>JBAJFG010000061.1:600000-1027532 GCA_037903475.1 Ancylostoma caninum | reverse complement strand
TTCCCTTTATAAGCACTGCAATTCATGCCAAAAATTGCATTATACGTTTTTTTTTAACAATTTTATGCACTTTTTTCGTTGTTTCATTTGACCATTTGGTCGCCTTCCGGGTATTTTGAGGGTAAAGACAATTCTGCAAGCAGTGCTCGATTCTGTGTATACCGGTTTGTTGGTTGGAATAGTTTATTGTGAAGGCTTGAGTTTTCGACGGTGACGTCTTCTTCAAAGCCCTGAAAGTGGTGAGAACCAGTCTGTGCTCTGAAACGGCGAAAGATGGTCTATGCGCCGGTGATGCACTGTATAACGATCTACGTCTCAAAATGTAGCATAGAAGGCAGAAAGTCATTCGCGACTAACAAGCACTCACTTTGGTTGATCATCTCTGAATCTCAAATCACACACTGTTAGGTCACACACTACTCATCGTATAGCCTATGCCACGCTAATTGCTTATTGATATTATCATTGAGAATGTTTACCAGGGCTATAACATTTTGCAGTTGTGCTCGTAGAAGACATTTTTGCAGTTCACTGCGTGCCTCATCAGATACAATAGGTAGGCAAAGACGGAGTTCGTTAGCGCGTGAAGTGTCTTGAGGTACAACAGGCGATTTTCGATGGCGTATGGGCGCTACGTACTCGTTGGCACTTGTAATGCTTGAGGCTTATCACAATTGGTCGTTGTTTGGAAAACATCGTAAACAGTGGCGGGTTTAACAGCTGTTGGATGTGCGGAGCTCGCGCAATATGTATGAGATTCCAACAGGAAAATTGCACGAAGGATAGCTGCTAATCTATATGGAGACCTATACAGATAGAAAGCCTGCCCAACGTGATGTTGAGACCTATGCATGAAGTCTGCAAAATGGTGTACAGGAGCTCAGAATACCTCGTGGAGCAAGGGGAGGACGCAATGGAGACTATGCATTTGTGGTTTGGTGCCCATTGCCTTGCGGCGCAGCTCGCGATGCTAGTTTCAGATGTGTTTTCATCCTTCCTGAGTTCTGTCTCCGCGACACTCGTTTTTAGCAGGCGCACATAATAAGGCTGTATGGGTGCACTAGTACTAGTCAGCAATTGCAAATAGTTGTGGCTCAAAGGTATTTCTCGCGCTCGTGGAGAACATGATTGCAGGATCAAATCCTGCAGTGTGCTTCAGTTCTGCATTCTTTTTCTGGACTTCCATTTATCACTTAGCGGATTTCAAATATTTGGTTGAACATCACTTTGGACAGGCTCTAGACCCATATAGGTGTCATCTCCCTTTTTAGAGCTAGCCTTGCGATACCATATCACATTAAACGAGCCTTTGGGCAAGCTGATTTGTGTATTCAGAAAGGCCAAGCAGCCATCTTTTGGTCTCTCGAGTGTAAGCTTAAAATGTTGTGACTATTGATTCGGGATGTTGAAACACACACTCATTTCGGACTATGTTGAAGTAACGATGCAACAGTCATGTATGTATAATATATACTGACAGTGCATTGTCAGCTCGTGTGAAAGTATGTTCAGATTAAAGTATAAGAGAACATGGAGACCATCTGCAAACAGAGTCGCCAGAACAGGCGAACATGACCGTACCATCGAGTTCGTGACTCACGAATCACCCCTGCCATGCAGCGCAGCATTTTCGCCTCCATAACTCGTTAAAGGCGTTACACTGGTTGAGTAGCACGCCCGGACTCGGCTGCATAGAGAACGAGAGTCTGTGGAACGACTGTTTGGTGAATCCTTCTCTTCAGTCGATCTGGGATATTCCTATCGCTCGGCAACCGCTGATTTAGGTGTGTGCAAAAGTTTCGGACCAGTTTCACCTAATTCAAACGCCATAATAGGCTCAAGGTCAACAGTTCTAATTAAATCAAAAAGCATTGGCACCGGCGTAATGTCGCCAACACCGCACTTAGAGATATTTCCGGAAGCCTCAAATTTGACAGGCTTATACATGAAGAAGCGAGACACGTCGTTTTCGAATAGGGTCTGTTCATTGAAAGATTCACAGCCGATGTGACGATGTAGGGGTCTGAAAGGGAGACATTCTGTTGGAGGCAGGTGACACTGTAACAAGCTGATATGGGTTATCGTGCAGCAGCACCACCCCAGATTTGCTTCTCTGTGTTGGCCTTATGTTTCAGAGTTTTCCCACGATTGCTTTCGACAAAAGCAGCAATGACGGTACACCTTTTTAGAAAAAATTCGTGGCGGATTACTCAAACTGCTGACAGAAAAAAGGACAAAAAATTTTTTAAAGGTGTATCGAAGATATAACCCTTTCTGGGTAGCTAGCCGGTACCAGATCATGGAATGACCTGTTGCTATTGTCGTACATGACCCACTCTGCATTACTAATAAGAAACCGCTCAAGAAATGGCTTGCTAAAATATCAGTAGATCAAATGCATGCACTCATCCAGGTGGCGACACTGATGTTCCTCGCTCAGCTCACACCAAATCCGTTTACTCATCTTCCTCTTCTTATCGATTTTCTTGTAGAGGCAAGAGATAGTTGGCCATGTTCTGTACACCTTGTTAGGTCTAATTCAACCTGCGCTTTTCGGTCGCCTTCTTGAAGATTCAGTTGCTGCCTAGGTCGTTGAGCATTTTCCATGCTCCCATTTTCGCCTACGCACGTACCTAATAACTTCGTGGGAAACGCAACCCTGGAATGAGGACGTTGTACTTGAGGAGTTTGGAGAACCAGATGGCTTCGTGCTCAATGTTATCAAAGGACTTTTCATGTGAAGCGGCTTTTTCTTTCCACGATGCTCTTCAGTTAAAAGACTTGCATAGAACCATGCCTGGCTATGAAACCTCGATCTTGCATGGATCTCGAATTCAACGATCAAGCACGCCGTCAAAAACATTCATACAGTGAGAAAGTAGACAAAGTGGGCAGTGATTCGAGTTACAAAGCGTTGCCTTTCCGTTGTGCTTCGTTGCCACTCTGGAAGCACGGAACGTTGGTGCGAAATCAATTGCCGAAACGAACCCTTCAGTTCAAAGTATTATAACTTGGCCAAAACACAATATTCTTCATCAGTTTAATGCTCCTTTAATCCGCTAAATTTTCCCTAACTATATAGTTAAAACGCTATGCTTCTACAATAAACATTTGGATCGCAGGATTCCAGAAACTTTTGGAAGGCGATTTCGGCATGCTCTAGATCAGCAGTCGGCTGCGGTCGCAGATTTGCATCTGGGACTCGGGGAAAGTGATATTTGGTAAGGGAAAGGTCTGGGGAAAAAGGCGGATGATTGAGCACCTCGATGCCCTACTGTGCCAGTTTTTGCCGGGTGAGTTTCCAACTGAGAGGCATAGCGCTACCCTAGTGCCAGGAGGAAACCTAGTTCTGCTCACCACTGCCAACCATATCTACCGCAGATTTTTGAACATCAGTTTGAAATTACAATAGTAGGACTCTGCTGTCAACGCTTGACTAGGATGGAGAAGGTTGCAGCGGATCACACCCTTACAACACCACCAAACTCGTAACACAACTCCCTAGAGAGAAGATCTGGTTCAGGAAAACTTAGAAGTGGGATATCATAACTGCGCATATCCATTTGCATTTCTTGTTATTGTACAGAAACTGAACATCTTTTACAACAACTGCATAGTCTAGAAGTGAGTAGTTTTGGGAAGAAGAATTAAGTTAGCAAAGGCGTCACATCTTGTGAGACACTGGTCACGTGTCAGATCGTGTGGTGTTCACATCCTCACCTTGCTTACCCTCTTGATTGAAGTCAGATCTCTTGAAGCTGTAGTGTAGTGAGTGACCATCCTTCCTCTCATCGTCCAGATGATAAGATTGGGTAAAGGTTCTATGGCTGCCCTGAACGCCCGATCGTCTGGCGACATCCCGCGACCACGACCATGGTTGTATTTGAGTTTGAATTCGCAAGGAGAATACTTCGGGAACCCCTTCTCACTGTCCCTTGGAAAGGTGATTCTAAGATAAAACACATGCAAGGCTACCGGACGTCACGGAATTGTCAAGTTTGAGGTCATTAACCATGATCGCTCGAAAATCACCTCGACTCGTCATTTGTTAGTGACTCTATAAAGAACCGCAGAAAAGAGCTAGCCAGAATCTTCAAAAAGAATTTGAGAGAGAAGAAAAAACCCTTTCAAAAGGTCACACAAGTTGTTCGGAATTTTTCAAACTCCACGGAAGAGAACATTTTATTTGTGCATATCCCAAACCCGCGATTATTTTCGCACCAACCTGATACTTTCCGCAACCACATAATTCACAAATTTTGTCACCCAACGAGCGCAACTTCACCATATGATGTTCAAAACTCCAGTGCTATATCGTCGGGACCCGTAGCTCGACACGAGTTCATTTCCTCCAGAGCAGTCATGGTTCACTCCATTCGCCTGTTTGATTGCGCATCTGACTAATTTGTTTCGAACATGAAGTTGTGTCATGACTGTGAATTATGCAAGAACATAAAAATAAAGTTTCGGAAATCTAGGGTAGCTGCTCAAAAAACATGCTCGGATTATTTTAGGTGCTGACCACAATTTCATTAGACAAAAAAAATTCCACGGCCTCTGGAAAAGCTGGAGATGGAAAAGGGGAATGAGAGCTGGGGGTGATGTCCTATGTACAATTATGAAACGCACTGTATTATTTCCCACGCACATGGCCCCCGTGAGTGTAAAGATATCATTAAACAAGTGATGTGACGTAGGGGTTTCGTCAGCCTCCCCACTGTCGCCAGCATTAGCATTGAAGGGAGATCGGTTGCCCTCTCGAACGGGACTTATTCGTTGACGGCCCGAACTCGCCTCACATGAGCTAATCATTCGTTGGCTTTCGTCTGGAACCTATGTCCAGTATGCAGCCAGAATTTGTTGAAATCAGTAACTTTACCATGAACTAGCCCAAATCAACAGGTAGAGTTTACTGCTACCAAGAGAGAAGTGAGTCTTGTCTGGGATTACACATAACAGCAAGGATAACGACCTGCATCAGAATAGAGCTGTCTGCATAATTTTGGCCCAGTACTGCTAGAGAGATGCCTTTTCCAATCTCCCTCCTCCAGAGATCCCAGCCGATTTGCTGCGAGGCTACGTGGGGCGACCCCGGGTGGCGGATAGGGTGTTTATCGCGGACCAAAAGCAGCCGTGCGCTTGTTCTGCCACGCGGGTAGATCTAGGGATGCACTCCTTAGTTCAGCAATGCTGGATTCGACACATGTGGCCGGCGTATGAGTGTGAACACGTACTTGCGCGTGTGGGTGGGTGTTAATGCTTCATGTTGGCTGTATCCCGAAGTTCGAATTTAGCCAAAGGCTCGCATTCTAAGGCTGGGAAGCACATGAGAGGCGATCTGGGGCCGCCTCTAACAAGGACGTTCCTCGTCCACGGGGAAGGAAACCCTTCCCCTCAACAGTCGAATGCCGGCGACAGGCCGTATGACAGTCCGGCCGAGGAAGACCCACGTCACCTCGTGGTTATGACGTCAATAGTGCCTGAGAAGAAAACTACGGCGTACACGCGCACTTTCGGGGCCCAGTGTGGAAAGTATGCAAGGGTCCCCGATGCTTCGCGAACGGCGGCATCAAGGGGCAAGCAGGCGAGTCGTTGAGAAGGACAACGTAGCCAAGATGCGCATTGCGACTTTGCACGTCGGCACGTTGACAGGCCGCTCGTGCGAGCTAGCAGCCGCACTGAAGCGCAGAAGAATCGAAATATGGTTCAGGAGACGAGATGGTCAGGCAGTAAGTCGAAGGACATAGAATGTGGTTGCAAACTCGTTTACTTTGGCAGTGCAGGCATAAGAAGTGGCGCCGGAGTTATAGTCTCACAAGGGAAGTGCAAGAGGCTAACCCCGGAGATCGAAACGAAGCATTCATTTTTGGTAACATTATCTAAGACGTTGTTAATGTATTTACATCATTCTTGCTCAATGCTCCTCATGCGCGCAGAAGAGCGCGCCAAAGACTTTTCGGCGCCATTCATCTTCCACGCGCCCAAGATCTTTGAAATGGTCTTCTCGACAGAAACTCATCATGCGGGGGTTATTTGAGGTGCTGAATACGAACTTCATATCCATTTTGTACCGTAACGCTATTTTTGTAGGGTTACGGTAGGTGAAACACAGCGTGCTGCCGTGCACCTACCGCAACCCTCCAAAATGGCGTTACGGTGCAAAATGGATAAGATATTCGTGTTCAGCACCTCGAATAACCCCCTATGCAAATTCTAGTTGAGAATTTTTCTTGAAGAGTTTGGGTCCAAGATGGTTGATTAGTTCCAATTTTCTAGTGCCCAGTCAATGGAGTCCTGGATTCGTGGAACTTTGCGCCATCCTATGGTATCCTTTCTAGTGCCCAGTCAATGGAGTCCTGGATTCGTGGAACTTTGCGCCATCCTATGGTATATCAGTTCCAATTTTCTAGTGCCCTGTCAATGGAGTCCTGGATTCGTGGAACTTTGCGCCATCCTATGGTATATCAAACGTTTGCAGACGCATTTTTGAATAATCTGGTTCCGTTTGGTTACGCGATCATGAGTCCTCCCTCCAAGCATGGCAGCCGCGGTGAGGTGGTCGAATGGGTAACGAATCGGACGAAGCTCCTGCTGTAGTTGTTGTAGTGGCCCACGTACCTGATGTGTTCTAGTCATAAGAAATACTCTAAGCAAGTTTAAAAGCCTTGAATTCAAAAATGCAAAGAGAGTTGCGCCGGCGTGATTCAAACCCCCCTGGTTGATAGTCTTATGCGCTATCCACTCGGCTGCGCTCCATCCGTGCCATTCTCGGCCCATCATCTCATGATGAAATGAAATCAAGTTATTCAAAAATGGGTCCTTATTGCACTCCATGGTCCCAGGAAAGGTAATCAGAGTTGCTTTGATTGATCGAATTTTCATGAATCCCAGCTCTACATGGAGTCCTATGGCAGTGCAGCATAGAAATTACACATTGGTATTCGAACGAATTGGTATTCGAACGAATATTTTCCAACGAATATTCGAATAATTTGAAAAGTCGAAATATTCGATTATTCGAATGTTCGAATAATTCGAAAAAAATATTCGATCACTCGAATATTCGAGTATTCGAGCATCCATGATTCGAATAATCGGTTTATTGATAAAATTACCAAGATTTACGGATTACATATTATGATTTACCCTCAGCACTTGAGCCTCCTTGACTGAACGAAAAGGATAAGCATGCATCATTATTCATTTATTATTCTTCTTTGGTTGCTTAATGAAAAAATTGATCAGTACTGACAAGTCCCGTGAAAAAGACGAACCTGACTTGTTTTGAATTACATGGCAGAGGCTGCTCATATCACCTGCAAACTTTTAATCCCACTGTACCTCCTCTTTCGGCTTTCTGTTCGGCCGAATTCAAAAGATTATAGTACAATTCGAAAAGCTCATGTCAATTTACGAGGAGGTACGGGAATCAGAAAGAAGCTAAACTATATTAGTTTTGTCTTTTACGGAGGTTGGGGACAGAAACGAAATTGACTTCTTCGCTGAGACACGATGGGAACATATGGTGGGGTGGTGCGATGTGCGTATTTCTACTCGGTTACAGATAATTCCTTCCACAGAAAGCTCGATGAATCACTACTATAATAACACGAGAAATAGAGTGAAAGATTGTAATTGCTAATTACGTTCGCATCTACTACAGGTATATTTATGTGTGCAGCAAGCATACGCAGAAAGTGGGCGAGAAGAAGGTGGATGAAGCTGGGAGGAAATTGAGGTCTCCGCCACTTTGAGAATCCGGGCGAAGAAAAAAAATGAGAATGTCACTCAAAATATTGAATACTCAATACAAATTATTCAAAAAACAAACAATCAAATCAAAAGTAAACTAATATAAAGTAATAATCCATTTTGCAAAGTGATTCCAAAAAACGGTGGCCCATTCTCGAGGGAGGGGGTCTTCTTGCGTCGGTCACAGGTGCATTGTGCATTGATATCCCATTAAATCCAATCTGGAGAAGTCCATAATGACATTCTCTGCCACTTGTTTTTGAAGGGTAACAGCTTTACTTGCTTGTCTCAATTCCTGATCCCAGAGAAAAGGGCATAGTGACGCGAGAAGCACGACGGAACAAAAACTAAAGACGTAGTAAGAGCATCGTTCAGCAGAGTGTTGCAGATACCGTCCTAAAGACGGGTCAAAAAGCAACCTGTAACATTCTGTGAGCAGCGTGTCAAAAAAAACCAAGAATCTGTTGGTAGTTTAGACATTGGGTTAGGGAATAAGTTGTGCGGTTTTTAAGTAGTTTTTTCATGGTGGTTTGAATATCGCTTAAATTGTCTCATGGACTTTTTGTAGGTCTTGATGTGCTCTTTACCGGCAACACAACTGCGTCCCTCAATTGTCGCCTCACCCTGTTTTCTACTGCATGAAATGTGACCCTCGAAATCGACAAGACTGAACCTCCCCGCAACCGGCTGCCGTTCGACTTCAATGGTGGATCAAATGTGGTTCAAGTAGCTAGAGATATCAATACGTCTGCAGAAGAAGCGTTACTGTGGGAAAGACCACACAGAAATAGGTGACCCGCTTTAGACAGGGCAAATTCGGCTTTGAAGTTACTTCTCGTCCTGGCAGCCCAGCCTGTGAGACATGGAGGAGATTATCCGCTAGAGTTGCGCGTTCCGTGAAAAACTCAAAAATGCCCGATATGGGGTGGTCGGTACCATTCGGTATGCTCAATTTCTCCGCTCAAATTTCACCTAAACGACGAGCAAGGTACACGAATGTGGAGGATTTTTACCATTGCCGACTCTACAGGTCTGATGCAGTCATATACATCCTACTCTGTTTAGTTACCTATTCATTTCATGAATTGTGATCCAAGAGTTGTGGTGGCAGGCTGCAAAACGAGTAGTCCCAAATAACGCAATTTTTCGCAAACATGGAGGTGAGAAGCCGCTCTGTTCCTGCCAGATTGATAGAAGAGGTAAGGAGCCTCGCAACCCACCTAGTGTGATTGACATTGTTCATGGAAAATACTGGTTTCTATGCTTATGAAGAACAACAGGAAGGCAGGAACTTATTCCCCATCACAATAATTCTAGATAGATACGAAAATGAATGGGGCTTTGCTTTCAACGTGCAACACTAGAAGTGTTAACTTGAAAACGTGTATTTCTATTGTTTTGCATATGACAAGACTGTTTTACCTATTTTCTGTGAATTAATGTATCACTTACTTACTCGAATAATTCGAAATTTTCTTCACTCGAATATTCGAATAATTCGAAAAACTGAAATATTCGATTATTCGAATGTTCGAATATTCGAATATTCGAAAGAAAAAGTTCGAATACCAATGTATAATAGAAATTTCTGGCGCACCCTCCTGATCCCACCAGGACCATTGGGCAAAAATAATATGTATACATCAACATCATCTTAGACAATGTTAGTGGATGTTTCGTTTCGATCCCCGGAGTTAGCCTTGTGCACTTCCCTTGTCACAACGCTACCGAGATGCTATAGCAGAAGTCCAGCATTTCGACGATCGGTTTATGAAAATTGTCATCGCCACTGTTGAACTGCGGCTCCACTTCTTCTAGGCATAAGCTCCATAAGCTGGCTGTTCTGAGCGTATCAAGGACGACTTCTGGGCGTTGCTTGATGAGAAGACAGCAGTTGTCTCCAAGGAGGTTCTTTTGTTTTTGCGGGAGACCTCAATGGTCATGTGGGAGTAACGAGGAGCGACTGCAGTTGTCATGATGGGTTGCGGGACACGTAACGAAGATGGTGAACGCAATCTCGAATATGCCGAGTCTCACAACCTCGCCATAACGAACATATGATTTCAAAAACGCTCGTCCCATCTTGCTTCCTTCTACAGCAGCAATACAAAGACATAGATCGACTATGTACTTTTGCGTCGTTAAAATTAAAAGCTAGTTACGGATGTAAAGGTCGTGCCATATGAGAAGGCAGTGACACAACATTGGCCGCTGATCGGTACGTTGAAAATCACTCCACCGAAGAGGAAGTGCGAGGAGAGATGCTGACCAGCTCGAATTAAGTGGTGGAGTGAAGCAAAGAGGCCGCGATCATAACTCGCATTCAGCTACCGCCAGTGACGACTGTTGAGAAAACTTGGCGGAAAGCAGCACACTTGGTCGTAGAGGCAGCGCGGTCTAAAGTTTGTGCGACTAAACCGGGACGAAGGAAGACCGACAAGTAAACTTGGCTATGCACGGACGAAGTGAAGTCGAAGTTTCGGGAGAAGAAGCGCATGTAACACACCTCCGTGGACAGCGGTGGCGCGGATATGTACTGCGAAGGCGGCGAGAGCAGCGGAAAAGGTTGTGGCGGTGGCGAAAGCCGCACATTACGCAGATGTCGAAAAGAAGATACGAAGGAGGGCGAACTGCTCATATACCGGCTCGCGACATCTCGTAATCGTCAGATGGAAGATATGGAAAAGTTCCATATCTTCCATCTGACGACGAGCATAGCCACCTTCTAATGGACCGCAAGAAAGCGACGAAGCGATAGCTTTATTACTCCAAAAAAAAGTCTTAACAGAGGAATTCGCCCATTTCCCCCAACCTGCGGGCCCGTGCAGGCAATCACTGCCGAGGAGACATCACATAAAGTGACTGGTCTCGATGACAGTGGCAGTGGATCTATGGAAGTCACACTGCTGGGGATCTGCTGACTGGCTGGTGAGGTTCTTCAACCAGATAGTAGCAAAAAAAGAGAGTGCCCTCGGATTGGCAGCGAAGCACCACAATTCCGATATGGAAGCGCAAAGGCAGTCCCGCTGACTAACTACCGCCCTATTTGCCTGCTGTCTCATAGCATGAAGGTTCTTGAGCATGTAATCGACCACAAGATTCGCGACATCGTGCGGCTTTCCGCTAACCAGTACAGATTTGTAGCCGGGTGCGGCATCACTGATGCCATACATGCTGCATGTCTTTTGATCGAGAAGCAACGTGAGAAACAGGAGCCGCTGCATCTCGCCATCCTTAATCTAGGAAAGGAATTCTACCGCGTGCCATGAAGTCATCTGGTACGCTCTTCGGCAGCATGGCGTTCCTGAAGAACTTATCGAATGGGTTCGGAATCTTTACACCAGTCCAAGAAGTCACGTGCAGGCGCCTGCCGGCACGTCGACGGATTTCCCCATTTCTGTTAGAGTGCACCAAGGCTCTGCTCTGTCCCCGCTCCTCTTCATTGTGGTGATGGATGTTGTGACACGAAGGGAAGTGTTCAAGTACCTTGGGTCAGGAATTTCATCTGACGGTAGCTTTTGCCATGAAGTTGTAGCCCGAGTTGATTCCGCATGGAGGAAATGGCGCTGGTTAACCGGTGTTCTGTGTGACAAGAAGTTCCCGGACCGACTGAAATCATTATCGTACAGTTGTCTGTCCCGTTGCTCTCTATGGCGCCGAATATTGGCCGGCAACCAAGTAAGTAGAACGTCGCCTCAGCGCTATAGAGAGGAAGATGCTGGGCTGGATGGCTGGAGTAACGCGGCTCGATCGAATCTGCAACGAGGACATCAGGAATCGGTTTGGCGTTGCGGCGATATCGGACATAATTCGTGAATCTGGTCTGCGATGGTCACGTTCTGCGTTCCGAGGAAGGAACCGTCCGCAAAGTCGGCCTTGATTTCGAAGTCCCCGAGGGCTAAATGGCGTCAACAGACCTCTAAAGTGACCCCGCTACCAGACGGGGCAAAAGAACAAGACTGCTAGAGAGATGCCTTTTCTTTTCTTCTGTTTCTCACATCCAAAGTTGAATTTTCCTAAACACGGCAAGTGATTCATAACTGCAAGGGTCGTGATATAAGGAGTATTTGGACGTATCCGCTCCAAATTCGTACATCGCATGTCTGCTCTCCAAATACGTAATTCTGTTCATCTTGCCTTTTTGCAGCTGGAGTGGTATCTCGGGAAAAGCAAACATTTCAAGCGGTGAGGCCTAAGACCATCAACACAGCGTGAAAAAGGAGAGGTGGTATGGGACCTGATATCGCAGTGCAGAATTTGGAAAGTACTCGAATAATGCAAGATTTCGATCCAATGAGCGAACCGTTCTACAGTTAATTCTTAGGAACGGACTTTTAGGTTGGAATGTTGAGCGGTGGTTAAAACGGTGGTAGAACAGGGTGATAATAGGAGAAGCGGTGGCCGCATCGAGAGCTGATCACCACTATGTGGTTGAGAACAGTGGTGGGTGTTCGTGGGGAGAACTGGAGCAGAAACCATAGTCAAAGGTGAGGTGGCAAAAGTGAGACAAATGAGGTCAACCGATAGCACACCATCAGCTGAGGCTTGCCGTGGTAAGATATTTCAGAGCAGTTAATCATCTCTCGATAACCCGCGACAACAGGCAAAAACAGCACGATACTCAATTCTGAACATACATATTCCTTAAGAGCGAGGGAACAACACAGTGCCCACCACTTTCCGGTTTTCGAATGCACAACTTGAGTATCATTTTTCAACTTGTGCTATGAGATTGGGTGGGACTGTCAACAGTCTACGGCCCTGCCCTCTACATAGGAAGATCTGAAGGCTCATTTAGCTTATGTTACATTTGATGCAAATGTACTATTAAGCAAATTCACTCAGAGCTTCACTTTTATTCTGAATAGTTATCGTTTATTCATGGCGTGCTTTATATTAGGGTGGTAAGAAAGTCTTGAGCCGGTTGGCACTTTTTTCTGCTTTACTTTATCACTCAGCATACAATGGGATTTCCTCAACAATATTATCAAAGCAGTCAGTCGCTGCAGTGCCCCAACTAATAAGCAGGTTAGCGGTCCCCTTCTCCCAGAACTGGAGAGGCTGAGAGTTAAGGAAAGCGTTGACCGCTCTATAAACATCTTCACTTTTGGTGAATTTTTTCTTAGCCAGGAATAAGTAAGTGGTTGTCGGAAGGGGCAGTGCCAGAAGAATATGGTTGGTGAGGAACCGTGACCCAGAACCGTTCCTCCAATTTTTCACGGGAGGGCCTACCGTCGTCGTGGAGTAGGCGTACAAATTTGAGCAGCTCGTAATACGGCATTCCTTGCGAATCCCAGACGTAGCAAAGGAGACACTTGTATGGGAAGAGGTGCGGAATGGCGAGCGTCCTGCCCGAGGTAGCCACGTGGCATGATGCTTATTAGAATCGTAGAGGACCCAACTCTCATCTTCAGTCTTTCAGGAAGGTCTCAGAAAGGTCTCAGGTCTTTCAGAAACTCCTTTCGATGCGGGAAGAGAAGGAAAAACTGATTATGGCTCTGAGGTGCTCTTTCGAAACTGACATCCTGATTAAAGTTAAGGAAAGCAAGCCCGCTATGTTTACCTACTATGAAGAAGTCCCGGAATGGTCCATACCTAGCATATAATCGGTAATGGGTACGGACCAATATTCGAAAGTTTCGAAACTTTAAAAAAAATCGGCTCAAGACTTCCTTACCACCTTAATACATAGTTTGACTGGTGAATTTTTAGTCAGCAGCATTTTTATGTGGCACGATTCTACATACTATAAGAAAAGCTCTTTCGATTTCCGTTCTCCTCACTCTTCTTCCCATCATTATTACCAGCAAAGCAAATTGATTGACATCCTAGAGAAAACTATCACTACTTAGGTGCGTGCAGAAGTTCCGGGGCAGTTGCACCTAATTTTTCAGGACGCCATAACTTGACTCAAAGTCAGCAATTTTGTTCAAAACAAAAAGCACTGGCATCTGCGTAACGTTGCCAATATGGTACAGAAAAGATTTTCCAGAAGCCTCAAATTTGACAGGTTTATACTTGAAGAAGCGGCACACGTCGTTTTTCAATAGGGTATGTTCATCAAAAGTTTTAGAGCGGAGGTAAAGCCAAAGAAGGTTGAAATGGGGGTAGTCTGTTAGAGGCGCGTATAAGGAGTAATATAGGTTAGGCTAGAATTTCGGGGCACAAATGACCAATTCTTTATAAGGTTGACAGTGCAACGTGCTGGTGTGCGTTATCCCACAGCCGGGTCAGACCACACATTTCCGCCTGTATCGGCCCTATGCTCAAGAGTTTTCCCATGATTACTTTAGGAAAAAGAAGCTACTATAGGGAGATTATTATGCCTTCATTTGAAAGAAAAATCATTTCAGGTGAGTCACTTTGCTGACCATGAAAGGTCGAAATTTTTTTAAAGAAGGTAGTGATGGTTCGGCCATTTTTTAAGTGAGTGGCAGGAGCCCGGACTTTGGGATGACTTCCTCCTACTGTAGTACCTGACCCATTCTCTATCAACAATAACAATTCTTCCATGAAACGAAGTGCTGGGGAATCTGAAGGTCGAATATCTGCAGACTTGCCATTGTGGACGTTGGTGCTCTTCGCTCAACTCACGCAAAATCCATCTACTCACCTTCCCCTTCTTACCGATTATCTTCAAGTGACGAGACATTGTTGACTCAATCCCCGTAATGTCTTGCGCACTTTGCACAAGATCTGGTAAAACCTGCTCTTTCCTGGCGCCTTCGCGATGACCAAATCTCTGACCAACTTGTGAAGCATTTTTCAGGCTCTCATCTCCGCTCAGAATTCCTAGGAACCCTCCAGCACCTGGCGTTTTAGAGAGCATACTCCCCACAAACGCATTATTGATGCTGTGGGTCGCTCCTCTTGTTGATCGTCTAGATTTGATTTCATAAAGCGAAATTCCCCAAGTTATTGCGCAGCTCATAGCACTGGTTCTACACCCAAAACAGAGCAATGCTGTGAAGTAGACCCGAGCCAAAAGTACTATAGGTAGGTGATGTTTCAGGCTACCAGCATGCATGAAAACCGTTGCAGGATATCGCAAATGCAAGGAGCAAAACGACGTTGAATGGTGAAATACCACCAACTGCCCCGGAACTTTTGCACGCACCTAATAATAACGCGCTTAGTCTGTCTGTCTGTGAGTGTACGTGTGTGTCAGAGCGTTACGAAATTAGCCCATTCAGTTTCCGAATCTCATTGAGCGGTGAACTAACATGGGGAAACGCTTGGAGTCGGGTCCAACGGTGTGATAAGGGTGCGCCGGCGTCCAAAAGTGGGGAAACGCCTGGAGTCGGGTCCAACGGTGCGATAAGGGTGCGCCGGCGTCCAAAAGTGGGGAAACGCCTGGAGTCGGGTCCAACGGTGCGATAAGGGTGCGCCGGCGTCCAAAAGTGGGGAAACGCCTGGAGTCGGGTCCAACGGTGTGATAAGGGTGCGCCGGCGTCCAAAAGTGGGGACACGCCTGGAGTCGGGTCCAACGGTGTGATAAGGGTGCGCCGGCGTCCAAAAGTGGGGAAACGCCTGGAGTCGGGTCCAACGGTGCGATAAGGG
Organism: Ancylostoma caninum; assembly: GCA_037903475.1. NCBI lineage: Eukaryota > Metazoa > Nematoda > Chromadorea > Rhabditida > Ancylostomatidae > Ancylostoma > Ancylostoma caninum. The sequence continues at coordinate 1,012,220 of JBAJFG010000061.1, read as the reverse complement.
TGCGCCGGCGTCCAAAAGTGGGGAAACGCCTGGAGTCGGGTCCAACGGTGTGATAAGGGTGCGCCGGCGTCCAAAAGTGGGGAAACGCCTGGAGTCGGGTCCAACGGTGTGATAAGGGTGCGCCGGCGTCCAAAAGTGGGGAAACGCCTGGAGTCGGGTCCAACGGTGTGATAAGGGTGCGCCGGCGTCCAAAAGTGGGGAAACGCCTGGAGTCGGGTCCAACGGTGTGATAAGGGTGCGCCGGCGTCCAAAAGTGGGGAAACGCCTGGAGTCGGGTCCAACGGTGTGATAAGGGTGCGCCGGCGTCCAAAAGTGCCTGGAGTCGGGTCCAACGGTGTGATAAGGGTGCGCCGGCGTCCAAAAGTGGGGAAACGCCTGGAGTCGGGTCCAACGGTGTGATAAGGGTGCGCCGGCGTCCAAAAGTGGGGAAACGCCTGGAGTCGGGTCCAACGGTGTGATAAGGGTGCGCCGGCGTCCAAAAGTGGGGACACGCCTGGAGTCGGGTCCAACGGTGTGATAAGGGTGCGCCGGCGTCCAAAAGTGGGGAAACGCCTGGAGTCGGGTCCAACGGTGTGATAAGGGTGCGCCGGCGTCCAAAAGTGAGGACACGCCTGGAGTCGGGTCCAACGGTGTGATAAGGGTGCGCCGGCGTCCAAAAGTGGGGAAACGCCTGGAGTCGGGTCCAACGGTGTGATAAGGGTGCGCCGGCGTCCAAATATGGGGAAACGCTTGGAGTCGGGTCCAACGATGTGATAAGGGTGCGCCGGCGTCCAAAAGTGGGGACACGCCTGGAGTCGGGTCCAACGGTGTGATAAGGGTGCGCCGGCGTCCAAATATGGGGAAACGCTTGGAGTCGTGTCCAACGGTGTGATAAGGGTGCGCCGGCGTCCAAATGTGGGGAAACGCTTGGAGTCGGGTCCAACGGTGCGATAAGGGTGCGCCGGCGTCCAAATATGGGGAAACGCTCGGAGTCGGGTCCAACGGTGTGATAAGGGTGCGCCGGCGTCCAAAAGTGGGGAAACGCCTGGAGTCGGGTCCAACGGTGTGATAAGGGTGTGCAAGCTCCGCAAGTAATAGGAGTAGTAGTAATAGTAATAGTGTCTATTTCTGCATGAGGGTTACGCTTACCCTGTTTCTGCGGACCCTCCCACCCTAATCACCTAGATGTACATTGTTTCCTTTCGTATCCGTGTTCTCTTCCCATTCCGTTTGTGTTTGAATGAACCACTCAATCCTTTTCGTTTATATACACCGGTGGCCCCTTATCACTTGAATTACCACAACAACCAGTTGAGCCTAAATCATTTCGAGATAACATTCGCACTGAATCGGTTACATTCAATTCTTCATGACCACTAACTTCGCTCATATGGGAGGGCGTAACTTCGTTCATATGGGAGAAAGCAACAACTATGGGCTCGAGGGCATCCCAGGATAGCGTAAGACCTGCGTGGAAGGATACAGATTTTATCAATCCATTTACACTTTTGTGCTTGCCTTCAACATACAGTATGCGAGCGAAGCGAGCATCAATAAAAGTCTGGAAGTCCGGCGTTAGCCGGACGGCCAGACTGGTAAATAAAGATGGGTTATGATACGCAGATTAGGAATAACGATGTAGTGTGGTGGGCACTTGCGGAAATATGTCTGCTCTGAAGTGCAAGCCCCACAACTTTTTATGACATCTTCAGATTTCGCAACAAATGGGAATGTCCTAAACACCATCACACTAATAGAAATATTCTTATTTCATTATTTTTTGTGACGTACTTCTCTCTACTTCCGATTCGGAGTCCTTTCTGGAGAGCTCAGAAGCGAGAATTTCTGAGGTGATATTGGTATCTCATTATCTTTCTGTTCTGTGACATTTTCTCAAGCAGCTCATTCAGCTTCCACAACCCACTTCTTAGCGCAACGTTTGGTGACCATTACGGTATTAAAGCGCTGTCTTAAACATAAATGTTCACCATGTTTGGAGCCGATCCCTCAAAAAGGAGTTTGTGTTGATAGATAGCGTAGTGTGTCGTTGAAAATCACTTTTCGTGTCAGATTTTCTCCATATCCATGGAGGCGGTAGAGCGGAGGTTCAAATTAGATTTCAGGTCACCTTTTCCCACCCGATTGAAGCAGTTTTTTTGCATGAACAGATGAATTTCAACCGGCCATTATCTTCGACACCGATAATGAACTCCATTTTGCTGGTGAGCATTAGTCATCCACCGCGCAACTTTGAAATTAAACAACTTCTCAATATTTTTGATTTTTTTCTCAAGATGCTCAAGTCTTCCCATCTCAGTCGGAAGTCACAAATTATATTTTCAGGTCACATTATTCTCCATCCTATTCGTTTGCGAAAATGGAGTCACAGCAGGTGTGTAACTAAAGCTTTCACGTGCAACAGAAACCAAAAATCCTATACACTGGAGACTTACTGTAGCCATAACTGCTAGTCATACACTTCGTATAATATGGTCTCAGCGGCATAGCATCACTCATTAAGCATCCCTATCGCATTCTTCAAGATCTGCCTCAACCATGTTTTCTCTTACTGAGACGTTCGCGTTGCTCTATTTCTGGAGGGTTGCATTAGTTTCGCAATCAGTCTCCCTTTCAGGTCCTATGCGGCCTGTAGCATGTGTTCTGCTATTGATCAAAATGCAATATTTGGAAAAGGGCTTCGCTGCACACTTGATTTTTAGAGTTCTTTGAAGTACTTTCCTGGTTTTTTCTTTGGTTTTTCCTTGAACTTTCTTTCTCCTTTTCCCTCTTTATCCCTCCCCCTCCCTTTCCATCTCATTCTTTCTGTTCCTGTAGTTCTTACACTAAGTCACCGTTTTGGTGGAAATAGTGGCATACTACCGAGAATTCACCTTCAGCATGTTTACTTTGGTTCAGATGGGCTGTTCAGGCGAACTTATTGAGATAGATGTGGATTTATAGAAGCTTAGGTTCGTTGTTACCATCAGTTTATGCGCTTTTTGTAGTCGTGACTTTTCCATCCCCTTGCCATCCTTTCGGTGGGACCTTCCAAGAACGCGTTTCTTCCCGATAATTCTATCCTCATTATGCTTCTCAAAATTTCTGATTTACATAATTTTTAGGTCTGAGAGAAAATCTTCAATATCAGTATCGGTATTTATTAGTCAACCACTCCATCCGTCCGGCTAACTCCGGATTTTCAAACAGAAGTTTGAATGGGCTAGCCTCTCGCCGAATCTATCATTCCACGCAGGTCCATCACTCTCCTGAAAAGCCCTCGATCCAGCGCGCAGCACCAGGTGGTCATTGACCACCAGGACTTAGTAGCGTCCTGCAGATTCAGGGGGCTTTGCACTAGTGTCCGGGGCGTAACCAACCGCTAACCGTCTACTGATGTTAGAGACAAGCAGATTTCAGAGAGGCACTTCTGGAGGATCATCAAAATCGTGGCTGAAGACCACCGTTGTTCAACCATTTACTCCATCCCTACCCTGCACTCTGGTGCGCTCCAGTGATAATCAGGTGTTGCTCAACCTGTAGGAGACGTATCATGTTGGAATTTTGACTGTAGATGCGCACTATACCAACTATACCAACGAGTATCCCCCCAAAGTGGCACCGTTCATTTTTGAGAAACCGTCTTCGTTTTTGAGAAAAACCGTCATTAATGGTCAAAAAGTGGTTTTTGACCATTTTTTGACCATTAATGACGGTTTTTTTCAAAAACGAAGATGGTTTCTCAAAAACGAAAGATGCCAATCTGGGGGAGAGTTGGTACCACCTAGGCGCATTTCTTGGAGTAGACAGCGTATCGGAACACTTCCTCAAACAAGAGAAATTCCCTGGGAAAGTTCCGGGTTTGAGAGAAAAAACCACGCTCTAATAACGATTTCTTGTATCTGACAGGTCCTACAACAAGTTTCAACGAGTTCTAACGGCATCAAACAGTTCCGTACTGAGATCGGTTTTTCGTGGATTTTAGCTTGAATATGAGATGATTTAGGCTGTCTTCGCTAAATGGTACGCATTTCTTGCTGAAACATCATTCGTCATCTCACTAACGCTTATTTAAGTCACTTTTTTTAGTGCTATCTGCTTTTCCTGAAAGAACCCTAGTGTGTAGGTACTTAGTAGCCCATTTCGGAATCCGACTGGAATTAGTACTCCCCAACCGACACTGACCACCTAGTACTGCGCCCTGCCTCGATCCCTCAGGCTGTTGCCTTCTCACATATTGGCGATGTAAAGCCCTTTGATTGGGCGTAGTGGTTGTGAATATTTGGGTGCAATCAGTTCAGCGCCGCAGTTATCTTGAAGTGATTCATGTTTTACCCAGAGGTAACATTGTGTACGGGTCCGAGACAGAGAGCGGCAAAACGGCGCTCTGGCTCGGTAGTAACATAATTGCAGGCGCACACTCACACTGTTTGCGTTAAAGCATGTACAATGAGCTTTGAAAAAGCTTATTGTACATGCTCTAACGCAAGCAGTGTGAGAGTGCTAGCTTATTTTCAATTAGACGAGCTTTATCTCCCACAGCTGGACGTGTGAAGTGCGCCTGCAACTGCTCCTTTGCGCTGCGTTTTAATTATAAGTGCATTTCTGTAGTTTCACGACAAAAAACACTGATTGAAAGTTGACCTGTCTCCTCGAGGCTCACTTGCCAAATAAGGAATCCTTTCCAAAATATTAGGATGAGGAATTATGAATGTCCGCTGCATTCGTTTTCCTTTCCTGCTCAATTTTCGATAGTGTCACTATTTTCGGCAGGGCATGTATGAAAAAGAGTGCTTCATGGCGCTTCAGAAAATATATGATTTGTTTGGTATCCTTCAATTTTTTTGCTTTTGAACGACTATTTTCAATTGGTAGCGCACCTACTCAATGCGGACATAGTAAGTGCGCGAGTCGCCATCAGCCGAATCCTTCTCTGCCGTGTAAAGAGTCGCCATTCCTTCGAAACTGTTATAGTGTCAGATAGTAGAAGAGTGTGTCTTGAGCACGCAGACAGAAAACCACACCTGCTCAGTGACGTACAGCAGCTTATTCCAACACGTACGTAAATATGATGGTCACGAATGGAGGGTGTGTATCATCGTGAGGGAAAACGAGGCGGAGACTTCCCGCCCTTCACGATCAACTCGTCCTCGGTCGCAATCAAATTCTGCATGTTTATGTATAGTGGAATCGCGCGCGAAGGGAACGAGTCAACCGTTGAGGGCGGGAGGAGAATTCGAACAGACCAATCGCAGAACCATGCCACGCCCCGTTTTCCCTCACGATGATACACACCCACGAATGGAAGGTGACACTGCGTTTGCGGTAAAATATGAAAGGAACGTTCCATTCAATGATGATGAATCCTGGTCAGAAGTTTACTCCTGATCTCTCTGCGTCATATCGGGACCGCCTGGACCAAGACCTCCATCGTCATGGTATCGAAACGTCGGCTACAAAACTTATCCACGACACGGTCCAAACGACACATCGCGAAAATGACCTAGAAGAGAGCTAAAAAATAAGGGTGAGGAGCCCTTCCTCACGCGCCTCCTAGTCCAGGATCGGCACTATCAGACTGACACCTATTCCTGCCGATGCAGCGTTCATTCAAGGAGGAGAACTTTAAAAACTGCGGCGGAGCTGAAATTTGGGTGGGTCCCTACGGCGTCTCAAATCTCTACGGTTTTGTCACATGGGGCACTCGTTCATTCCGTGGAGGTAGAAGAATAGTCGTGTAACAATTTGGAATTACCCCTTGTATGGAGCTCTTGTAATATTGTCGTGGTATTGTTTCTTATTTGAAGGTCAAACGGACATTTATAATTCCTCAACCTAATATTATCGCGCACAACCACCTCGGATCTTCAAACGGAATTAAGCCCCTTCATCCTCTCTGCTATTTCAGATTACCCTTTTTTAAAAATAGAATAGTCTGGTAAAAATAGAATAGAGCAGGGTTATTTACGTCACGTTAGAAGGTGAATGCAGGAATGCTCAAAATACATGTACACTGGTTCCATGAAGAGACCTAACAGCTGCCAATAGTACGCAATAAGCATCCTTTTTTTGCTATTGTATTGAAATAGCCTATATAAAGTGGATCATTTCTAGAGTTTAACTGCAAAAACACAATGATTTCGGACGAATGGAGAGAGGCGATTCTTACTCTACACAACAACTACAGGAGAAAACTTTCTAGAGGAGAGCAGATGGGTAAAAATGGACTGCTTCCCATGGCAGACTACATGGATAAGATGGTAAGCGGTTGCAATTTTAATGTCGAGTATTACTAGATGTGTGCAAAGGTTCTGGGGTGGTTGCAGAAAAATTTTCAGAACATCATAACTTGGCTAAGACTCGACATCTCCAGATGCTACATAATCCGAGCCTCGGGGAGAAGCGGGGCCGCGAGTGGAGCAGCGCCAAAAGATAGCGCGGGGCCAGGGCGACTGAGGTGGGGGTTCCGGTCGTCGGGGGGTTGCGGGTCCTGCCACGAAAATTGAAAAACTACGTTCAGCTTCTAGATTAGCGTTTTTCAATGAAGAGCTAGAGCAACGGGAATTTTATCTTCGGATTCAGCATCGAATTCTCGATCGAATTGTCCAGGTCCGGTACCTGGATAACGTGTGGGTCCCGCCACGAAAATGAAAAACCGAGAGAAACCCGAAAAATCCGTGGAAAATGCTTATACATACATACGTATAGACATCTATAAACGTGTGTACATACTTTTTTATGGAGTATTTTTTTTTATTTTTGGCGTCGTGGATAGTGGCGAAGTGGATATTGTGTGTAATTGCACAAAATGGGGGCTGAAGGCTGTATCTCGGCTGCATGTGGATATAATAGCATATATACACATAGTTTTTCTTTGTTCTTTTTTTTTCAGAGTTTACCTAGCCCGGAGGTAACGTGGCACACGGGTCCGAGTCAAAGCGCTGCGAAGTGGCGCTCTGGCTCGGTATATGTATAAATCTGTGGAATCGTCTCATCGAGCTCCATTCAACAGTCACATTGCCGTCGGTGTAACAATTCCAAGGGAGCGTGGCTTAGCTACAAATCTGAAAAAACGCCTAAAAATCCGTAGTATCTCTGTATATATGTATATATGTAGTAGGTATGTGCGTATGGTTTGCTAGAGTTTTGAATGCTCTTTCAAATGAGCATAAAACCGAGAAAATCGGGTAAAAATGGGAGGGGTTTAGGTCTCACTTTTCAAAAAGTGCAAAAACTCGTAGTATGTCTGTGTGAATGTATATATGTATGGATGTATGTATGTATGTGAGAGAATTCAAAATACCCAAACTGCCACAGAATGGAGCGTGATTTAGGTCTCACTTTCCAAAAATTCCAAAAGTTTTCCGCTATTTCTTGCCAAAATGTATATATGTATGTGTTAGAATGTATGTATGTTTGTGTCCAAAATGTTTGTATGTGCTTGTTTTCCGGCTAAAAATCCTTAAAAAATCGCGAAAAAATCGAAAAAAAAATTGGAAAAATCCGGATTTATCTATGCATATATCAGTGTATGCGTGTATGTAGGTACCTCAAACTTGGGTAATTAAACCGGCGACAGCCATCGATTCTGGGCCATCGATCGGAAAAAATTAAAATTATGTATATCAAAAATTATGCGACAGCCTTCTTCCAGGCCTAACGGCCCATGGTTATCCTTGGGATCCAACCGGCTGCCGCAGCCGGGAGCGCTGAGAAAAGCCTCGCAAAAACCTGTTGAAACTCAACCTAACGTGCCGGATAAAAATCCGGCAAAAATTATGCGTATATCAAAATTATGCGACAGCCATCGATTCCGGGCCTAACAGTCCAAAATCCATGGCTATTCTCGGGAACCAGACCGCTGCCGCGGCTGAGATCACTGAGGAGAGCCACGAAAAATCGGCTGAAACTCCACCAAAAGTGCCGGATTAAGATCCGGCCAAATTATGCGTATATCCTAATTATGGGTACCAAAAATTATTCGTGCGTTTGTGAGCGAAAACTTTCACAGCAGATATTAAACTGCGGAAGTTGGAACGGATACGAATCTATCCCGGGGAGAACTCCAGAGTGTACAGAAAGGTTCAGGAAAAATATTCCGCTACAGAACGGATCTAAGCTGTTGACCTTATTTTGAGGTTATTATAAGGTCACTTCTTTATTCCGGCCTACATTTCGACTGAACGTCGTCTTCAGAGCCTGAAAGTGGTTCAAGTTTTCCATCAACGCTCTACACCACCAAAGACCTCCCCACACCTGTTTCTTCAACTCATCCAGGTCAGATAACACTAAGCCTCCAGTCGGTGGACCGAACTCACCACGTGTCCCACCGATTTTGCGGAGCAGTATGCAACCGCAGCAGCAACTGATCGCCCAAGCTGGGGAATGGATACCGTATACCGCAGCCATGGTTCTCATAAGGCATGCGCTGGTATCTCGACGATCTTAAAGTTCACATGGTGAAACGAATGGCATGGCATCACTTGTTATAGACATTTGTTCATTTCTGCTGTTCAGTCTGGAGGCGTGCGAAGATCCATAAAGACCTCAAGTGCTTTCCTTGCCGAAATTTCACTTTCGAGCGCCAGAATGGCACACCTCATATCAACGTCATTTCCACCGTGGTCCGCTTTCCTATGTTTTCTCAGTGGTGTTATCAAGCTCGCCGTCTTTTACTTGCCAGATGTTCCTTTATGTGAACACTCAGTGAGCGGTAAATGGCATGGCAAGTTCTGTATTCTTTTTGGTAAACCACCCCTGATTTTGCACAGTCACCAACTTTTCCATTGGGGCAAATGACGCAGATCTGTGAGATGCAAGCCCTGTCGTATAGTCTATTATGGACTAGTTGTGGTCTTATATTTTCGTTCGGTATATTGTTGTTAAGTGTTCTCATTTCCGCTCGTGTAGAAAGTAAGCTTTCTTTACTCAGCTTTCTTCTTCCTTAAGTGTGGCTGTCAATATTGTCAGAATGTTGGCTTGATCTTGGTTGAATAATAGTCCTCATTTGGAAGCTTGAATGTTGTGAAATTACTTCACTAGGAATTCACAAAAATATTAGAAGGTTGAATTTATCCACAGAATCATGCTTAATTCTATTAAGCTCACGTATATACATGCAGAATATACAGGGTGGGCCAAAATTATGCGTACTAGATAAATATAAATCCCTGGACGATGAAGCTGTAATATTGGGGGATCTCCAAGAACGAGCGCTAGGTATTCTAACAGCAATAATAATCTACATTTAGTTCCGCATGTTACCCTATCAGTGTCGATGGCAAGCAAGGAGTGGTCACTATCATTCTCGAGTTTTTGTGAAAACACCAAAGCCAATATACACTGTGTTTCATAACGACAAGTCCATCCTCTTTTTTGCACTACTAAGAGATGCAGCCGAGAGAGGCTTTTTCTGTTTCATCTATTAGATTCGGGGATAGTAAGAGCCTCTGAGCACCTCTCATTGCGCTAGTTCTTCTCTTAATTTTTAATTTGGAAGTTATCAGTTTCATCAACGTTTCATTACTATACGACCACTCGCGGACAATTCAATTTTATTAACAATCCAGCAATGAAACGACACCATTCTCAACTAATTTAATAAGCAATCGGCCCTCTCGGCTTAGAAGCTACTTAAAAGAGGCGATTTAGCGTACGGTTCACCAAGTTCTCCACTAAATCACTCTCTACATCTTCCCATGTCGGCGATTGCTCTTTTCACCTCATCATTCACCGCTTCGTGCTAGAATCTTTGACAAATTCTCCACTGATTTCAGGTCTAGGCTAGATGTGGGCCAACCCAGGACTTTGGCTCTGCTCTCCAAAAGCCAGCTTTTTGTTGCCTGGGTGGCTCGTTAACTTAAGCCCCACACAGAGTTTTGCCGCCGGGCGAGTCGCCCATGTCGAAGCATACCGGACTGCTACGCAGCGCGAGCTCGTCGCGACAAAACTCGCCAGGGGATCACTCGGAGTATTTTGCCGCGGCGAGCTCGCCGCGAGCTCGCCCAGCGAGCGGCGACAAGGAATGCCTCGAACCATTTTTGTCGCGCGCGGCAAAACTCGCCGATGGTATTTTTCTTCGTAGTTTCGCGAATCTTTTACACAAATTGCACTTCTCCAGTGACGAACATTTCGTTATGTTTGTTTATGTTTTTAGCGCTTCTCACTTGACGTTTTCGGTGGGTGCCTACCCGTAAACTAGAACATTTGATGCGGTATCCTTCATGTTATTTTTTGTATTCCTGGTATTTCAGTCAATGATGACGACGATGTAGCGTAGTTAGTCCTAGAATGCCATCTGGAGGTGGTAGACAGGAACAGTATGGATTAAGTTAATGAGGCACACGTTCCCTAACACCAGGTTCAGAATACTAATTTATAGAATACACAGGAGAGGCGTTCCTCGTTTGTATCGTTCAGTTGTAACAAGGAATCCTTCAGAAATTCAAAAGAGGTGGAACAATTACTGCGGATATAGAAAAGATGCCCTAGGGCTAACCGCCGCGCTCCCGCCCGACTCTGAGTATCCCCAACGCCGCTGAGCGGCAAAGGCTTGCCACGCCCCCCTTTTGCCGCCCGGCGAGAACTCGCTCCTCAGACAAAAGTGCCGTGCGAGCGGGCCCCGGTAGAGCGGGTCGCAGCCATGTCGCGGCCCGCTCGCTTGGTTGTCGCAGCCCGCTCGCACGGTTGTCGTGGCCCGCTCGCACGGAAAATCCTCGTGCGAGCGGGCCGCGACAACATAGGTTGGTCCGAAATACCGTGCGAGCGGTCCACAATAACCGTGCGGGCGGGTTGCGACAACCGTGCGAGCGGGACGCGACATGGCCACCGCCCGCTCTACCGGGGCCCGCTCGCAGCCATGTCGCGTCCCGCTCGATCGGACTTTTGTCTGAGTCGGCGGCAAAACTCTGAGTGGGGCTTTACGGGAAGGTGTGCTTCTTAGACGATATCCCTCAGAAACGGCAGTGAATGCCTCTGTGGAGTGTCTTAATGCTCCATCGAGTACATTGGGCCCAAAACGCAGACTATGTCTAGTTTGTTCCCGGCACAAAAGTCACACCAAAGCATGAAGCATGAATGATCCGTTTCCAAAGTTGCGGCAACTGAAGACGGTAGTGTTTTTTCGCGAACCATTCCAATAGATTCCCACGCTCTCAGGTTCGTCCAATTAGAACTTAAGTTCATCTGTGAAGAGGATATCAAAACATTCCTCAGAGCCTCACTCGTACTATTTTGACTCAGAAAATTAGCACTGCCGTGCTCCAATCCTGTCATGTTCCATCGCGCGAGTTCTTGCTGAGTCGTCTTTTGAAGAAAAGTCGGAAGTGAAGCCTTTTTTCATAATTTCTCTCACGACATTTCCGTTGCGATGTAGCGCTCTCACTTCTATACCTTTCAAAATAGGGAGATTCAGTTCTGCTCCGATCTAGTTGAGCGACAAACAACTGGTGGACACTTGTATGCAGATCTTCCTCTCATCATGAGCTGTAGGAGGTTTTGGCTTCTGTTATCCTTCTCCTTGTTGTGCACATTAGAATTTTGCAAATAAGTGGGAAGATGCAGTGAGCGCAACCAGTCTTCATCCTAATGGCTCGACCACTTGGTCGTGCGTCGTTTAAAGGCTGGGGCTGAGCTTTCTCTCCTGTGTTCAAGGATATACCGGGAGATGTATTGAGAAAAAAGTGAAACTCACCATCTGCTATCCTTGCAACCCAAGTTGGGGTAAGAAACTTTTATCAATCTTTGCTATTCGCTAGTGGACCTATAGATATGAAACGTTGGAAAAACGCTGATACCGCATTTTAAAACCCAGAAAATGGGTGTGCTAGGTAGAAATTTGTGCCCATTGATTATTTTGTCCACTGAATCTATTGCCATTCACAGAAAAGTCACAAATTTGCTGCATCACGCACAGCTGCAGAAAATGAGGTGAACCTATAGTTATGAAATGCAATGTGTGGTTCCTAAGATGAATTTGGTCCAGGAATCACCCAGATAGAGTAATCCGGTGAGCGGGTGCCAAACAAGTTGGGAGGCCATCGATTGTAGTTGACGATTTGGAAAAGTTTTGCTAGCACCATTCACGGACCTTCTTGGGGTCTCCCGGACCATGTGATACTTGTTCTCATTTGAGAGCTCTCTCTCTAATTGCTCCCGCACAGTTTTCTCATTCTTGCTCGGTGATGTTCGTTTCACGAGGGATTTGATGGGAACGGCTCATCGGCATGCGTCGGCCACACCCACTTTCTTCCCGATTTCGGCACAAATTCTCGAGAAACGGTATCTTGCAAGGGGGTAAGCTAGCGTCTTTTGTTACCAGGGCTTTGACACATTGTAGCACTCTGTGGATGGAGTTCTTGCACATTTTCGAAGGGCTACAACTCTAGCGCGTCTAAACCTTGTTGTGATGCTAAGTGATAGAGACAGAGCGATGGGTCTGAAATTGGGCAATGGGAACCGACAGATGAAATGAAATGAGCGGAAGTAGAAGATTTGGACTTGGGGAAGAATTTAAGTAATCTCGGAAATACCTTGAAGCTTGCCAATACTTGAACAAATTCACAGCCTGCGGGCAGTACCCATAATTTTGGTCCGCCTTGCATAAAAATCAGGGTTGCCCAACCCTGCTCTGATGAAGTGACGGGTGTATTGTGCAGAATTTAATTGGTTTATTTGATCGAAAGTTTCGCAGCACTTGAGTCCGTCACTGTACATACATATGTGTGTTACTTTTCGGGATTCCACAACTGAAACAGAGAAAGTGAAGTCAGAGACGTTAAAGTATAGAGTTGTTGCGTGAAATTTTCTACTTATCTCATCAAAAGTCTGGCAAAGTATCCATTTTTCGCCCAGCGTTGGCGGAGACCGCGTGTGAAATTCATCTGGCTGCATTCCAGAACTTTTTCATTCTGGACGTATTGAACAGAACAATGGTAAATTTCAAGATGCCTAAATTCCGCGATATTTACGTATTTGGAGGAAATTGCTGTAAAAATCTGTTGGCTACCCTCACTCTCGTTTCTTATCCAAGAAGCTCCCTTCACCAGAATATTTACTGCGCAGAAAGCTTTATCAAGATCGCAAACTCACCAGTTGTGATAAACATGGAAATATAATAAACATGTAGTAGAGAATACAGTGTGTACGAAAAGTATAAGGACACCCTAACTTCCGCCAAGAACATAACCCAAGCTCCACTAGTCGATCTGATTCCAAGTCAATTCGATTGACCAGGTGAAGAAACCTCAAGCTACCCATTTTCAGTCAAAAAAATCGACACAGCACATCTTTGATAATCCTTCGATGAGAAAGTCAGGGATTCCCTGTTTCAAAAATACTTGCTGTTAAACGATTATTTCTGCTTAAAAAAATTCCACAAAAAAAGTGATAACCAGTTCCTTCGCTTATTTAAAAGACACTTTAAACATCATACTAGCTGCGCTTTACAAGTTTTTGCTGGCGAAAGTGATCTCGAGATTGATTCAAACACTAGGATTGCCTTTTTCGAGCACCTTTACGGAGAGGTACTAAGTGATTTGAGCTCAGAACCATCGAGAAATAACCATCAAGAATCTATCATTAGAAAAATGTACGGAAAGCAGAGTTGCCTGCCTTTCATGCTGGGTGAGCTGAGTTACGCTATGTTGAGTGACATCTCCTGGCCTGAAGCTTTGATACTCACTGCCAGAACTTTAGAGATGTCCCAGTACTATGAGTGGTAACACTCCACTCATAGTACTGGGACATCTCTAAAGTTCTGGCATTTGCACATCTGTCGTTATGCAAGGAACCAGAATTACGAAGAGAGCATGACGTCCGCATTCCCTTGGGTTATGCGGAATGTGGCTAAATCAGCTGGGGCAGACGTTTGGCAATAGCCTTCCACTAATAAATGACAGCCGACGAAACTCTCTTGCGGGAAAAAAAATCAAGTCATCCTTGTAAGTTAGCACACCTGGCGACGGCTAAGCTCACACAGCTCTGCAATTTGGGGCAACGCCGCTTGCTCCTGAGGACTAATTCCAATGAAATAATGTTGAAGACTATTTTTAGGCAAGTCTGCCCCATCAAGAGTCTTTCAGATGAAGTTATCGAAAATTCCATTGTGGGTCCTTAGAGGCAGCACCCGCTGAAATTTTTGACCACGAGATTTCGGCACTACTTAAAGGCAGGGGTCCACCTCATTTTCGTAGTTCAGCTAACAGCAGATTCTGCATCTACTCGGCGCGATGGTTCCAACGGTATACATAAATTGTCTCAGAATGGTCTATAAACCCGTCTTCCAGGACGGGGTCTGTAACAGTTTGCCAACCCGAGTTGACATGTGAAGCCGTTGATCTTATCGATTGGACACGCCAAGACTCGTTGACCGACGCGGCAGCCGTGGCAGGCAGCCAGCACTGCTTGGAGCGATCCGCCTCCGGGCTCCAAATTTTTATCCAGTTCGAGCCTTTCAAAAATGGGGATTTCGTCGCTTCTGTGCCTGTTGATGTACATCCCAGGGATCAACATGATGAGAAGGTCTAGGATATGTTGGTAACTCCAACAGGCAGAACGAGGTGGCCGGGGTAAGGGTTTAAGGTAATCGCTTTGCTGATCACTATTAGAATGTTGAAAGCAATCGAAACTTTTGCAATACCCGTTTTCTTAAACCTCTTAACTCACCGCTAGGTTGGGCCGACTTGCGCAACCTGTTCGATGCGAAGCGATCTAAAAAAGTCGATAACGCTGCTTTTCTTGTCGGCTGTTTTGTTGGCGAAATCAATTTTTTACAATGTATTCAATGTAAGTTCTTTATTGTCAACGCGAAAAAGGAGTGTTAAGGTCTTAGAAGTAGCTTGTTTACCAGGGGAGGAAATGGCTAACCATCGAATCAGCGGACAGCAACGATCCGCTGAAGCTACCACTCGATCGAAGGACACCACAGTAATCCTGCTGTCCAGGATCTTGGACACTTGACTAATTATGCCTTAAAAACAGTTGAGTTTTCTAAACCACTTTCTTCGTCGAATTGTTGATAATGGCTAAAGGTTGAAAACGAACAAAACCTCGGACATGAAATGGGTGCTGCCTTTATTGCAACCTGGAAATCATTCTCACCAGCAAGAACTTCTACAATTGGCAAACAGGACTCCCAAAGTGTCAGTGAACGAGGCAGTACCAAATGTTTATCGATCCACGTTTTGTTGATTTTCCTGAGCAAAATGGTCGTTCAACAACAAATGTTTCCATATTTTTGAATCAGCGAATTTTGAACTTCTTCTCTTCAGAAAATTATAAAAACTCTGTGAGTCGACTATGTATAAAGTATGAAGAGTATGTGTGAGTATGTATGAAGTACTTATCTGCTTATGCTAGTCTTTCCTTTCCAACAAATGAACCTTTAGAACTGGTATTGTTTCTTGGAAGAAATGGCTCATGAGCTGGCTACCAGTTGTGCAGCAGCTCCTACACGTTCTTATTACGGGGTTACTCAGGAAAGGTCAGTGTTTCAATGCGATATGCTTTGATGTTCTTTTCTGTTTCCATAAATCTACCTGCAAAGCCTGCTTTGAGGTTCCTCGTAAAGGACAAGGATAACACGACAGCCGAGATCTTAGCCAAATTCAACGACTGGTGGAAGGAGGGAGCTGCAAAGCAAGCGGATACAATACAAATTGCTGGTAACGAGAAATTCTCAAACGTGAGTTTCCAAGTCTCCGACAATGAATCAAACCCATAGGAAAAAATCTTCTTGCAGATGGCGCGAGGCCCATCTAGTGGATTTGCTTGTAGTTATCAATATTGCTCCGGAGAACTTAACCTGGTCTGCCTCTACAGTGTTGGGTTGGTGAAATTTCATCAAAAACTAGCGCAATTTGATCCACAAAGTAGAGGATGCTAGGTTAGAGCCTGGAGAATGGGTATACAAGCCGAGTGAAACTGGAAAATATTGTGAACTGTGCATGAAGATTTCTGAAGCGCCATGTGTGGATGCACTTTGCCAGGTACAACCCGATCAGGGTGAGTCATCCTCTAATGGCAGTGATATTTTCGTGTGAAATTTTGTGAATCCCACCGCGGTTCAGCGGTCACGACGATACGATACCGCAGAAAAAAAAACTGTATTTCCACTAAAAACGAAGCGCAAAGTTGCGTGCTTTCCATTTGATTGACAAGCCTTTATTGGAATGCAATTCTTCAAAACCACAAGTAGATGCTGGTAGCTGTAACTGACTACTGATGGGACATTATTTTTAGAATGAAAGGTAAGCATTCCCAAGTTGTGAGGACTTTGGCACACGTAAGGCCCAGCTCTTTCTGCTGCAAGCTTAGCGATGCATTACAAAAATGTGCCAATTCGACAACACTCAAAATTGTATGCTGAATCTGTAAGCTCTGAGGCAATTTCACAATGTCACATGACCACTAAGATGGGTCACATATGATTTCTACCACAGATTTTGATTTGCGGCACCTCGTGTTTCAACTGATTTTTAACAATGGAGCAGATAGAACACAGGTTTACGCACCGAATGTAGTTTTAAACGAAGACTTTGGTCACTCAAGCTTCTTGCGAGAGAACATGGATCACAAACCTGCGGTGATTTCGACTCATATGTCACTTTCCAGACTGTTGAGGCAGATATGTATCATTTCTGCTGACAGAAACTTTGTGACCTCCCAGAATTTGCGGGTTCAAGCTTAGTTGTGGAACGACGAGGCTGTAACTGATGCTTCCTATGCAGTCCTATGATGATTATCACATCTTTTGTAAAAGACGTCTCTTGAATTTACACTTATTGAAAGCCTATTTGCTATCTAAGAGCATTGAAGGCAGAATGTGACAGCAATTCTTCCTTTGAAACCTTGGTTGACTATGTGATGCATCCTATTGTCATGTTTTTAATTCATCAGAGGCAAAATTATTCAAACCATGCAACCAAAATGCGAATACAAAAACATCAATGACGGATGATTTGAGGGAAATGGCTCTATCTATGCATAACAACTACAGGTGAATAAAAGTAACATTTTTTGAGATACTGGATTCGATGAGTTTTCGTTCTTATATGAGTGATGTTTCAGAAGACTTTTGGCAACAGGATTTGCTAGGGACGGCCAAATTGGCTACGCCAAGCTAGCGATTACAATGCCTGCGTTGGTATGTGCTGCTGTAACATTGAAATTCTTCATCATTTATCCAAAACAAATTCAGACATATGATTGCACACTTGAAGAGAAGATAATGGCGGGACTTTCAAAGTGCAGCAACGGTGCTGTGGCTACCGGTAGCCCTCAGAACTTCAAGGCCTTTAGCGCGTTTGAGGACTCTCGAAAGAATGCACTTCAAAAAGTGAGTCATCTCTTCTAGATAGTTTTTACTCGCTAACATTTGTAACAACCGAATGCGGAGGTTAGATGGGTTATGAAGCCATTTGGGTGCGTTCTTACAAAGTTTTCAAACAGAGCAGCTGTATACGATAAGGAGAGCAGAATCTACCTGTGAACAAAGATGGATGAAGGTATTAGGTCAGAACAATGGAAAAACACTAAGTTAAACTGGAAAGGGTGGCCCAGACAAAATCGGGAGCCATAGAGGGCATACATTGCCTTTTCGTGACATGGTGTCAAAAGACATGGCGGATATGTTTGCGACGGAGCGCATTCGGGCAAATCTAATCCCTTTCTTATAAATCTGTGTTAGATTTCGACCGAGGATCGCTCTTCGAAGAATGAAAAAGTTGCCACTTGGGATTGAGAGAATTTTAATAAGGAATACCGAATGGGCCAGTTCCATAAGAATGCGCGAGGAATAGTTATTTTCCTATTTCGTCGTTTCAGTGAGACTCTGGCTAGAAGGAGACTGCAAAGGAGTAAAGTGCCTAAGAATTGGACTGATGTTTGTTGCGAGCAGCTGGAAAAGAACTTGAAGGCTGTAAAATAAAGTTAGATTCGGCATTGGTGTTCGGCGCAACAGAGTGTATATTTTCACTGAATTCTAGGGTTGATAATAGTAGAACTCAAAACCTCGAACACAGACATTTGAAATTAAGATCCGCGAAAATCCGAGATGAAAATGATAGTGCTGTGGGCGCTGGGATAGAATTATCACAATAGTAGACTTTTTGAAAGATATATCAAGGTGGTAAGAAAGTCTTGAGCCGTTTGACACTTTTTTCTGCTCAATTTAAAGTACTCAGCATACAAGTTTACTCAACTACATAATCAACATGGTTAGTCACTGCAGTGCCCTACCTAATGGGCAGATCAGCGATCTCCTACTCCCGAAACTGGAAAAGTTGAGAGTAATAAAACTGCTGACCCCTTTTCCAACATCGTCAGCTTCGGTGGTTCTTTTCTAAGCTATGAATGTCTTAAAGGAGAGAAATAAGTGGTAGTTCGAAGGGGCAATGTCAGTAGAATAGGGCGAGTAACGAACCATGTCCCAGTCCAGCTCCTCCAATTTTTCGCGGGTCCCTTTAGCTATATAGGGGCCTTGTGTCATTGTGGAGTGGGCGTACAGAATCTCGTCCTCTTCTCGAACAGCGTCCGCAACTTTCTGGAGCTGACTGGCGTAGATGTTGCCATTGACTGTGTGTGCTTGCGCGAGCAGCACGTAGTACAGCATTCCTCGCAATTTTCAGAGGTAGCAAAGGAGACACTTGTTCGGGTGGGGGTGCGATTTGGTTGATCTTCTCCTCGAAGGAGCCACATGGCACGATGCGTGTTGGAATCGCAGGGAACCCAACTCATTTACAGTAATCAGGTCTTCCGGAAGCTCCTTTCTATGCGGGCAGAGAACGAAAAGCTATTTATGGCTCGGAGGTGCTCTTGTGGAATTGGCATCGTAATCAAAGTTAACAAAGGCAATTCGGCTATGTATACCTGTTATGGAGAAGTTCATGGTAGATCGTGGGTGCCGTTCACTAATCAAAAGTTCTGGAACTCTCCGAAAAAAATCGGCTCAAGACTTTCCTACCATCCTAACATTAAGGGCCACTTTCTCCAAGTGCTGGAACATCTGTATTCTATATTCCGCTTAGAAATAATCGGAGCTACTACTTCTGCTCATCTGTAATTTTGTTTATTCAATCGCTGCGTATTACAGGCGATAGCGGAATGGTGGAAGCCTCTCGAGACTATTGGAATTAAGGACAATCGGTATAGGAGTTCTATGGCAGGCACTGAACTGGAGAATTACGTAAATGTCAGTCCAGAGTTAATTTTGAAGCTTATTGTACTTTTACGTGATAAAGCGCAAAAATGTAGATAACCACCGATTAACAAATTTGCAAGGAACAATCCATATAGAGTTTTCTTTTGGAACTAACGTCTACTTTATTTTTTGTTGTCTACTTGAATCGAAACACCAGTATAAACAATAGGGATATATTACTCCTTAAATGATAGAGTAGAAAGGTATTTCCAAATCGTTCGGTGAGATGATTTCAGGATGCGATTACAGGGTGCGCACGAATTACTGGCGCCTAGTTTTTTGAACCCCAATCAAAAAGGATTGAGCGAATTAATAAGTCATGATGTAAGTGTCCCTGCTTGAGCCATCTCTACCGTAGACAGCAGCTGGTATCCCAAATGACCTCATCCTGTGCCTACACAGGCTTCAGGAATTCTCATGCTCGAATCGCTAGTGACACGGGGTCGGTTACAGCTCGCTTCTTTCCATGATTTTCTGGGGTAGCTTTTAGGAGTCTCCGACCATTTTTGCATGATATGTCAGGAGTAAATCTTGGCTACTACGTGCTCATCGTGCATTGGACCACCAAATGGTTAGCATGGTCAGAACAGGCCTTCTATTTAACTGGCCATTTTTGCTTTTTTGCGAATTTGTGACTGAGAATCAGCAGTAATAGCAAATATAGTGAAAGTTTTGGAGCCATGGAAGACTCGCTATTCTACAGGCAAAATGTGGCTCTTGCCAACTCGTTCGACCCCAGTTTACAAGGCAAAGTTCATTGAAAAGTGGTTTCACTGGTGATTTCCTTGAATTTTGGCACGTAGGAATTGTCTACGTCACTGGCTTCATTTGCACTCCTATGAGCTCCACTTTAGACATGTTAGTAGGGGAAGTCTGTACTACTAAACAGATAGAAACATACTGGTTGAAAGTTCTCCCTGAGGAATCCCGGAAGAATCTTGTGAAATAATACCTGTGTACAAGGGTTTACAGACCAGGAACGAGGTCACTCTCTAAACTTGCAGTTGTTGACGGTAGGTATTGCTCTAGCAAACATATTCACAACATAGCCTTTGAGTTCGCTCAAGCACGGCTGATTAGGGCTTAAAAAACCATGCGGCAATAATTTGCGATTAATTTGTGCGCGATTAATTTAGTTAATTTGTGCGCACCATGTATATAAAGAGCTTTTCATTTTGTGAGCTTTGCGCACTTCTATAGGCATTTATTTACCAACGTTTTCGCAGCAGAAATCAAGTTTGTTTTAACATTGCAGATGGCATACCAGGAAGCGAATACGGTGGGTTGTGGCGTGCAACATTGCCGAGAGATCGGAAAAGTGCTTGTTCAGTGCGCGTACAACACGAGTGTGTAAGTTTCGGGCTGACAATCGCCTCTGAATCCCCTAAAACGTTTTTCTAGCAGCTCTGCTTCTCAATCGTCACAGATCACACCGAGAAAATATTGATCACAATGGCTTTTTAGTCCTTTCTAACATCTTAATACCTCAGAATCTCATAGTTTACATGTAGTGGTAATACTTAGTTTTTCAGATTAATTCATGATGGCGATGAAATTTACCACGCCGGCAATGTTCCGTGTTTGTATTGCTATACACTCGCGAGAACACCGGAGTGCTCGTGGATTGAAGGACTCTGTATTGGAAGAAATACCTGAAGAACTTCATCAATTCAATTGCAATTGCCATCACCCGACAGAATTTTACATTTTCCATTGTTTTGAAAACGTTTTATGCTATCCTACCTGGCCTGTATCAGTCGAGCAAAAAAGTAATTCTGCTGTCTTGATTCTTCTACTCGACAACAATATAAAGAAAACCTACCGCGAAGTCATGCT
Organism: Ancylostoma caninum; assembly: GCA_037903475.1. NCBI lineage: Eukaryota > Metazoa > Nematoda > Chromadorea > Rhabditida > Ancylostomatidae > Ancylostoma > Ancylostoma caninum. The sequence continues at coordinate 991,210 of JBAJFG010000061.1, read as the reverse complement.
GCGCAAAAAAGGGCATGCTTTTCTTTGCCGAGTATATTCGTATATTCAAAAATGTGAACGCATTATGTGAATTATATTTTCATGAGCAGAACAAGATCTCGGGTGAATATGATCTCAAATATCAATGCCCCTCAGGTGCTCCTACCAGTGTACTATTTGACATTACGTTGAGAAAACATATGGTCGGCGAAAACGTCTTGTCCAAAATTTTGATCTCTATCTTTTCGTCACAACATAATCCAACAACATTCTCGACTAATAATATAATTGTTATATTTAGCAGTGAGCGCGTACTACTTACTAAATGCATCACAGCTTAAACCCCTCACGAAAAACGATTTCTGTGAGAAAGAGTTTCTGAAGAAATTGAAGGCCCTCAATTTTATGCCATCTATTAGGATGAGGAACTACAAATGTCCGCAAAATGAAAACACTAGCACGACAATATTACAAGAGCTCCATACAAGGGGTATATCCTAAATTGTTACAAGACTCTTCCACTTCCTCCATGAAATGAACGAGTGCCCTTTGTGGCAACGTCGCAGCGCTTTGAGACGCCGGAGCGACCAACTCAAATTTTAGCTCCACCGCAGTTTTTAAAGTTCTTCCACAAAGACCCGAAGATCGTCGGCCTACACCCTGACCAAGCACATGAACAAAGCAAATGGCGACTGCGATCCAAAAGAGCGGACCCCTCAACAAAGCGGAACAAACGCTAAGGAAGTAGAATATGCTAATCCGCTCATTCCACTGCAGGTCTTCATTTCCTAGGCCGGCTGCCACATGAAATGGAGCTATAGCTTGCTTCATCTTCACTTCTTGTTTGCTCCCGCCAAAGCACCTTACTTGCGGAGAGAAATCATTGGGAATAGTCTTATAGCCGCTCCCACTTTTAGGTAAATTCGGTAAAGAGCCTGGTCTGCCTGGCGTCATATAAAAATCATTTCCAGTTTGCCCGCCCCACCACAGTTTACTTCCGAGTAACAGCGAAACGTGCTGTGGTTGAGTGCTGAGTTGTCAAGTGCAATGGTTATGGGACCCAAAAAGCTGACAGTGATGATAGAAGAAGACGAGGACATGACGCAACGGCGTTGTCGCACCACTTACTGTGAAATCTCAAAAGCAAATGTAATCATTTTATTCAATCCGATCGAATAATTCACCAACACCCGCATATCTTGACAAATTTATACAGACCCATTGCATGAGATATCACAATTTGTTTATCACGTGGCTTAGGAATAAAGAACGTGGAAAGCTTCCATAGGATCGTTCAACCCACGAAAAAGAACCTTCCTATTAATTCAAGAACAAAACCTTGTGGACTTCAACGTTGAACACCTCCAATTTGTAGAAATGGAAATGGCAGAAAAACAAACCATGAAAAGTTTGGAGATTTTTGAGACAGAATGATCACGGGCCTACTCAAGATGGAGATTTGGACGATGGAGCTCGTGAATTTTAGGAGTGCACCAATGTTCTGGTCACTACTCACTAAATTCCGGAGTGCTGCTCATCAAACATATTCTGGATTGTTGAAAATAACATGCTCCCCGGAGATTTTGCTGATGTAGTTCCGATACGCCTTCACCGTTCTCAAACTCCAGTACCAAAAGACGAGTAGAAGAAGGAATATCCCAGCTGCGTAAGCATGATCGGCTTTTGTCCGAGTTGCCAGTGAATAAATTGTGGAGCCGAGGAAGAATCCCACACCACATGTGCTGAAACGAGGTTCAATTTCGTCACCGTCATAGTCCATTTTGTTTCTTTTTTGTATTGTTATTATTTTAACATTTTATGATTTATTTATTGATAGTGATTCCCTATCTCAACCAGTCATAACCAAAAGGCTGAAGGCTGGCTCTGAACAGTGCTGCCCTAATCTGACCTTATGTTTCATGTGCAAGGCACAGTCTGGTGTTTTAGAGCAGCGTCCTCAATCTTAGAGCAGCAAGTGCGAGACCTAGCATTGCTCACCCCTATCCTCCTTGACTGCTACTGAAGTCATTCTTTTTGCACAAAGAATAACCAATTTATGCTGCGGCATGAGGGGCTGATCCAATGAATACGGCTAAATAAATCATTACATCTCGCATATTCTCGTGCACAAGGCATCATTGATACTTTTGACGTCTTTAAAGGCAGGGGGCCACCTCGTTCTGCCTGTTGGATTTACCATTAATCCTAGATCTTCTCATCATGTTGATCCCCGGGATGTACATCAACAGGCACAGAAGCGACGAAATACCCATTTTTGAAAGGCACGAACTGGGTAAAAATTTGGAGCCCGCAGGCGGATCGCTCCAAAAATCCGATTGCTGTGCTGGCTGCCTGCCACGGCTGCCGCGTTGATCAACGAGTCCTGGCATGTTCAGTCGATAAGATCAACGGCTTCACATGTCAATTCGGGTTGGCAAACTGTTACAGACCCCGTCTTGGAAGACGGGTTTATAGACCATTCTGAGACAATTTATGTATACCGTTGGAACCACCGCGCCGAGTAGATGCAGAATCTGCTGTTAGCTGAACTACGAAGATGAGGTGGACCCCTGCCTTTAACCTCTGCTATGTACAGGGGGGGGCCATAAGTTATTGTACAACGTTTGCTGGCCCATTTCTCCGCAGTAGTAAAATATTTTTTGCCGCACTAGGCACTGTTTAATAGAGCTGGATTTGCTCTATCTTTTGATCACAAAAACCTCCTGGATACTTCCAAGATAACGAAAAAAGTTTATCGGAAACATTCATTGCAGACTTTCGGTGCCGCAAAATGCACTAACTCTGCCCGCAATTTCCGAGCAAAACAGCCACAAAAACAGTTTGATATTTTTAGAAAGAGCATTCTTTGCTCTTTAAGATGCATCTAAGCAGTACACCCCACTTTAGAGATTTGGTGGATTTTTCGTAAAAAATTTCCACATCAACCCGCTTTTTTCAAAAACCTGTTCTAAGTCCAACTGCTCCAAAGCAAAACTCTCCCGGGAAACCGGGTTTTAACTGTAAGATACTTTGATCCCTGCTCTATTAGGCAGCGAAAAGAGCAGGATAATCCATGTGTTGCTGGTGGAGAAATAAATGAGCAAACGTTGTACAATAACTTATGGCCCCCCCTGTATGTATCACTACAGTTACATGCTTAAGAATATAAAAACATGCATGGTTCCGATTGGGCAACTATGAGATGTGAATTAGTGAACTATCACATCCCAGCAATCTTCCAACATCTTAGCTGCGGTTGAGCGCGAGAGAGAGAGGATTGTGGGAAACTCTGGTTTCTCTTGTTTGCTGTTCCGTGACTTTTTGATAGTCTTGTTCTAATGTGTTCGTTCTCCACCTCGCGTATGTATCTTGAGGCGCACGTCACGTGCAACAAAACAATAAAGTTAAAGTTGTACGTTACTTAGCCTACCTATAGCACTGCGAGGTCTGTGAGGGAGGACTGCTAGTGTTCCTGTAATTTGCCTAAGGATGAATGCCTGCAGTAACGCGAAAAGTGATTATACTTGTTGATCTCATTGAGAAGTAGCTTAGACAAGAGGACTTTTAGCGAGCCGCTGAGCTTGATGTGAAAATGTTCCACCTATGAGAGTCTACACGCTCAACCACCCTCAAATCTCACCTGACAACGATGTAAATAGAAGCGCAGACAATGTATGGGAAGAACATTGACGACCTCTGTTGCAGCGTACCCGCCAAAAGACTATATGCTATACCAGAATTGAGCAAGAAAGCTAACAGAAGACCACCTGAAAGAATTACGTTAGAATTCCCGTAGAGCACTAAACCAGTCCACATGCTTCATCAAGTGAATTGTTTTTACTCACTTATGTACAGTACGTTATTCGTCGGCGTTTGCTCCTGGAAGTCCCATAATGCACACGCCAGAACGGTGGAAACAATGGAAATACTGAGAAAAATACCGCAGATCAGCTTCACCCTTGCGGCCAAATCCGTCTCCATCTGAAAATAAAAGAGGTTGCGCAACAAAACATGTATGTCTGCTGTGCCTGCGAGAACGGACCAAGTCTGAGCAAGAGGACAAAAACGAGAGGATGATTCAGAAATAAAACAGAAACGGTCATCGGAATGAGTGAAATTTTCAGCTGTGAATCGGCTAAAGGTGACCTTGGACGAATTGAAAAAATTGTGAAGAGCACTCATTCGGAATATTGATAGATCAGTCAATGTTAGTGTTCATAACTGCCTGTTGCAGAGTAAAGGCGAAAGGGAAGGACCCCCAGAATTACTTCTGAATATTTTCTATAGTTTCTACTTATCTTCTTCTTTACAAATAACTAACCGCTAGCCATTCTTAAAGGCAGCGCCCACGGAAATTTTCGACCAGAAAAATTCAGCGTATTCCAAAGGTATTGGAGGTGCTGAACATTCGCATGATGTCGAAACTTTCTGCTAGCACCAAAAACGCCGATTTTAGATGCTCCTGACCAGGTTGGGTGTAGCAGCTGTGGTCGAGTTGCACGAGCCATGCGATGAGGATTGACATCAAAAGATCGATAATGTCGTTTTTTTTCACCAGTTGCATATTTGCGCAATCATTTATTTGTTCGAAACTACAGCCTTTCTACACCTCATCAGGATAGATAACCACTGGGAAATATGTAGCACCTGGCAAAGAACTAACTGAGAAATCAAAACATCAGGAAATCTTCTCGTGGAGGAGAATTTGGAGAAAATTGAAATTTCAACGATAAGTAGTTTGAACACTTGCCAAAGAGCTTCACATACCGTAAAATGCAAATGAGAAGACGTTCGAGCTAATAAAAATAGGGAAAAGTGTAAAAAATCATCAAAAGAACTCACGAAGACAAAAAACTACTGAATTTCATCGAGATCGCAACAAAACAGCTGTTTCTACTGCAATTCGCGCAACAAACAGCTAACGGAAAACTCGTCCAAATTTGCCGCTGGCACAAAGATGTACCAGTTACTGCACTGAACGCAGTGGGTTTCCGTTGTTGTTACTGTATAGGAACCATTCAGACTCCAGTAAAGAATCAGGAAGTGTGAAAATCTGAGAAGCGAAAGTTTCCGTGGGTGCTGCCTTTAAGCCTCTGAAGAAGACGATTCAGTAAAAAAAAAGTCAGGCCTACAATAGACGTTTTCTCTTAACAGCCTGGTTGGTACAGCAGTAAAGGGAACCTTCTATAGTATAATACTAAGAGTGGTACATTCGTATCTGCTTTTTAGATACCTTTACTAACTACCTCTAAGCGTTTGGCGTAGTTCTGTTGATCCGACAAGAGGTGGTAACTGATCCCTATTAGGCTGATGCGTTTCGGCGAAATCGCCTTCTTTAGAGCCTGAATGGTCAATATCGAGCAATTTATCCTTGGTTGGGACGGTGGACACGTCCGCTACAGAGTCAGTGGAGGCGCTAATGGAGGCCCATCACAGATCAAAAGAGAATCTGCAGATAGGGTGCTAGTTCCCGAGTGATAGATGTGTATACCTTTTTGCGGTTCATTTTAGGATCTTTTTCATTTTTTCCTATGGTTATCCACCAAACTGCTTATAGAGTTTTGCCTCTAGATGTGCCTTCACTCGAGCACACAGTGAGCACGCTGTTTCGCCAATGTACTCGTCCCCGCACTTCTGGTAGGTGATCGACTAAAACGTAATATTTCCGCACTCATACAATATCCATGCTTTTCCTCCGGGGAAAGACGGTTCTAAGGACGATGTCGAACTGCGGACTAGTGCTCGCTTTGACGTTGTGCGGGGTAGCTCCACAAATGTAACCGAACTACTCAGTTTCTCCTTCATACACTACCTGATTGTTCCTGTTTTGTTCCCTTTCTTTTATTTATTTTTTCATTCCCATCTGCACGAACTTGAGTATGACCCTGTAATAAATTAGCTAAAATTAAAGCCTGTTTGGCTCCCTTCCTTGATGAAGACCCTTTCTTTGCTTGATCGTCAGCTTAAGCCCCTAGTTACCAGTAAAACTCACAGATGGATGGAAGGAATCGATAGTGCATATGCACAGAAACGGCACTTCCACGAGGTGAACAATACGAAGATGATATGTGTGAAGACTCCTTCGTAGAAGGACAAAGATCATCAAAGGAGCACAAGCTAACATTGCTCTAAATATAAGACGGGAATCTCGTTGCTCATATAAATTCCGTTATAAGAAATTGAGCAGTGAATAGGGCGATAAGAGGGGCTGGCAACGACAGGTACGAAGGAAGAAGTACGTGAAAGAGTTGGGGAGAAAAGAAGAAGCGAAAGAGTTCGGCAAAACAGGGATGAATAATCGAAAATAACACCTCGCGGAACTGTGAAGGTGGACTCTGATGAATAGTGGCTAGGGCGGAACATCGGGAAAAATTGGACTGGTATGAAAAGTGCATTCGAGCTCGGATCTGATTATCCTCGCGCATTGTATAGTTTCTGAGAGCTTAACTTACTTCTGCGCAGGCTCACGAGGCAAAATACTGGATTCTGCTGTTCCAAAAAAATTATGTTGCAAATCGAATTTCAATCGTCCCGTGTGGCAATTATGTGTGTGGTAACAACTATGCCTGGACATTCGAGAGGTGGGAACTACGTAATTGGATAAGATTGTCCATTCGGAACCTACGACACTGTAAAAAGGAAAATCTACACTTGCAATATGGAGACAATGCTCCGAGTTTGCAAAACTCATCAAACTCAAACTCAAAGAGGTCATCACTACAAAAGCACAGCTTTTTTATTTGCCTCAAATTAGCAAAGATAGAGCTATTACGAATAGCAGAGCACCGAAATGCATCGGTAAAGATTTGCTTTTTTAGACGCTGCTTTTGCTTATGACTTGCGTCAATGGTAATCCAACGTCAACAACTAAAGCTTAGCATAATGCCAGCCAATAAGGAAAATTTATGGCAAGAATGTAATGAGCACACATTCACATGACGAGCCATAATGTTGCTAAAAAATATTTTTTAAACTGATAACCAATCTGGCGAAGGTTTGCTCTACAGAGAAGATTTCTATGCGATTTTAATGAGGAGCTTCTAATGTTGCTGCCATAAAAGGAACCTTATGCTCTGGTAGACCCGTGCTACTACCTTGTCTCTTGCAATGATATTATTTTTTATCACAATTTCATGAGAACCGTGGTAAAGGAAAATTTTACCGAAGGGACCCTGTGAACATTTTGTTTCCCTTAAAGGGTCAAACCTCGTAAGATAGAAGTTATGCGGGGATCGAGTATATATGGGAAACATTTGGTCAGGATGAATGAAAACTTGAACGACTAGTAAAAATCCTGATCATTTCGTGTATAGGCCACACTCTTGGTTAGGTAGACCGTGGTTTCCGCCTTACCCTACAAGAATTCCGAAAAAGAATGATTGTGCATCATTCCTTACCCTATGTGGGTTGCAAACCCGCAGAGTCTGAGTGACTGATCCCTGCATTTCCGTCCAGTATGTATACTACAGGCGATAGCAACAAATGTCCCAAAGTCGGTGTCGCAAAACATGATTCCTGGCACAAAATACGGACACAGTAAAGCAGCCTCTTGTTCCGCAAATATCATGGGAGATTGACAGTCCATTTAGAATTTAGTTTGTTTCCGAATTCGTTCTTCTAAATTTTTATCAAACCAAATCAAAAAACCAAGATCGATTTTCCAACAGCCTAATGAAGGATAATCCAGTATTCAACAATTCATCGATAGTCGAACGCCATAATTGGAACGCTGGGCTCAGACCTAAAACGCAAGGACTCACGAAAGCACTGTACACATGCCGAGCTGCAGCAAAAGCAAAGACGTCGAGAACAACACTTAACAGCTTAGGTAGGTTTGCGGTTTTCAATATTCACCCATGGATAAGCAAGGCCATCAATTTTTCTTCCTCTAATTTTTTGCATCTTCTATGAGGTTGAAGAAGGGAGGTTTGCAGCGGAGCTATGCAGCCATAACTTTTCCAAAGAATATATACTTTCTCAACTGACAGGATCCCTAAAACAATCAGTCGTTTAAAAAAAAGCTGGATAACTGAACAGAAATCGGGGCAACCAATCGATCCTATTGATCCCCCCTCCCCACCCATATCCAGCTTTGGACTTGGAACTCTTTCCAATGACCCTTGCATACCATAGGTTTGACGCTGTGAGATTTCCCATTGTTTCCACCTGTTACTCATTTCTTCGGAGAGGAAAATTTCAAAAACTATGTCCGAGACAAAATTTAGGTGGGTTGCTATTCTGGACCACAGTGTAAATACTGCACTTTTTGAAGATGACATTGTTCTCTTGCCTTAAATAAGGCAAAGAGCTGTCAATGAAGAAAATGAATGGACTTCCAGGAACTTTTGTGCTTATATGTAAAGTAATTTTTTGTTGATGAAACCGACATTTTCATATGCATCGTCAGCCAACTATATTCAGTTCGTCCGTGCCAAGGCCCATGAAAAACCCATCGCACCCACGTATGTACGTCATAACATATTTTTTCGCAACCGTTAATGGGTTTAAATGACCCACATTATTCTCTTGCACCCTGCACTCTCATCACTGGCGTGTCATTTGGTGTCATAGCGTGTAGGCCATTCGTCGGAAGCCTCGCTAACATGATTCACAGCTGAGAGAACGAGCAGGAACGCTCATTTTCCAGCTGTGAATTGGATTTCAAAGTCTTGCGATACAGCAGAGAGAAAAAAAACAAAGATGCAACTTTGTGGACAAATGCGAGGGAATCAGAAAACGGATTTGCGTTAGGCATCCACGGCATCCCGCGCAGCCGACAATGATGAAAGAGAAGCAGCACCTTTCGCAGCCAAGAGAACGGTGCTACTACATTTTGTTAACTTTAAAAATTCCAATATACTCTGCTAAAGCTACTGGTGTTATTCAACATTTCTATATTCGTTGCACTCAAAGGTGCGCCGAAATAACTGGAAGAAGAAAAGGAAACTATGACAAACAACAAGATAAGCCAGGCTTCTCTGTGCCATACCATTTACTCAATAGCACGCAATAAATTCTGTTAAGCACAGAGAGTATCCCTTAATTATCTACCACCCCGAAAACGGATACCACATCAGTCTTGTACTGCAAGCTCATCCTTTAATGGTTTCTGAAGGCATACTGCAGACACGGTGGTAACTCTCGGAACTTTCTCAGTTTCTACCTTGAGGAGCTATTGAATTTTCTTTTTTTTTTCTGTTTACGAACATTGCGATCCTTCGCACTGTACCCAGAACCACAAAAACAACTTGTCGACAAGCATTTGGCGAGTATGTTCCCGATCGCATCTGAAATCTGCTTGCTCAAAAGCTTGTCGACAGCTTGCTTTCACACTTCCTTGCCGACACGTTGTCCGTCGAGAAGCTTGCCCACAAGTAGTTTTTGTAGAAGCTGGGCGACAGGTTGGTTTTGGGTTGCATGACGACTCCAAACTTGTCGACGACGATTTGCTAGTTGAAAGCTTGTTTGCGAGTTGTTTTTGGGTAAAGCTGGGCCGACAACTTGTTTTTGGGACTTAGCACCATTTTCCGTATATTCGATAAGATTATTGTGAGAAACTATATGAAATGCCGATTTCTGCGAGCAAACAACCATGATGACGGCGAAATGTTACTACATAAAGTTACCCCTTCAATACAGGAGTTGAGAAGACATTGAGAGACATCGTATCTACCGTATACCTACAGTGGCCATGAAGAAATTGGTCTACGATACGGAATACATACTTTTCTCGTCTTTAGGATTTCGAAAACTCCCTGTCCCTCCCGCTCACTACGAGAATTTGCCGCGGAAATGTTTTAAAAGTTTTCGGATCCTTAACATGGAATAAAAAGTGGCAGCAAGACGGATCTCCTATTTAATACTTCTTGTAGGGCGCACTCACTTTTTATAGTTTTGAATTCGACTATATCAGCGAAAAAAAAAAGATTGATCACAGCTCTGACCAAATCTACGTGTTAATCCAAGGACCATTCTCACAATGTACACAGAGCTGCATATGTGCGTAGAAGGTGAAAAATTGGGAAGAGGAAAAAAGCGTAGAAAAGTAAAAAATGCGTAAGAAGAAAAAAAATGTAGTAAAACAGTAGAACATATGCACCTATTTCACTGGCGTCAAATGTAAAATTGCTATAGCGTTTCGAATACTCCCTGCCCCTTCCCCTCAGCTATAGTTAACTCATCTTAGGGCCAGCTGACCCCATATTTTACATGTTTTCCTCAGGAAATTATGTGATTAATTGCGCTACAACAACAGCGGCTGCGATTAGTGCAAACTACTCCGGTAAAGACCGATATGTGGATGTCGATAGCACACAGGAGTTACAAGAGTGAGAAGTTCAGGTTAATTAAATCAGGTTCAACGAAATCAAGAGTCAATGCTGGAAACTAGGATTTGCATGATTTTGGAGAAGCTTCTGCAACGACATAACGTTGAAAGGTATCCAGGAAGTCGCGTTTGAACGTTGCACTGTGAAAAGGTATTGGCAAAAAGGCCACGAAAACTAGAAAATATGTACTTGGAAGTTTTGACAAATAACAAACAGTAAAAGCAACAATGAATGTGGATGATTCAGCTCATTTGAGTAAAATAATAACTGTAGTGAAAACAAACCATAAAAACATTGTAGCGAAATAATAAATCAACTCAATGGGGACCAGTTTTCTTTCGTTCTGAGGATTTTCAATATGAGATAGCAAGGATATTCCAGGATTAAGTCGTGGAGAACCCCAGTGTCAAAGCGCTCACCATCGTCGATGAATTAGCTTTCAGGTTGAAGTTGTGTTTCATTAATCTCTGCGGCTGCCATGGGCACATCTGTTCATTCTATTGCTGTCATAAATTATTCTTATTAAATGCAATTATGCACAGAGTCAATGAGCCTGTAGTAAATTATAGCAGGCGCAAATCAAACGCGAAGTCATGAGCTCAAGAGCAGCCCGACGAGAGTTTTTGCATGTTTTTCTAATCTTGCTTTTGTTGCTTAGCACCACTACTGTAAAATAGGCACAACCTATTCCAAGACTTTCACTATTTATTTTGGAGGAAATGATTCCTAGTAATATTTCCAAGTTCAAATAATGAAAATCAATTTCTTGGCTAACATTTTATTTTATTCATTCTATTCATTTCTGCGCACGAGCGTACGTCAAGTAATTGTGATATGGTAAAATATACATATGACCACGCAATCAAAGCTAAACAGCGAAGAATAAATTACGGAGTTCGTGAGAGAGAGGAAATTTGTAGAACTTTTCATACCATCTCTCTCTTTCTCTCTCTCTCTCTCTCTCTCGCTCTCGTTCTCTCACTCTCGCTCTCGCTCCCTGCCTGTTTCAAGGTTACGTAACTCTCTTCACCTCACCAGAGAACAGACTCACAACCGAAACTGTATACTGAAGTGTCTATTAGCATCCGAAAAAATAAAGCATTAGAGGGAGCTCAGACTAATTACTAAAATCGCAAATGTGCAGTGAAATGGAGCTAAAGCAGTATCTTTGTACAAAAGTGTTAGTACTTTCTATTTGCAATTTATAAGAATCGAAACAGAGTATGGCTAAATGAAGGAAATGATAGGAAGAAAGTGTAATTCTATCCAAATGAAACTTCCAAATCGCTGCTAGATAAAATAGAAGCCAAAAAAATCTTCGTGCCAAAGTAAGCAGCGAGAAAGTGATGCTGATAAGTGAAAGCAACTCAACTAATTCTCGTCACTTTGGTGCTCCGACCCAAGGGAGCCATAACAACTGTCTTTCCGAACGACGTATATTAAGATAAGTAATGCTCAAACATAAAGATGAGAACAGTTATACAGTAGACTAGTAGACTTAGTGTATTTCAGCTGCAAAAGATCCATTAACCACAAAGAAGTTCAAAACTGGCAGTTTCCAAGATTCACCTACAAAACGAGAGTGAAAACAAGCATGCTAATATGGAAATACCATAAACAAGGGCTTGAAAGACCTTTGAAAACCATTCGCACATCTTCCGTTGTGATTGAGCAAATAAACAAATAAATAAAAAGATAAATGAACAGTAAAAGCCGCACCGGCGCATTTGTGTGGATCTGATAAGGAAGAGTAAAACTGGAATCTCGATTTAAACAACCCCAAATTTTCTTTTCTTTTCTTTTCTTTTCTTTTTTTTCTTTCGGTCACATGCTTGTTTCTTTGGTGTATTTGTAGGAAACTTCAATGGTTATGACCCGCATGAACGCGTAACAGATCAGGATCGCTTGAGATAGAGAACGGTGAATTCAATGAAACGTGCGGATGCGCAGACAATCACAGCACCAAGAAGCAGATAATATGCCGCATGCGTGCTCTGAAGCGGTGTCGGATCCGTAGGGAGTAGTTGTAGGCTCGGTGTAGGTATTTGAACAAATGGACTGTTTCTCAGGTAGTCATACAAACAGTGATGAGTAGCAGAGAAGTCCACAGCATTGTCTGCTCTAGGTTAACAGCGCATAACAAAGAAAAACAGCACAAAAACATAGAGGGAACCGAGCATTTCATGGAAGCTCGGCTCTGGATGTAATGCTAATATGTACGTGAATGATATGCATGTGATTCAGAACAATATGCTAAAAATGAAAGAAAAACCCGGTTAATCTTGCTTACGAGTAGTCATAGCACTGTGAAAATTCATTAATCCGGCTAATTTGCTCATTAATTTTGAGACCAAATTGAATTCGAATAATCGGAGAAGACGAAGCTCTACATGTCAGTTAATAGTTCCACCACCCCCCCCCCCTTCCCTTCTTACCTTCCCGTCACAGCCGTACTGCTCTCTCCCTCTCTCTCTTTCTCTCTCTTACTTGTTCGAAAACTCGAATTTTCGAACTTTACTTGGTCGAATATTTGAACTCGAATGATACAATGTTCGGTCTCAACTGCACTTGTATTATAATATTCAACTGAATAGACCTAGAATAAAGGTCACTGTAGCGGTCATTCCAATGAGAAATAAATAATACGGAACTCGCATCGCATCCGCTTCAGGATAACCGCGTTGCGACCGTTTTCTCGTGAAAGAAAACGAAAGAAAGGACCTCAAAATGCATTGAGTGAGCCAATGATGCACTCTGAAACACCTGAAGAAAATAAGACAATGAGAGGTGCACAGAAGAAAGAAAATAAACAGAGAGAAACGATCGATGCTTTGCGATGAGAATTAGCTAGCTGCATTAACCCGCACATGAAAACTCGTCTTGTGGACGACGCCCTTGACTATCTGCGTTTGTAGCGTCGTCAACTAGCGTAAACAGCAAACAAAACTGACCGCTGGAGTCAATGACATCTGGTAGGTTAATAGGTTAACAGAACCTGCTCTTTAACCCAAACGGGCAACATTTAGCGACTCTTTTTTTCTTGCTACAGCTGCCGTTTTTCAAAGGTAGGAATACAGAGGGAAATGGCGGCACTGTCTCTCGCCTCTCTCTCAGTCGTCCCTCTCTTCTCACCTCTTTCTCTTTCTCCATCTCTCTCTCCCTCTCTCTTTCTCCCTTTCTCTCTTTCCCTCTATTTCTGAATGGTTCACTCACAGGCACAAATATATGTGATATGAAATAAATGCATTAAAAAGATGATTAATAAGAGCTAGTTAGGTTTGAAAAGGCAGACTCAGACAAATTTTCGGAAGGAATTCAGGAGAAAATCGGAAGAACCAACCCGTGGCCTATGGTTCTTCTAGAAGCTGCTGCTGTTCTTCCGCATAGCTGCTGCGGTTCTACTGAAGAAGTGCTGCGGCCCCTCTGAAAGTTTTTGACTCCACGTCTCTCGGTTCTTAACCATGCCATTGCTGCTGCCATTCCAACTGTTTCAGGAGAGGGGATAGTATTTTGAAAACACTCTGAAAACCTGCTACAGGCGATTTTTGTAGTTGAAAACATGAATTGGAGCTCATAGCATAACAGCAATATAATGTTAAAAACTGCTTGGGTCTATCTTCGAAATTTGAAGGACAGAATATTTTTTGTTCCTTCTTTGTCTGCGAGCAAATGGCATGACCCAACGGCGTTCTTCGACTTTTCAAGAAATAAACTGAAATAGAAATATTCCAAGCTCTAAATAATTTTCCGGCGAGCGTCATTATTTTCAGGCTTCCGGCCTTCCTTCGTTAGCAAAAGGGTGTCTTCTCCTCCAAAGTTTCACAAATCTCACCTAATTCTTCCTCTCCTTCCCTCTTCAGTTTCCTTTTTCTTCACCGGACCTGCACAAATATGGCAGAGTACCTTCATAAAATGATTTTTAAGTTACCGAATGCAGAACGAAGTGGGTACGCTGCGAATGGAAGATCCCACCTCATCAAACATTAACCAGAAAAACACGATGAGGGTGGATGACGACGGCAACATGCATGCTCAAGATATGTTGGATGTAAGAGGAAAATACGCGGATGGTCGTATAAACCGAAGATACTTTGTTGCCTATTAACAAAGGCATTCTTCATTGGGTCCATCATTTACGCAGACATCATTCCCTTTTCTCCCACTGCTCCACCCTTCCCACATAAGAACATCCTCCACTTGGCTGCAAATGAGGAAATTAAGGACATTCTTAGAAACTTTAATTAAGAAGCTGTAAATGCATCGAGCTTTGATGAATTGTGCTAAGGACATCGTACAGATAGAGGTGGGTTCCCCATATGCATGGGCCTCGGCTCATCTATGTATTAGCTGATTTCCTAGGTTCTACTGGAAGTCACAAGTTACCATAAATCATGAGCAATATTTACAGAGTCCACTGCTTAATTACTGCGTACATATGTACATCTTAGTGACGGCAAAATGAGGTTTAGGTCGAGATAATGTTGAGAATACTCTATATTCACAGTTATAGCGCAACAGCAGAGCTCACGAAGGAGTAGTACATACGTACGAGGCGTTTCTCTCTGAACGAGCACTTTGTGCGTTTTTTCATCTGACATGGCGGAATTGTCCACTCTGGGACATTTAGGCTTTTGACAAAGACGGGTTTTTTCACAGGAGCAATTCCGTCAACAATGGGCTCGAAGGCTGGCAACATTATGTGCACTTCAGGAGCGTTGCACTAAAATCCACTGTCGAATCAGTGGATACTATTTGCGCAGAGGTTGTATGAATATAAAGAAGTTCATTTCTGTCGAAATAGCAGAATGGACGCCAGGAGTACAACAGAGGCCCTAGCTGAGTCTTTTTCAATTCTATAATTAAGTCTCTTCAATTACTTTATTTCTAATCTTTCGGAGTTAACCCCTTCATCGGACCTTAACCTCAGCAAGGAATCGCATCCTGATCAGAAGCTCATAAAAATACAGTCAAATATGGTCGTTTGTAAGGTTAGTTGAGTCTTTAATTTGATGAAAAACTAGAGCTAATTGTTTAGTCGGATTATAATACATACCTTTTGCTATTCTTCAGCCAATAGTGGCATTACATCTATTATTACTTCCTTATTCGATAGGACCACAATGTGAATATAGCCGTAGCAGTGATGGTTAACTATAGGATACGCCTGGACAACCCTTTATAACGTGGAAGTGGACCGGCTTTACCGCCAACGAGACCAGACCAGCCACAGCCACCATCAGTCATGACACAGCAGCAGTTGAACAGCAGATGAGAACAAAGAAGACAGATTCAAAGCCGAGGAATTATTCAAGAAAGATTTCGCTGCTGGGATTCTTCAAAACAAAAGGTGGAAAAAGAGAGGACCACAGGGATTATGGAGATGATTGAAGAATTGGTAGCGCATAACGAATTGTTAGTTAGGAGCAGCACCCATAAAAATTTTTGTGCTTAATGATTCAAGTACTCTGGAAGAACTGACCTTAGCGTTCTTTGACAGCAGTACTTCTCTAGGATGTTACAACTTAAACTCCCTGCATCCCCCCATCTTTGTCTACGGACACTTACTGGGCAAGAGGGTAGCGCCAGGCTTCTCTGCCCTCTTGAATTAGAAGAAGAAAAACCCGCATTGTTCTTATGTAGTTGGCACTAGTTTACTGTCTCCATAGCGCACGTGTAACAAATATGATGCACAAAAAACTCATTTTTGCCAAAAAAAATCACCATGTTTTTTATCAACCCTAGCCATGGACGTAAACTTTGTTATTTTCGTGCGACTAACGAGAAAATCCCTCTACTGAGTTCAAGCTTTTTTTTCCAGAATTTTTTTCAAGCATGTCCTCAACGTTGCTACGATATTCCTGCTGGCTTTTAATGATGATAAGCTGAAGAAACAGAAATATATCGTTGCAGCTCAAATGATGACATGAACACCTCTGAATATTTTCGAGCAGTACTCTCGCTGCTATGTCGGATAGTAGCGGCGCTTCGAAGAGTCTTCCGCACATTTGCGAGAAAGCTGGTACTATTTATTTATCTATTCTTAAACTCAAGGTGTTCCAGTTAAAAAAAAAAACAAAATTGATGATAGATGCGGAGAACACATGCAAACACTTGTAAAAAAAACCTGAAACCAACAATAAATACTTATACAATGTGGAAATGACGTTGTTTAGGCCACAAGGAATGCGTAGAGAGTTTTTACGTTGTTTGCCTCTATTTGGTTCATAATTTCACTAGTTTGCCGAGTTTGTTTGTAAGATAGTTTGTAAGATGTGCCGATGAATGCGGAATGCGGGCGGTCTCATCGAAACTTTCTGTTTTGAGGACTAGACCTTTCATACTAAAATTGAGCTACAGAAGAATGAAGGTGCAAGAAAATTGTCCCAATTGACTTCCTGGAAATGTGGAAAAGTGTGAAGCCATTAACTGAATAACTGCCATTTCATTTCCGTTTTCTACTTATATATAAAGAGAAGCCATTAACCTCCATCAGCTCCCCGATGCAAAGTACAGCCAATTCCGACAGCATTCCATAGATTAACGTCCTAGGAGACAACAACTAAAGTGAATTTTGCAGCTCCAAGGTACAGCAGCGTCATCTTCATGGACTACCGATACTCTCATCAGCCAAACGAAATTGAGTTGAAAGCATTTTCTAGAGAGAGAGATTGATGAGACGTCGAGAGCGGGAACGGAAGAAATGGAACAACTCCGGGAATTTTCTGCTTCTTTTACTTTTCTTTTGCTGGTTACTATAGATTAATAGTGGGTATGAAAAAGAAGATGAGTATTTTAAAGGCAGCAGGAGCTGAAATCCTCGACTCCGAGCTGAGCTGTGGGTGATGTAGTACAGACTCAGTACATCATAAATGTGAAACGAACACAGGCAATTATGGCTTACCTGCAGAGAAAATGGAACATTCGTCGCGAACACGCCTGGCCGTGTTCGCGCGCGGACGAGTTTTCCCCGGCGCAAAAAGCCATTGCGATGCGTGGTTTGGCGCAAAGGGAAAACGAAATGCATTCAATTCACAGGATTTCATGGCGGGACTCGGCCAAAACCGCGCGCCGCAATGGCTTTCGCGCCGGGGAAAACTCGTCCGCGCGCGAACACGGCCAGGCGTGTTCGCGACGAATGTTCCATTTTCTTTGCAGGTAAGCCATCATTCTCTGTGTTCGTTTCATATTTATGATGTGCCGAGTCTGTACTTCACCACCCGCAGCTCAGCTCAGAGTCGAGAATTTCAGCTCCTGCTGCCTTTAACTGTCCTCCGTTACCCATCAGGAGGACAAAACGTCATAAACGATCCCTCTTTAATGCTGTGGCAAGCATGGTGAAAATCTAATCGAGTACCTAATACCCTAGAGAAAATGAGTCCAAAAGTATTTAAAGTTATTCAAAATTGACGTTTGTGTGGCGTCCGAATTGTTTCCAGTCTTTCGTCCTCCCCTAGCCTTTCCCAAATTTAATCATGCATCACAACTTTTCCCACGAATGGGATCATCGGCCTGCTTGCTGCTCGTTCGGCGTCACTACTAATACATCACCCTCTTTTGGCGCGTATGGGGCTTAATGGGATACCCATTTCAATGAAATTTTACAGCTTCAAATTTCTACAGAGTTGACGCAAATAAAGGAAAGGGGTGATGCCGGATTCCGAAAAATATCAAAGAGCCTCCGAACTCCACATGAACCTCTATATGGTCACTGCACAAGGTGCATATGGAACGATATTTCAATGGAATTAAAGTTAAGAGGAAGTTAAAAAGTTTAGATTTAGTGAATTGTACTAGTCCACTGCTGCGAACGCTATCGTGAACACCGCGTCACCTTCTCTTTTAATTCTGTCTGTCTGAGAGTTTACACATTCTACTGAGCTCACCATTCCCATTTTGATCGATGCAGTGATGATGAACCTGTGAGCGATTCCGTCCCACTGGATTCATCTACAGAAGTATAAAAGGCATAATCGCGTCAGTGTGAATCTAACTGAACTGTGGTTATGTGGTTGCTTCTAGAAAATGCCGCACTTAGAGTTAGTGGCTTCAGTCAAGTTATTTGCCACCTTCCCAAACACTCAGGGCATCCATGCCTTCCCCCCGCAATTGTTTGGTCAGTTACCATTTTCTCTTAGACCAGTGCATAAGTACTTACGAACTTCTGCTGTAACATAAAATTATGTACACATTCAACAAAATGCTAATCTAAGTCGAGGGAAAAGAGTTTTCTGGTGAGTGGTAGAGGGGAAGGTGTCGTCGGACATGAACTAGAGTTTTTGGGAAGAAGGGACAGAGAAGCAGAGATTATCAAAAATAAGGCCACAGAAAACACAACGACCAAAGACTGTTGTTCAGATGGTGAAAAGTAGTGGATTTAGTATGAGCATGTACTGATTTCGTATGTATAACAAGGTACATAGAGTGAGACAGAACTGCTGTAGTCAGTAGCTACTCCGCACTAGGGGCAAGTAATCATTTTTGACGGAAATTACTAGGTAGGTTCGGAAATAGTGGACTTCACTGAGGATCTGTTCACCGAGTGTATGACTCATCGCTAGAACTAGCAATGAATAAGGGAACATTCGCTTCTAAGGGAAAGCCTCTGGATCCACAGCGGGCTCGTGATCGATTCAAAGCTGTATGTACAAGAGTAGTGTTGCTCACACAATAACAGTTCTTCATTGAAGGTACCATCGCACCTCAGAATCGTTCTTGCGATTTCCATATGCAAAGAATCTCCAGAAAGTCAGAATTACAATGATATACGCGATTACAAGCAAAACTGAAGAAAATATCGTTCTCAATCCAACATTTGGGGAGTTAATGGGCGGAGCCAATATTTGTGGGGTTTCCGTACCACGCACTCCCTTGCCGGTCACACATTCACGGTAACTTCCTCATCTGTGGCCATCAACGGAGTATCCTGCTATGTCCGTTGATTCCACCTCCACCGATTTCAGATGAAGTAGACCTGGTGGCAGTACTATGAATGTGACCGAATAAACTATTAGACATAGGAAAAAAATAAACAAATATAATATGTATGAATCAATCCGAATTGGAGTACGCTAGAAGTTTGAATGTTGGGAAAAAGAGAGAGCAGACAGCCGATTAGGAAATTCCCGTTTTCTGGGATTATGAAGGCATCTTGGACCACCAGCAGAGGAAACGTCAAGAGGATTCGTTCATTGTGATGCCAATATGAAGTAGTGTGTTTTTGTGTTCTGCCGTGGGGACGGATAGCGCTCTAACGCGGCAAAAGTCGCCGTATTACATTTAAAATGGGATAATATGACCAACTTGGAAGTACACAGTTGACAAGCTTGAAAGCATAATAATCATTCCCTAACATTTCCATCACATGGCAGAAATAAGAACATAATGATGAGTGGAACAAGAAAATAAGCAATTACAAGGCCAATGGCAGGTCGTGACTAATATTTCATGGCTTTTTCACCAAAAAGACGCACAACAAATCGCTCTGCCACCACTGCTAATTCCACTATTTGTTCAGTTCTGAAGACCTAAGTCGGCAAGAGACACAGCATGCAAAATCAGCCTCAGGAAGGAGCAGATTGATGCCGTCGGTTCTGTGACCAGCCCACACCGGAAGATTGAGGCAATAAGGCGAAACTATGTACGTGAGCAAGTCGTCGTTACGACACTAGCGAGCACGGGTTTTTCCCCGAACGGAACCCCTATTTATTTATGACGTGCGTGAGCAGAATGCTAAAATAAGCGTGTAAGGCGCGATGACGATATGTTCGTGCCACCCAATTATCAGGAACACAAGTCCCCAGATGGGGCGATGGTTCACGAACACCCCACTGCTCGTTCGCTAATGAATTTATTGTTTTCGGAGATAATGCTATGGCGTAAGAGTGAGCAATGGCAGAAGATCTGATCGAAAACAACTGGTCCAAGTGGCCCATGATGAGAACGCGGGTCTGAAGCCTTCTTCTGCTTCGAAGGCTTCTTGAATATGCAGGTTTTAGAGAGCGATCCCACGCTAGGATTTGAGGACCTCGCCAGTAGATGAAGAAAAAAACAAATCTAAAGAAGAAGGAAAAAACGGGAGAAATGGCGTGGCTGCGTTCGTGAAGAGCTCAATCACAGTGTATAGACGAGACGGAGCGTTCTAAGCTTGTTTGCCAAGTCCACTCTAATCAGGTTCACAGTTGAAAAAAATAATCGAACAGATTGCATGCTGCCATATCCATAATAACATTGCCCGTGTGCAATGTGAGGTGATGGGGAGCCGGAAGAGGTAGGCTGAGAGTCTGGGAGGCGGCAAGGAAGCGCTCAAGAGTACAGCCTCGAATCTTAGACTCTTCACCGTTTGAGGAGCAAAAACAATGAAAACAAAAGAGACGAGAAAAGCAAAGAAAGCACAAAGATGAATGTAAGAGGTGGGAAATGATTCATTATGACGGCATAACTGCTACCAACGATTCAGGCGGAGTTCATAAGCAGTTTCTTAACAAAAAGGGTAACGGTAACAACAACAACAACAACTAGATTAACAAGTAACAACAACAGGAACAAGCAAGTGCACTGCACTCTTTGTTTTCCTAAAAATGAGAGTAGGGTGGAGAGAAAATACAGTCCCTGAATTTAGATTGTATTTTATTAGTTCATATTTCGATTATTATATATTTATTTAAATTTTAATTACGACCTACAGCAAACTCCTTTGAAGCAACACCCGCTTGCACGAGCTTCATCACCTGTTCGGAGAGGTCTGGCCAGGGAAAGGGAAGATCGTGAACGAGGGACGGTTAACAGTGGAAAATGTGGATGCGCAGACAATCAGTGTCGCACGCGAAGTGGTACGTGCGAGTGGGTTTACTCTCACTGCAGCCTGCTATAAACGCAACTAATGGTTCCGCATGCATAATTTGGATTACCCAGAGTAAAGGTGCTAACAGCACACTAACCTACCCACTATTAGCACGTTTACCCTGGCCACGTTTGCCCAGTGATGCAACCAGGCCCTGATTCATCAGTCATCAGGTTGTGTTAAAAATTGTATCATTCTACACACTTGGCAGAACAACCAAACTTTTTCTCTTAAACTCGAGCACATCATGTGCAGTTCATAAGGCCTGCTTCAAAAGATCAAATTGGAATATTCTGAAAGCATAAGATGACTGAAAAATAAGCACACGCCTCGATTTTTCAACGATCCGTCCTTTTTTCACTTGGATGAGACTTCAGGGCTTGCATGCCATGCTCCTCCATAGAATCGATTAAGAGTAGAAAAGTTATTTAATATCAACGAAATATGCGGATGCGCAGACAATCAGCGTGACGGGGCGCTGAACGATGCAGCTCGGCAAACTAGTCCGGGTACCTTATGAGTACTACTAGTATATCTGTAATAAATTATTTCAATGTTAGAAATCAGTACGACATCGGCCGTTGATCATCCCCAAATTTAACACACCGAAGCATCAAAAAAAGTAAAAAATCAAAATAAAAACAGAAAAAAAAGGAACGGCTACACCTCCCTTTCGTACTGCTCCCCTATGAAGAAGTTGAGCAAAAAACGTAAGACCTCCTCTTACCATGATGAAATAGTACTATAAGGCTACGAGACAAGAGAATGGTAAGGGTAAGAAGAGTAACAGTACGCTGGTTCGATAACAACTACTTCAATGAAGAATATGACTTTAAGGAAAAATTGTAAAATAAAACAGTCAATTGGGAAGCTGTACAATATCACATATCGAACGATGCTTTCATATTCTGTGTAGTACGCCGACGACCATTACGCCTCATTGAGTCGGGCACAGAATGGCTACAAAGTACTGGTCTGGGGCGAGCCAAATGAGCCCATCTGGCTTCATAAAACGGCTTCCTTAATTCTTTGTTTATCGGGGGCACCGGAGTCGTTCACACAACGACGCATTGTTCTCATCGCACGGTGTCAACACGTCTTCGCTACTGGACGGAATAGCAGTTCATGCGAATCAAATGAACTGCGGAATTCGTATACGAGTTCCTGCTTAGGGCGGGAAGGGAGGCATGAGAACAAATTTGAAAAAAATGAATGGAGAAGGTGAAAAAATGAAATTTGCGCCTGTAGAAAAAGCGAGCCACGGACAGATTTGCACGCGCAGGCGTTTCACTTGGCTTCATCGCCTCGTCGCCGACTTGTCACATTCGAATGCCCTTTCGCTGCAGGCGACAGATGTCTTAGCATAGGGAATAGCTGGATGAAGAGTGTGGGAACTTGTCGCGGGCGGTACCCAGGGAAGTGAACACCAGGAAAACAGGATTGGGACAATCTAGGTGATGCTGAAAGGTAAAGTGGGCTAATGTTCAAGAAAGGCAAACCAAGCAAGTCAATGACGTCTGATATGGCTTACGTAGACTTAGGAGGCGCAGAATGCCAAAGTTGGTTTGCTGGCCTGGTCTGACCCACTCACGTAAATCCCAGCCCTGAACGACAAAGAATGGCTTGAATATTACTTTTTCACCCTGGAAGATAATCGCGGGAAGGACAGAGGTTGGTGTGGGGGGGGGCAATCAGCTGATTCCTGGGGTTATTGACCATTTCCTCGTTACCAGCGATAGTGATTATAAATGCCCATTCTTGCTATATCGATGCGAATGCCCCTCCTTCCCAGTGGAAAAAGATAAAGACTGCGATTATGTATATATGATGGAAATATTTGATTATTTTTGAATTATACAATCCTTGAATAATACCTAAATTATAGAATAGCTCCATCTATTTGAAATATGATTTGTTTGAAGATAGGATCATACAAACGCTTGAACTATTTGAAAAGCAAACTTTTCAAATAGAACAATGACCGAACTATTAGAACTTTTGTTATTAAAACAAGCGAAAATTTCCATAGCTCCTTGTTCCGAGAACAGGAAAGTTAAAATTCCAAAGTATTCAGAGAGGATTACTCAAATAGCACCACTCTTACCATACTAGAAGGAGTGAAGTTTTTGAATAACCCTTTGAGTCGGGCTAAGTGAATGACGGGTTCGATTAAATCACCTCTCGAGGAATTCAAATTGATGGACTGTTCAGATTTCCAAATGCTTGCGGAAAGGCGAATGCTGTTGTTGTTCGAGTATTCGAACATTCGAACACTTCATAGAGTGCAATTGATTTGGTCAAAATAAATAATGCCCACTCCTTTCGCACCTATGTATGCAAGTAACAATACAGGATAAAAATATTTATAGAAAAGCCATATTGCTGAATAAGCAGAGAGAAAAATAGATAAATAAATAAATAGATAAATATAAAAATAAATGGGCCATGTGAACACTCCCGGTATGGGTATCGGAGTTGAGCAAGCTAAGCGTGGAAACTCTAGCAAATAATGGGCGTTGAGCCGAGCCTCTGCGAGTCTCCGGGGTCCACTTCACTCATCAGAGCACATGCATGGGACAGAGCATTAACTTTTTCACTCGTCTGTGAGCATAACGAGGAGTAACTGCTGCACAGCACGCACCAGCTATACATAGTTAGAAGCCGACTCGCACTCGCATTTTCCTTACGTCAGATGAAACAGGAGAAGGAGTCGTGGATCGCGTGCATCTCGCGCCTCCGAGCGTCAGATTTTTAGCATCTCAATTTCCGACGTGTACATGTTTGAGAATCAAAGATGAACTAGCAACATCAGTTTTTTTATTAAGCAGATGTCATAGCGATAATGTGGTCAGTGTGTAAGTTGCAATTTTCAAAGAAGGCTCCCTCTTATTCTCTTCATACAAAAAAACATCTACAGTTGCGATCATAGAGTGCAAAAGCTCTTTCCTCTTCGTGAAGATTACACACGTTTATCGTTTCTTTCAGTGCAGTGCACTTGCTGTGGACACAGAAGTATCCACGAAAACAGTCTGCTCGAATAGCAGAAACAAGCAGATAGTCATCTCAAAGATGATTAGCCGTTCAGAAGAAAATTTGCTGTCTATTCACTATTTGCTGTTAATAGCGATCCGAATAGCTAAAGAGAAGAAGTTCCAATCAAATTTTTACCATATAGCCTGTCATTGCGAGGACGTTTGAACTAAATATAGATGGAAGATATTCTTCATTCCCTTCAACCCTAAACTTTACCATTGACGCATCAGATCTGTTAAAATGATTCCACCAAAACAACGGGGGCGACTAGCTCAATGGCAAGAGGCCCGCTATCGCCAGCATGGTCGATGGTTCGTTCCCCATCCTTTGCCAACCAAGTCATTCATCCTCTTGGGTCGATAGATTGGGAGGAGTCTCGGATGATGAAGCGCTACTTATTGCATCAGTTGATCCCGCATCTCACTACAGAGGGCACATATGCGTTCAATACTTTCACGATCCTACAGAGACGAAGTTGAATGCGTAGCGCATCCCACAAAGGGAATGATTGAGGCTGATCACTTTATCCTTTACGTAGATGATATGTGAAGGCTATTCCTAGTATCTGACAATGGCTTTTGTTACGCTCGAAAGCAATTCTGACTTAGTTTAGTAGTTGATGAAATAACGTACATAGTTCCCATAGATTTTAGGGAGGAATAGCCCAGTTTGTGGCGCCGATGAGACTGATCAGCATGAACCACTTAGTCCTTTCTATTTTCAACAAGAACATCAATTTCAATCACTTCATAAAAAATATTCATGGATTATGTAAAGCATGTCTGGCATAGAGAAGATTTAAACGGTAAAAGTTTGTAGCGGAAATGAAAAAAAATGAATAATTACGAATCACTAAACGGGAGCTAAATATAAGAGAAGGTGAAAAAGAAGAAAAAGAATAGAAACAAATGTTGATCCCCATCAGGTCACTGCACTTCCACCTACAAATGCTCAGCTTCTCCCAAACTTAATTCTGCCGAATCGTTTAACGCGTAATGAATAACTAATAACTGTTGCTTGGTATTTATCTTAGGCTGGTGATGCGTTTGTTTACGACGACGACCTAATCGACCTAAAGACAGAGAGAGATCCGCGGCAAGCCGGCATCACTAGCGGGAGAACTAATTTGAAAAAAAAACTTGAACTAAAACAACTTTAAGAGCAGAGAAGGAGCCAACTCTCATATTGGCTGCTCACAGATTGTGAAGAATTTATTGGAAAACCTGGGTTTCGCGAAAAATGCATTGGATGAATACATGGTTCTATTGGGCCTTCTTTGGGCCTTCTCTTGGAGAATAAGTACAGAGTGGATTTTCAACCACTTTTTTCCAAAATCGGATTGCTATTTTGGGAATGGCAGCTGTTCGGATCCAAGGACACGTATATCTAATTGGGCTTAATTTGGTAATACTAAGTGACAATGAGCGTGAACCTCATTCCGCTTCTATTCCACCTTCATTATTCATCAGGGTGTGCGCAAGTGTGACTAAATTTCATCCCTCGTGGACTGCTCAGGTTTATGCTAAAATTATAACCCTTCCCTTAGTGCTGGAAATGTATGATAAGAAAGCATAGCGCATAGGTGCCTGATGTACACTGCTCATTCAGCTAAAAGCGAACAAAATTAGTCGAGATGAGCAGCTTCCGACTTCGTTCTGCAAAACAGTCACGCCTTCATGTGTAATTAGTCTTTGATGTTTGACGTGACTCCGTGGTGGGAGTCCCACGCAATTCTCCGTGGCAACCGAGGTCACTGCCCATTTGCGTTTCTCCTAAAAGCATTTCGACGCATCTGATCGAAGAGTAGCAGAAGACCACCTTGCCAACGTTTTCAGAACCGTAGCAGCTGTTTCTTAGCTTGTTTGTGCTGTTCTTTTTGTGATGCTCCAGTGTTAGAGTAAGCTGATATCTATAGAGACTGAGAGGCATCTATAAAAAAAACACAGAAACAACAAAAAAACAGCGCAGGGCAAAAAACATTTTGGAGGGGAGAACGGTTTCTTAATACGAAAATTGGGTTCAGAAGTGAAATAAAAAATTGCTTCTGTGGTAAATGATGAAACCTCACGGATTCTTGAAAGAAAAACCGGTTGGTCACCTTGATGCACGAATTCAACTTCTCATTGAACGAAAGTTTTTTGAAAGAAAAACTAGTAGCAAGGGGAAGCGTGTCTGAGGTGAAGCACCGTACCCATGAAAAATAATGCTTGACTGTCACTGGAGCGCAAAACATCACGGACTCTGGAAAGAACAAGAGAATAACTGAGATACCGATCACTCTGAAATTGGTCAATTTCCAAGGGGTTCTTGCAGGAGGACCAAATGCACGCCGACATCGGATTATTCAGATTCTGATAGCTGCATAAGCAAGAAAAGAACGCCAGAACGAGAGAAGGATGAGAGTATGCCCAAGTTGAGACTTTGGTAAATAGATTTATCCTACGCCTCACCTTAACCAGCACAGTTCAATGTGGTTAGGCTTGCGAAGAAAATTCCATTGCACACTTTTATCTAATAAATATAACCGTGAGGAAACAAAATTCACAAAGGAAAGTTAAGTGTGTCGGTTACCTGACCAGTGTTCTTACAAAGGTAATACCCCCCTTTCAAGAGAAAACGATTTCAACCAGTGAGAGGACAGGAAAACGTATTGATAATTTTCTCTTCAATGCTTTTGTGCGTCCTTTGAATGGAGTGGAATCATTTTTTTTGTGTCCTCCCATAGTTAAATACTCATTCTGACGACAATTCATAAGTTTTCCAACAAGGTTCAGCTCCAACCCATAAAGCTCATCAAAGGCAAAAGCGGTGCTAATCAAATCTTCGCGATTTCATTATTCCTCAAGACTGGCCACCGAACAGTCCCGATCAACTTGATTACTCTGGTTGGGGAGTGTTGCAGGCAAGAGGCTATGCTAAATCTCGCAGCTGTTCTGTTCCGTGAATGAACAAGTCTCCATGCAGACGACCTGGGGCAGGCGCACCGGGGAAGCCTTCCAGTATCGTCTCCACGAGTGTAAGGACAAGAAGAGACCTAACCGAAAATGAACGATAGAATGTCATTTGTTATTTAGTTCTTAATCTTACTCAATAAAAATTATTTAGTAGTTGTATCCATGGCGTTGCAGTAGAGATTGGTTTTACTATCAAAACTTTCTCCGCACCCTGTAGATGTGGGTTGTCCGAGTGTCTCCTTTCGGTCAGTGATAACAGATGACGATTAGGATTCGATATTTCATTGGATATTGTGTCTTATTTACAACAGCCAGTGAATACACAATTCAGAGAATTATAACTCCTTCATGGGTAGTTACCATTAAGATAAAAAAGTATAGTAATCAATTTGACTCTATGCTACGTATATGTAGTATCTTGGACGTAACAGCTCGCTTGAAAGAAGATGCATATTTTAAGCGGCCTCTTTCCGTCTATGTTTCCTCCTTTGAGGGTAGGCTCCAGTGGCGGACGTAGAAAGTGGGCTGGAGGGGAAGGCGGGGGGGCGTGGGAAAAAAGCGGGGTCTCCGCCGTTTTTGGGGACCCAGGCGGAAGATAAAATTAATAGAAATATTAACTACATTAATAAACAATTGACAAAAATTATATCAAAAATAATAATAAAAATAAACAATTAAAAATAAACTATTACGAGATTTTTATTTGTATTGTAAAGTAATTTCGAAAATTTGGCGACCTATTCTCGGGGGGCGGGGCCCCCCCCCCTCCCTCCTACCTGTGCGCCACTGGTAGGCTCCTATTCATAGAGAACAGATATAACCATAAAAACAACTCAGAATAGTCAGGATAGCAATAAGATGGAAGGGAGAAAGATTATTGGGTGCCAAATTTGGGATCTTGGGTTAGAAATTCTCTGAGGGAAACTTTTCAAACATGAAAAGTGCGCAGATGTGCTAGCACCATCACAGCAATACACTGAGATATTCTAGCGGGAAGTACTGTCCTAAGTAATCTATGTCTACGTCGCGATTGAGCCGCTCTACCTGACCAGGCTCGGATCGCTGATGTTGAAGGATAACCTAGTAAGATACCAGGACATGTCACATCTCTTCCAATAATGAGAGAACTCCTAACTCGGAATAAGCGGGAAGCTGAGTGCCTTCCCGGAAGATACCGTCACTGATGGTTGTATACTTCTGAGAAGCATCACTTCATAGTGGAAGTTAGACTGAGCATGTGGCTATAGAGAAACCCTGCGAGACTAATAAACAAAAGGTCATCCATCGGCCGACAACCTTCTTTAATAGAAATACATGCTCATAATGGATTCTCGTTTTCACCTGTTCCGAATAGCATTGATCGAAGATAGTAAAGTAGATGGACATACTTGAAGAACAGGAAAACTATTAGCGATGGAAATGCGATCTCTTCAACTGTGGGGTTCTTACATGGAGTGTACATAGACATTGGTTACGGTTAAAGTGGATGCTGCACAACGTAAACAAAGTCCTACAGTGGGATAGGAACGTTGCATATATGCTTCTTATTGCTCAATTTCCTAGAGACTCCTACTCATTCCAAGCTCTTTGCATTTTTTATTTTTTCAAAAGGAAACTATCCTCAGCTGCAGGACTATAATTTGTTACTGGGACATATACAACTCTTCACGATACGACAACTATTAGGTTGGACAATTAGTTTGTGCGGTTTTCCTGAGCATTGAGTGTGTTTTCACGAAGTGGACTAGCTGAACTTAGGTTTTTTCCGGAAGTTGATATCCGCAGTGAGGTTTTTTTCCCGGAAGTTCATATTCACAGTACTTTTTCTTCACATCTAGAGCAAGTCCTTGTGAAAGATCTTCTCATAACTCTACGAACTGTGCGTATAGAACGAGGGGCATCCTCCAGCCCAAAATCGACCTCTCTGAAGCAAGCATCATTTCTGCGCTGTCTCTTCAACAGTAGTGGCTTCCAGTTAGACGCTGTTAACGTCCCCAGCAGCTTGACTGCATTCGTTCCACAATAGCAGAGCAAAGTTGGAGATTTACGCCCTTGTGGAACTAGAAGGTCACATATTTCATGCGACAGAAAATGAGAAGTGGCGGGAGTCGGGGAAATTGGTTATAATAATCGTTAAGAGCAAAACTAGAGCTACAAGATGATCTATGACAACCTCTCGAAATTGGTTCAAATCCCCGTAAAAAAATTGTGGAAAAACTGCACGAACTTATTGCCTACGTAATAAACTCAAACACCGGTTTCATTGATTTTTCTGCAGATTTGTTGGCAATTACGGGTTAAGCTCGTATGAACTGTAAAGATAACAAAGAATGAAGCTGCGCGACAATCGTCGAGAGAACTTTCACGAATGTGGAAGTCAAACAATGGCTGCCCTCGCCGTACGGCTAATGCATTTAGCCAGCGCGTTGATGTATCGAGGGTGAAACGAGGACAAAACCGGGCCCGGATTGGAAATGTTGGACGATAATTGAATGAGGGGTTCCTCAGAGGAGGGAGAATGTTTCTTTTTATTAGGACCCCCCATATGCGACACACAACAAAAAATACGCGGTGAAGAAACTGAAAGAATAACCATGCACGGGTGTTAGGACCAAGAGTCGTTACAGTCAGTGGTGCGAGAATTGGAAATGAAGCTAAAGAAATCTAAGAGGGAAGGTTGGAATCAGTATGAGCGAAAAGAGTTAATAGATTCAAAGCAAAAACAACTGAGAAATCTCTGGAATAGTCAACATGAATATCTCCTTATTTGGTTTTCTAGATCTTCAACAGTAACATGTTTCGTCTGATATTAGGGCATTTCAAACGCATGTTTCAAAATACATA
Source organism: Ancylostoma caninum (assembly GCA_037903475.1). NCBI lineage: Eukaryota > Metazoa > Nematoda > Chromadorea > Rhabditida > Ancylostomatidae > Ancylostoma > Ancylostoma caninum. The sequence continues at coordinate 961,232 of JBAJFG010000061.1, read as the reverse complement.
GAACAGTGTATGCAATGAAATGTATAGAAGTGCAATGACCTAAGGAATGGGTTGAATAGGGAAAAGGGCGAATTTCCTGAGGAAAATGAAACTCTTGAGAGTCGTCCACCCACACAGCAATGCCCTTCGCACGAGCCTCAAATGTATTCATTCCGCTAGTTCCTCAACCTCTGCGAAGATCGGATTACATGCTGAAAAACAAAACCTGACGACAAGTACGTATCCAGCATCCAACTCTGCATAAGGGCGAGTCATCTTTTGACAAACAATAAAAGACTGGAAAATTTGTTTACTTTAATATTGTTCTCTGCGACGTCACTCACAATATCTACTGAATAGATCTCTCTGTTTTCGTGAAGCTAAAAGCTGGGTATTGGGTAGGAAAAGTGAAAGCACAGCAGTAAAAAAGAATCTCAAGCCAAGAACTGGTGTTATCGTTTGGAATAATATTAACAATAACAGCTTATGAGACTGTACCTAGAAATGCGAAGAAAAATTATGACGGACGGATGATGGCAACGATTTGATGATTAAAGGGTAGTCAAGAGGAACAGGAATCAAAATCGTTATCGTTATGATCACTTTCTACATAAGCAAAGGCTCGTTGCAGATGTCTCAGAGGATGATTAGCTCTCTATATGGAAAACCTCTCCAGTTCTTTTTGAGATCTCGATGGGAACCACTGTGAAGTTTCCCAAGTTTCCTATTTCCTCTAATCTAGATTATAGGAAACTCGAGAAATCAACTGGAGTCAAAGGTTATCAAATATTAGGTGCGTGCAAAAGTTTCGGGGCACTTTCACCTGACGGCAGGTATTGGGTGCGCGGCACCCCGTTTTCAATCAGAAGCTGACCTCCCGCGCACCCAATTGTTGACCTGTTTTCATCTCTTACTCGGCCCCTTAGATTTAGGATATGCTGTTGAGCTCCATGTCGGTGTGTTGAAATTCAAGGTGAAAAACAGCAGCCAAAGATCCTAAATCATCAAACTAAAAGCCCGTGATACAGCGAATGAGTGTTCGAGGAATATCTAGTGTAAATAAAAGTTTCTACATGGACTGAATGGCCAGTCTCGCTACAAGTGGCCTTGAACGTACGATCCTCTAATATAAACTGGATTAGTCTCCACGCTTGCGACCATGAATGAAGGTAGCGGTGCATCGCCACAAAGTTCTTTGGTCGTATCAATGGTCATAAATAGAACAGAGGACCAAACTTGCTGAGAGCGAGTAGTTCATTCTAAACAGGTTTTCGCCATCGAAGAAAAGAGAAAAAATGCTCTTCGTAGTGTTTTTCTTGAATGAAAATGTAGATGACATTGAACCAAATGAGATGCATTAAGACGCTTCTAGTTTCTGGGAAATTAAAGCGTATTAACACATGTGTCTTATTTAATTGTGTGCAGAGCTTCTAACAAAACAGCGGTATCAACGGCTGCCAAGAGTTGGGAACATTCAAAAGCCGGTGATTTTTCTACAGCGATAAACATAAAGTCATACTGTCCACGAGCGGTGACACATTTAAAATTGTCATAAGAACATCCAAATTTTCCGAATGAGTCAACGAATGAGTGATGCGACCGCGTGAGAAATGCGGAAAATCCGGTTTTGGAGGAGAGAACTAAGCACTAGTGGCAGTAGTTTCCGCTGTTCGTCAAGTGTCTATCCTACTTCGTTGAACTGCAGCCATATAAACAGGAACAAGTGCTAGAGGATGAAGTGATTTATCACCTCAACAATTTTCTTTGTGCGTTTCTGCCAAGTGATTCTGGTGGAACAAATCCACAGCGGAGTAGCAAATCTAGAAACAGCAGTCAGCCTGATTAAAGAATGGGAGAAGGAGTGGGGCGACAACTCTAAAGTCGTTCTCGAAAAGAACTTCAAGAATAGTGATCTCTTCAAAATTTCGAATTTCATTTCTGCTTTGACACTACATATTCTAGAGCAGGAATCTAGAGTAATTTTCTGGACTTCGCGCATGGGGATTATTTGTTGTGCTGATCACAAAAATCATACCAATTTTACACCTTGATCCCCTTTGTACTAAGCTGAAATAGAGTAACAGCAGGCTCTGAACATTAATTTCTAGCTTATTCCAATTTTTCCTCCGAAAATCTAGCGTTATATAACATGCTAATTTCTTACAGTAATGCATAACTGCATGTTAATAGAGTAGTGGAACAGAATGAGTAAGGTGATCATCTTATAGATTAACCCCTTCGTGAAATGAATGGTCGGAGAATTTATATGAGGTTTCCGGGAAGTAATCAAGTTTAGCCCAATTAATTTCCACGGACGTTTTGATTACCTAACCTTTTGAAAAGTCGGGACACGCATCCGGAGTCGGCAATGGTCGATTGCGGGAGCTGGTAGATTCAGATTCACGGCAAACTATGTGTGAAAGGACATAAGGCTTGGTTGTTCATTTTAGCACTATCGCCGATCACCTGCGTCAGTTGGACAACGTAGAAAAAAATTATCCAGCGGTGATCATGATCTGACCGGGTGCATTCTCCAACACTGTGCAAGGGTGGCTACTGAATTGACGGAGCATATGATGGAGGATGTGCTTGCAGCTTTTCATAGCACCGTTAATAAGTGGAAAGAGAGGACTGTTTTCGTGAAAAAAAAACTGTTGAAAATCTTCAATTTTTGTTGAGAAAAGTAGCGAATAAAGCCGCATTAATTATGCACCAACCTAATACATTCAGAGAACATAAGAAACAGCAGAAATTATTGATACAAAAATCGAGAACAGCTGTCGAAACGGAAACAGCAAAGAGCACAGACTAAAACAAGGTGATCTTCAACAATGGAAGAATTGTTGTACTTTATCTGCTCAATGACTGTTCGTAAGCTGTATGTACTTCAAAATGAGACCTAACCGAAGGGCAGAGAACGATTCATCGGACCAAGTGTTTTTATGGGTTGGATGCAGTAACACAGGAATGAAAAGGAATGAAACAGCAGCGCTGCGATGCACTGAAATTTCTTAGAACGGGCATGTTTTGGTGATACGTACGTGCACCAATCGCGTTTACCCAGAAACGCAATTTGCAAGGACGACCTGCTCAAAACAAAACCAAGGAAATCGTTTTGTCTCGGATTTAGCCCCGAGCGGAAAGCTAAGGCTCTCTTTGTGGAAGAAACGAGGTGTTCGTTTGAGGGAGGGGAGGGTCCGAATTGTTTTGGATAATTTAAAATCGTGGATCACTTCAAGCCGTGGAAAACATCAGTCATTTGAAAGATTATTCGAAACTACCGATTATTTGGATTATATGCAAGAAATTATCAATTTTTAGGTCCAAAGCGGCCTTGACGAGTGGTAGGTTAACCTTGCAGATGGCTAAGGAAAAGTATAATTGGATGACTGAACAAGAACGATCTTTGCTGATCAATAACGAGTTCGATGACGACGCAACAACCGCGCAGAGGCCGACAATCGCCAACTGGCTCTGAGCGAGTTCCAGAAGCTGCCAATGCGGTGGCGCTGGCCAGAGCGGTGTTTCCCGATTTCTTCTTTCAAGTTCATCCACTTGCTCGTCTTTTTCTCTCCAATTTCCCATTCCTGAACAGTCCGCGCCAGAACGATTGGCCTGGGTTGAATTAAGAGATGTCAGAAATTCAAAGAAGATTAAGAAATAATTCAGAGATTCAGAGATGATGCTGACATGGAACTCATATGAGGCCTCAAAATCAAGCTGCTCCCCATCATGAAGAGTCTAGATCCTTCCCATCTTCCATTTCATTGCGGTTGGAGCCATAGCGGAACCGGTGCGTATCCACCGAAAAGTCACTTTTTGCTGTTTAAACGTATTAAGAATGAACCTGTCCAACGGCGACGCTTCCATCAGGCTTCAGGTAACCAGCGCTGGATCCACTCTCATTCACACATTCAGCTACACCTACGCAGCTGCCTCCGCGCAGTTTCCGCTGCATTACTTATGGTCTCAAATCCGGTTGGACACTTGTGAGATGACTTTATTCTGCGCCTGCCAGATCTGCGCGCAATTTGAGGGTGGATTGGTTCAGAGAAAGCACTCAAAGACTCGGTACTGTATACAGTATCAAGCGGTTACTACGACACAAACTTCCAAAACTTTTCCACACAACATACTTTTCTGCATGGGTTATGCTTGACCGAGGATGAGCGAAATTGCCGCTGCGCAAGAAGCTCCTGAAGCTCCCGAGGGTTTGTTATTAATAAAGAGAAGTAGGTCATGTTAAAACATCGCACAAAGATTGGTTGATATCTATTAAGTATATCCTCTAGATCGAACATGAAGTGGCCCTAGTCTTGTCAAAATTTTCCGCAATCTCCTCTATTACTGTCACCTCTGTTCGTACAAATGATGGCGTGGGGTATCCCACTAAAGAACAACTCTGCACAACTCAAAAATGACTTCGAAAAGGTAGAACCTATGGGACAATTCAACAAAGCTTAGTTGTGAACAAGTGTTCATTCAAGTTATTAGAAAGTAGGATTGCAAGTTTATGACCTTTATAAGTAAATTAATATGCTCCTTCAGTACAGCCGCAACGTTATTACACAAAACGTTTGTAGCTCAACTGGCTACTACATAGGAAGAAGTTAGGGTTTTCAATGAGCAGCGCTACTACCTAACATACGCATTAGCAGCAGACATGTCTGAAAACATCCGGCTTACGATAGCCTCCAGTCCTGAAAGGATACTCATAGTGAAATTGCCAAATATACAACGAGTGAAGCCGTGCTCTCATAGAGTGGTTGGAGTTCCTGAAACGAACTGAACAACTCTTCCAGCAAAAGGTCTTCCGAGGCGCTGCAAGGAATAGTGTCTGTGACAAATTGATGACAAATCAGGCTGACAACCCTTCCTCTTCAAGGGCAGCATATTTAACTATTCGTCGGGTTTATCAATGAAAGAACTTCATATCAGAGTGAAAATTCGGGGTAAACAAGCAACACCGTCTAAAACTTGCTCGATGACGTCTTGTAAACATGTTTTACTGCTTCCGCTCTCATGGTGCATTTGCAGACCAACATCGTAGTACGAGAAAATGCTATTTCGATGATTGTAGTCTAGGACAGGAGTTGTAAAAGGGTCTGCCCACTCTGCGAAAAGACATAGTATGCTTAACAAGGCCAACTTTTCAGATGAACGTTCTGTGATTCAAAATACTGTGATGAAGAAAACTGATCTGAATTTCGGCAGCCTATTTCCAAAAGGTTTCCATTTAAGCTGGCTACAGGAGCTGGGAAAGGCCACGTTCCACAACGCTCCCTTGTGATCATGAGTGGGTCGGAAAACCGCAGGAATGACTCTTACTAAACAATCTGTTCATCTAAGTGAATAGTTTTTGTGGCTTATTTAGCCCGCCTTCCACTCCAAATCCTTCTTTCCGTCCCCCTCCCCGTCCACCGCACTGCCCTTGGGCTCGTACAGGGGGGGGGGGGGGGTGGCACGACATCGCAGTGACCGGCTCCCAACTAAGCTCTGCATGAACTGCAAGACAGTCTCAACGACTGATTGCTAAATCAGTCCGGGCTCTCCCCTTTAAATCTGTCATCTTAGTTTGGAAATTTGACCTGAAGAATCTTTTGGACATTTAAGATGGTTGGTAAATAAGTTATGTTATTGTTTTGTCCATACAGAAGCAAAGAGTTCTCGGGGAGCTCTGGTCAGCTTCCCCTTTAATGAATCGGAAAAAGTTGCGTTCATAAGAAAGGATCTAGCACTTGAGGATCTCCATCTTTCGCATCGTTGAGGGCGGGACGTAATAGCTCCGAGGCCCTAGCCTCACATAATTACCAAGTTACTACAGGATTCGCCTTCTGTGACCCTGATTTTCCCAGTTAGGGAGACTATGATATACGGTCCTCCTACACCTCGATCTCAGTTACGTTGTGCTTCTTTGTTTGGAGATTCTTAGAGGCAAAAGTGTCTGCTACACTCACAAAAGCACTTCCTCAGGGCGCCATTTTAAAGATAGTGGAGAAAGATCGACGTCAACCTCTAGCAGCCAACAGAAGTCTTGCTTGAGGGGAGACAAAGGGCTCGCGCCAAGGTCACAGTAGACGCCTTCGTGTAGCACCTTGCTTGCTGATGACTAATGATTTATTGAAAGAGATAGTATCAGGTTGTTGCGAAAATAATTGCCGTCTTGGGGTATGCTCAACTAAACGTCTCTCTTCTGTCTAATTTGAGCAACTTTAGCGCAGCTTATGTGATATTCTTGTAGATCTTTTCTTCCTCTTCCAAGTGCTTCTTGTTAGCTCTGGTTAGCTCCTTCCTGAGGATTTTTATGAGGTCGCGAACAAATGATGAGCTGACGCGATTTTTGGGTGACTGTGGTTGATGACTTCAAACTGAATCACTCTTTGTTGAAGGCATACGGTAATTTTGCTTTTGTTTTGGCTTGGAATCGCCTTACCAATGAGCCAGGGCTTAGCGAAGTTCTCTTCGTACGATTTTAAACTCAAATGTAACCATGGTCGTGGTCGCGGGATGTCAAAGGCGTTTAGAACAGCCGTGAAATCTAAACCGAATCTTATCACCCGGACCATGAGAGCAAGGGTGGGCGCTCACTATACTACAGTTTCAATGCATCTGACTTACAACAGGGCACGAAAGGTGCAGACGTGAACACCACACGATCTGACCGATGACCAACGTCTCACCCGCTGTGACATCTTTTCTAACTTAATTTTTCGTCTCAAAACGACCCATTTCTAGATCACGTTCCTATTGCAGAAGAAGCACGGTTTCTGTACTATAACAAGAAATGCGAATGGGTATGCGTGAAGACGATTTCCCACTTTTTAGTTTTCTCAAACCAGATCTTCTCTCTAGGGAGTTTGTGTCAGGAGTTTGGTAGTGCTGTAAGGGTGTGATTGACTGCACCTTTCTACAATCTAGTCAGACGTTGACGGTAGAGTCCTATTATTGTACATAATTTCAAGTTGAGATCCGCAAATCTGCAATAGATATGGTCAGCAGTGATGAACATGCTTTTCCCCTGCTACAGGCTAGCGTTAAGCCACACATTCCAAAACTCACCCGGCAAAGACTGATGCAGTAACGCAGGTTGTCAGTCAATGACCTTATCCCTCAGTTCATTATCCTGCTGTGTTTCATCTTTCGGAGCTCCAGAAACAATCCTGCGACAGCAGCAGATTGCTGATCTGGAGCATGCTGAAATCGCCTTTCAAAAGTATGCGAATTCTTGTGAACTCAGTTTTCGTTGTAGAGACGTGCAATTCTCCTTGAATTGTTGAGGAGGATCTACCGAATCAATTTTTGTAAAACGATGAAAAAAGTGGTGTTTGAGCCGAGTTACAACACTTTGAACTGAATGGTCATTTCGGCAATTAAGTTCGCAACAACCTAGTAAATGCTGTTCCGAAATTTTGCTTTTTTGGAGCAGGAGGTTAGAAAATTGGGCGATCCATACTTCAGAGTGAATGTACATATGGAACCACGTGCGGAATGCCTAAGACTCAAAAAATGGGGGAAATTCATGGAGAAGAGGAAGAACAAGCCGAAAGAATTGGAGTAGCAAGCATAGCATTTTCTTTGAACCAGAGGCATTGTTGATTGCTTGGTGAACTACGGAAATTCTATTGATAATTTTTTGTGGATGAAAAATAGTTCCCTCTCCAACAAACTGGAACTGATCCGAAGTAGTCAGTATATGTAATGTATATCTTCGGAGATTGTTAGCAAACAACGGTAAGCCAGATTAAGGCGCATATCCACCATTTTGAGAGGGAAGGCAACTGCTTTTCCGGACTGGATCCTTAATTCGGCTTTTTCTTCCGTTGTTCAACGAATCTTTGTTCGAAGTGCAAGCTCCCTAGACCCTCCTCACGTTTCACAACGAAACAGGGAACAGGGAAGCGTACACAAATGCATTCAGTTTCTTTTGCTCCTTTTTACTGCTTTCATGAGTGACTGGGTGGTAATTGACCTCAATGCTCTCAGATAAAAGGTTTCTTATTCATAGCCGCTTTATGAGAAGCCAATATGAACATATGAATAGGAGTGAAAATTAAGAAAAATTGAAGAAAACACAAAAAATTAAAGAAACTCTGTTCTGTTTTGCCTTTATAGGAGGAGGAGGGAATTAGTAGAACATTTCCCGGAACTCGTTAGTCTTTGCTTGAGAGAGATTGTTCACTAGTGGAAAAAACCAATTTGTTATTTTCTAATATAACGAATGCTCTGATGTTTGGTGGTTTACATTTGGCAAGAGAATGTGTTTGGCAATACATTTTACGTGATGAAATTTTGCCTGGCAATACATTTTATGGGAGTATGAGTGAAGAGCCTGCTTGGCGATACACTTGACGAGGTTTGGTTGGCAATACATTCGACGGGACTTCTTGTTTGGCAATACATTTGACGGGCTTCGTTTGGCTACTCTGAAGCGGAAATCCCAGTCACTCTCAAGCGAAGCTTGTGTTCCTGGCTAGTGTTCTGAATTTGGGCATTCTTTAAAAGCTTTTGTGAGTTTGGCCGGTTTTCCTACCCGTTTCGTTGAAAATGGGTGCGTTGTATGTGTTTTCCGCTTGTATTAGGTTTTTAGCCCTGTCGAAAGGGTATTATTCGCAAGAATACAAGATTGGGTGACGTCACGCGCGGAATTTCGCAATTTCGTCGAAACACCGCGTAGGCGTCGAAAAATACAGGGTGAGCCACATTCGTGGTCTTTCATGGCATTTTTTCAGCTTTGGGCGTCTTCCAAGGCTTTACTGGGTAAAAATTCAAATCGCGCGCTCATGTTCGGCTCGGTCGACTCACTGCGTAGACGTCAATAATTTTCGTCATTTTCGAAAATCAACTACATCTTGTTGAATTGTGCAGGATTTGTTGTTGTCTCGAATGTGTCTTCATTATGTCTCATTACCTGATGAAGACACATTGGTGTGTCTTCAAACGCCGCAGTTGCATCATGTTTCATGATGCAACTGTGATCTTCGACATGTTCCATGCTTTCTGATCGAGAAATTGATTTTCGAAAATCATTTTTCATCAGTAAAATGACCCTTGTATGTTTTTGTGTCCAACACATCACAGTTGAATCATGAGACATGGGGCAACTGTGATTCTGGAGGGTTTCCAATTCGTGATGGTTCTCTATTCTTCTTTCGCCCAAATCATTGTCGTGCTGTATCCGTCGCTATTTTTCCCAATCCCCTGATTTTTATTTTTTCGGAATATTTCTTCATTTTGGGATTTCTGGAGGGCATACATTGACCCCAGGGTTGGTATGCATATCTCCTCCCGAGCACTCCCACGCGGGAGTGGGAGTGCTCGGGAGCGACTCCTCGTATGCATACCTCCTCCTTGCTCCCAAATCGCTCCCGACTTCTCCCTAGAAGAGCAAAAGAGCCATTTTTCATCTATTCCATTCATTTTTTTAAAATTTTCTCCTATTTTTTATCATATGCTTTGCTCAGCTTACAAATGATTCGCATCTGTTTGGCAGAGCGCCCATCTATTCAACTGCAGCAACGCCAATTCGCCCTCCAGCGTTTTCTATTCGCGTCTTAAGTGCTTTTCGTGTTGTCCTGTTCTAGTTCTCACTAATACCAAGGATGATTTGTACTGGCTAGTCTCTAGAACTAGCTCTGTGTGTTTAAAAAGTGTTTTCTTCCAGTTCTATGTGAACCATGTTCCGTTGCGGTGTCTCTTGACATCTTATCCAGACCCTTGTCGAGAAAAATTACCAGCGACGTAGGTATTGTGGCGAACCACTCTGTTCACCTCTTGTTTCAAAAATACATACGTTATTGTATCTTTTAAGGTTTCAAAGAAGTTCACAGATTCGCTGAAACAAGAAAAGTCTCCTTGGATCCGTTGGTTCCGTGATCCAGAGTTCCCAAAAAGGTAGGAAATTAGTTAGTTGACATGTCATATGTGAAAATGTATGAAAGATACGGTAGCTCTCACTCTAGTTTTGATTTTGTCAAATCTTCCTCCTAAGAAAATTCTTGCATCCCTAGAAGTCGCGGGAGCGCCGGGAGTGCCTGGGAAGGAGTGAGTCGGGAGCTGCGACACGCCGAATTGCACAATAAAACTAGTGCTGTCTTGGCCCATACCTAAAAAATCGTGGGCTGTCGATGGAAGTTTACAATAATATATTCATTATAATACACATTCCGGCCAACAATACGTTCGTATCGAACATGTGTTTTTTTTTCCTCAGTGTTTGCTCGGCTTCTTCGTCTACTACGGTGTGTCAGCAATCCTTGTATATTGCGGAACCGTCTGCTCTCAGCATTCCGATCTGTTGATAGAAAATTCATGTGAAGTCCTACTATTCTCGATATTTTTGTGCTTCAGCGGCACTCTGTTGGCCTCCAACTCGAAAAACTGGCTTTTTAAAAAATTTGTATGCAGGTGTAGTCCAGGGTGTTGGTCACGAATATCACACTCACATGGGTGGCATTGATTTTATCGAGTTTTTCAAGTTTGCTCCATCACTCAGATATGAGGGCTTTCATGGGAAGGTTTTTGAGGATGCTCATGACGAATGTAACATCAGTTTTGCATTGTATTCTTGACTCCATTGAATTTCCCCTAATTTGTCCACTTAGGGTGCGATAGTTTTAGTTTTTGTTAGAGTTTCCGCTTTTGAATCCACATTTTTACGGGAAGTGCTTATAATTACTTATTCATGATCAGCACCCACCTCGACTCCAGTGTGCAAATTTTATAACGAATTCATGTTTCCATCTTCGGAGTTTTTAATGGGGCCGCTGAAGTACGACAGTACCGTATTCTCTTCGATGGGATACCGGTGCTGTTGATGTCAACATTTGTTTCTGAGAATGCTGATTCCGTGTCAGCGACTGGTATGCTTAACACATCTTCAAGAAAGGCTCGTCTAGAAATATGAAATTTTCATCAGCGTGGAAAAGTACGATTCATTCACCACTTCCCACTATTGTTGAAACGCCTCTTCTGTAGATTTATGAACGTTACCCTGTTCCTGATTTAGGACTTATGCTCACTTTCAACAAGACATGCGCTTTAACCCTCTACGAACGAGTTTTCCACACTTGGCGCAAGTTTTCAGAGATGCTACATGAGCTGAGGTAGCAAGCTTTCTCTTCTGCATTGTGTTCATTCAATTCCCTGCTTAGGTTGTTCTCTACCCGGAATCAGCGTCGCCCATTGAAGGGACCTCGAGGACGAGGGCCTCCAATGTCATCCTCACGAATACCAGTTCCTCTGAACTGATGGTTCTTATTATAGGCTTTCCATACTCATCATCCGCTATCAATAATCGATATCTACCACTTTAACCGCTCCTCCATTCCACATTCGTGTATGCACGGCAAAAATCCTTTTCTTGTACGTCTCAACTCGAGGACGAGCTTTTCCATCGCCCTAGGGCAGGTGAAGGTCATAATTGGTCGTGGCTGTAGCTCCAGTCCACAAGTTCACCTAATCCGATCCCTCGCAGTGCTCAAGATCAACCGGAGCCTCGTGGAGAACGACTTCTCGCCAAATGCAATTTCCACTATTGCATAGATGCCAATCGCGCATAGACAAGATCGAGGACAAGCTTCTTCAAAAAAATGGAGATGTCGGGATGAAGCCCGGACAACAACGTGGCCAATTGTTGCCCAAAGGCGGAGTCCCATCGAGGAGTCGACCCCCCAGCTTTGGCGCCACCCGGCTGTCACTTCCAGCTGTATCCCCTTCCCCTTTCATGTGTAATTTTATAACATGGAAATAAATGTTATATAATCATATGTAGAACTCCCCGATCACTTTGGGAATGGGACCGTTAACACCCGTTACCTGACAGTGTATTGTTCTTGTCATTAAGACTGTTGTTGTTTCTGATGATGCTTCAGCTAGTGTTATTCCCTGTTTTCACTTTAAAGACAGCACTCATGGAAATTTTTGGGTCGAAGATTTCGCGGTATGTCGGGGTTTTTGGGGACGATGAACTCATTGACAACGATGAAGTAGCGTGAAACACGCGAAAAACACAGAAAAAATGGCGGTATTTCATGTGTATCCACAGCGCGGACGCATGTTCCGTGTGGGTCCTGCCACGAAACCCTGCAAATGGTACGAATTCCATAAACGGGCCTCCGCTGAACCATATGCGCACACCTTGTCTATGGCGTTAGCCGGAATCCTAATATCCAGAGCAGCAGATGTGTCCACGGCAGTATCATCTCAGGTAGGCGGCCATCCACGGTGTTCAGCTTACTGTTGCGATTGTCCAGCGGCCCGCAGCATGGTGAGCGACTCATTTCAGAAGTGAAAATTTCCGTGAGTGCTGCCTTCAAGATGAAGTTTTCGCTAATGAGAAAGCTCTCACAGAGTTAGCTTTCTCCAGTGGGAATTTCATTTTCGAGTAAAAAAGGGAACAACAGCATTCATTCACTTAGTTATTCATTAATAACTCCATCGTTTCTAATGTTGTTTGATTATTCTCTTCTGATTTGGAAAGATTTTTTGTATTGCTTCAGGCGCGACATGTGCTCATACAACTTTCACTAGTACGACGATTCGAAGAATTTCCACTGGCTGGCGAACAACGTGAATATCGTAAATATAATTTCCTTCTGTAAATGCTAACACCGTCCCTAAAATACTCTCTGTTAGAGGTACGCTAAAAGTAACCGTCGATCACACCATGCAGAACACGAACACGTCGCCTCTGGCTGTGGAGACAACGAGACTAACCACGACATCTTCTCCGGGGACTACCGACTTCGCCAATAAGCATCACCGCTCTGCACGTTGCTAGCTTTTAAGTATTCTTCGCATATCTCTTCGCCCTCGTTTCCCTTTGATTATAGAACAATTTGTAAGAATTACGTCCTTTTTCTTTTTTCCCATTCTGAATGGTATTTTTTTCATCATGACAAAATGTTTCGCAGGTGTTTTTGACAAAATTTTAAAAGGACTTCAGTGAAACCTTTGCTTTTACAAGGCCTTTTTTGCCTGCAAACTTGTTCCTAAAATCGGAATCTGACTTATTACTAATGCGGACCTTTTCTGAGAAACGACGAATTATTTGCCGATAGCGATCACCAATTCATCACAAGTAATTTGACTAACTTGCCTCATTCTGCTCTGACATCATATTGTCTCCCTTATCTCATGCTCCAAAATAATCCTGGGTTCGTTCCCAAGTCCGGTCGTCTTTGAACCTCGGCATAGTTCTTCGGTGTGAGTTGTAAATAACCATAACCAACGAACTCTATCCATATCTTAGACTATGTGATATCTAAGTCGATATACGGTTTGTGGCAGAATGCTTCATTCTACTGACAAGTCCAACACGTTCGGTCGTCAATAACACCAGCCGTTCGGTGGACTTGCAGAGGTGGGATTTTAGTTTTCGTAAGGATTTTGTGGTTTATGGAGTAGTTCCTGGTTCTTCGATGCCTGATTGAGGAGGCGTTTGCGCGGCTACTCTCATAGATCATTGATCCTTTCAGGCCCTGACGAAGGCGAAGCCGCCGAAACGTTGGCCAATAAAACATACTAACAACCTCGTGTACGGCTACTAAATTTATAACTCACACCGAATCCTGGGTTCTTCAAAATACTAAGTATGGTTCCCATCGAGCTTTACTCATTACAAGCTTCACTAAGTGTTTCCGTTTTCCCGTCAGACAGTGCCTGCGGTTCTCGTTAGCATACTCATATCTAGATTATCTTCTTCTCAGCTGCATGGCTGCGTGTTGAGCCTATGACCTTCCCTCATCATTAAAGTTTTTCAGCTATACCGTACCTTTCTTATTTGGAGTAGCTTCCATTTTTTTATTATCTGCTTATTTTTTAGTTATGTATATGGTTATGTACTCACAGGTTTTCGGTGAAGCGGATTTCTTATGTGTTGGGGCAGTTTCTAATGAATATATTTGTTGATTTGATTCTTTAATTGTTTTAGATGTCATTCGTCAATGGTGTTAACCAATTGGCGGCACTGAAATAGTTCGGTCAACTGGTTAGTACCAGTGACGACTGACGCCTGAAAGCGGTCTAAACGAACAGAATTTGGGAGCTTCATTTGGGTCCAATGGCAGGGCGTTTCAGCCCAAACGCGCGAGCAACATCGGCGGATACGGGGCTTCGCTCGTTTCTTGCGTCGCTCCCGCTCGTTCCGAACTCCGCTTGTCAGATCCATGCCCCCGAATATGTCTGAGTGGTCATAGCGTTCCTTATCGGTCTTTCTTGCGAGATTGGTAGCTCACCTCACTAGCGAACTGCAGCTCTCTCAACTTCTAAGTTTTCATGAGGCACAATGAAGGTTTGCATTTTGGACCGTGACAATGCCGAAACTGGTAGGCCTGCAGCAACGGCACTTTCAGAACATGAAGTACATAGAAATTTCTTTTTCATCTCTCATTGTTGCTGCTTTAGGTTTGCTGTGTCCGTTGCAATAGTGCAGTCTATCAGTAACTCCATCAAAAATTGGATGTTCTTTAAATAGTGTAGAGTTTGCCCAATTCCACTCGTAGATGCTTGATTCTGAGGATTCTTGCATGGTTGGCAGAAATAGTCAAATTTGGCGTGAGACCTAGTTCATCTTGCCTGTTTGCGCTACTATTAATCCGATCCCTTACACGGCCTCAATCGATATATAGATTATTCGGAGGAAACCAGTAAACCAAACGTTCACCTAGTCACTAAGTAGGTCATCTGAAAGACCTCGTTGAGGCAAATCGAATGGTGACCAAATCACTTTGGTTGGTGCAGTTCTACGGAAGTTGTGGCAAAGCTACGGTAAGCGGCGGTGACTCCGCGGAGTTTTCGACATCCCATGAGCAGTATTGCATATGTTAAAGGCAGTTAAATATGCACAGCAATATGCAGCTGCGCTGGACTTTTTTATCCAGATTCGTAGGTTCTGGAGAGCTACAAATATCCCTAATACGTACATATCTCTCGCGTCACTACGGAATACATGGATTTCGTCAGGAGAAGCTGCAGTTCACTGCCTTCACCATCCTTCTCTAAGCCTGATATGATGGTCTTCTTAGTTCTGACTTATCGAATTTTTCTTCGTGGATTCTCAACTAAACTACACGTGGGCGAATTCTTTTGGTCCCGTGAGAGTTTTTTTTTTCGACGGCTGTACAGCCATCTTGCTGAACAGCCATTTCGTGGCTATAAAACAACCAAAGAATAGTTGTCCTTTATTTTGCAAGGTGGAATGATTTCACGTCGGAACTTTTTCGGATCCCTTTTTCTGCGTCTTTTAAAGATTATTAATGTGTAAATAAAGATCTCAAAAAAGATGAATGAAAATAAAAAGTAGCGAAAACAAAAAGTAAATGAACGAATAATGAATGATTGAACTTCTTTCTTGAGAACTATTGCCCGAGTAAAGTGACCCACGCAAAGGTCAACAATAGCAAATTCTCTTGTGAGATTTGCCAACGATTCGCATCAGGAAATAGAAAGGGAAATCCTAAATGTAAAGTGACTGCCGCTACTGGAGATGGTATTCCTGCACTTTCCCTACACTTTCTCCTATTTACCGCCATCGCCACGGTCAATATGCATGTTTTTGACGGAATGTTTTTAAGGGGATTTAAGCTCAAGAATCAAAAAACAGTTTTAACCAGAAGACCCATCCCTAGCAACCAATCGAAATAGTTGATTTTAACAGCTGAGAAATCCTATCATATATATATATATATATATATATATATATATATATATATATATATATATATATATATATATATATATCTCGGCGACTTTATTGCAATCATCTCAACAACGGCACATTTCGCTCTTCTCAGATATCTCATCTTTGCACCTCGCAAATTGACAAGGACAAATTATTTCACCTTCGAAAAGATCATTTCTTCCTCTAATTAATGTAGAATTTGTGGAGTGAACGATTTTGCTCTTCTCTCGACCTTTCATATCCCCCATAGTTTCTCGATTCTTGCCTAAAGTCATGTATTTATGATGCTTCCCGTGATGGCCCACATAATTTTAGAACATTTTTATCGAAAATATACAAATAAATGAAGTCATCACGACGTGTGAATACAGTAAGTACAATAAGTACAGTGGAAAAAGGGAAACTGATGGCTCGAAAAAAAACAAAAATTAAAAAACAATAAGCAGCAGTTTATAACCGGCACGAGAAACCGTCTTCGTAAGGGTCCTTTCTCCTAGTTACGAGGAAAGCAGACCATCTAGCACACATTTGAAGTTTTCGCCGAAAAACTATTTTTCAGCAGCTGACGCTTTGATCTTCTGTGGTGTTCGCTTGTTTCGGGCTCAACTGTAATTGTAGTGATTGGAGCGCTATTTCACTGCATGATCATTAAATATATTTACAATGAAGCATCTTGCACTAGTCACCTGCAGTAGATCTGCCACCATAAATCCCATTTTGCGTCTTCTTGGCGCGGCTACTCGTACGGGAAGCGGCGATGGTAGCGGATCAGGGTTGATGTTTTCCTTGCACATCAGTTCTGGTGTCAGCACTGGAGGTGGAGACGAGGACAGCTGGTTGCCGCTGTAACAATATTTTATCATCTTATTTGCAAATCCGAGAGATAAAAAAATATACGCTCAATAAAATGTATAACACAAACAAGAACCTATTTTATATACTATGTTTAGCTCCCTATGGTCTCTCACGTCCCGAAAAGATGACTATTTAGCGCGTCAACTCCAAAATGCACGGTCGATACTCAATTCCAAATTTTGAACATGAGAGAACCATGAATATGTAGAAGAGCGGCTTTTAACCCGATCTAGGGAGTTGGTTTGCATCGGCTGGCTTTACGCCTTAGCCGGGGTTTGCGAAAATGGCTTGGACGGGGTTGATGCATGGATTCGCACGGGGAATGCGGAGGTCAAGATTGATAGATCAATAATTCACAGTAAAAAAGTTGAAGTAGTCATGCGGATCTAAAAATTCACGTCTGTGAACATCCCTTCCATGTGTATGAGCAATACAGCATTATTCTCGGCTTTAGTTACTTCCTAGTTTACAACAAATTTAAAAACTTTGTCCGCACCCTAACTGTGACTCTGTAGGGGAAATATTCATCTTTGGTAATTCCAGGAATCCTAGCTCATACTGGAACGCAAAGCTTCCTTAAAACTTGGCCTATGTACATATAACTTACCTTGGATCCCTGGAGTCGATCGCTTGTTCCGCTTTCGCTTCTCCAACCTCACCAAAACAACGCTGAAATTTTACAAGTTTAGCTAAATTAACTGAAACCGACTTCTTGTTCTATCACTGCAGTATTCTTCAAATTTGAAAAGATCTCTTGGAAGCCAAGAAAGGTGATAGAATTGTTTTCCCGTTTATATATCCTCTTCCACATTCAGCTGACACGGATCGCTCTTACACTATACTGGTTGAATTTCACCTGGTACCACAGATCCACTTCATCCTCGAACTCCGAACTTCTGTTAATGAGGCGGTCGGAGTGATCCTGGAAATATCTGAGAACATGCAATCAAGGAGAAGAGGAAGAAAAGAATTAAGAATATTCTTCCTTTGACAGTACCTTTTCCCACAACACTCCAATATACCAATTTCTTCGAATGCATGTCATGACCACTTACTCTGATTTTACCTTGGTATTTTACCCTCTTTTCCGCTCATTTGTTTTGAAAGAAGATCACTTGTGAAAACATTTTTGCAAAAACATAAACAATTATTATTCTAGTTGAATCATGTAATCAGCGAAAATTCGGGGGCGGGTGCGTGAAAAGTGCCGAAGCGAGGAAGAGAGGGGTTTCGAAAGAAAGCTGGGGTCTGCGTCGGCTTCTGGAAGCTGAACAGTAGAAGGCTTGAAAATTAGGTTTTGAAAAATTAATCCTGAACCTAAATTATTTGAAACAAGTGTGTAAAAAATAATACCAAAGATAAGGTATCACAACTAAGCCGGTACAAAAGTATTATCTATTTTATAACATAATTTCGAAAATCCCCCGAAAACCCTCCCCTATCCTTTCCATTGCGTTCGTTGGTGCATAGTCTCGAACGTGTAAAAGAGCATAAGGTAGCAAGAGGGAGGGAGGATACAACGCGGGTAATTATGGGTAAAATCTGGACATAGACAACGCCATACGTTTATCCTAATAGGGTTATAAGACGTCTATTTCGGCTCTGATGTTCTTCACCCCTGCAGTATAGAGAAATTTCTCATAAACACTTTTTTTTTCTTCCCCTCTCTTTTCTGACCCACTTTTACTCTGTTATTTTTTTTCAAAACATTGCTAACCATTGTATGATACATATGTGGCATAGTGAAAAATGAATGAATATCTCTGCCTACAGCAGCACACCTGATGTATTCGTCGCATGTGACTAGTAACGTGAAATTTGTCATAGAACGACGAGTGCGAGCAGTGTGGACATTGGAACAGCGGCCGTCGAACGTGGTGCTGAAGAAGGTGACGGCGTGGACCTGAAGCTCTTTCCGGTAACAGGCTCAACTATATGAACCTCTGACTTGAAGGACGAGTTTGTACACTTACCCTGACTTCTCTTTCCCTCCTTGTTGATGTTGACTTTGCAGATCATGCAGTACGTCTTTTTGTAGCCTCTGACAACAGTACGGCTGACAGGTGTCGTTTCCGCCGTAGATGATGTGGACAGGAAACCAGAATCCTCCGACTGAACACATTTTTAATGAAACGACACCAACCACCAATCATTCCACCTAACTATCTATTTGTGACTTCGATCTATTTGGTTGGTTTTGCACTTATACTTCTAGTCCCCAAAATTTTATTCAAATGAATAAACTCCGCTTGCTTCCAGGAGTTGCTAAAAGACTAGGAACATGATGAAAAATTGAAGATGGGTTTGCGGACAGCTCTACCTATTCTACCTTCTCATGATTAATATTAAATGTGCTTCCGTGGAAGGACCAAGAAACTGATGATAAAGAATCAAACTCTGTAGCTTCATGCAGCAAAAACTCGAGAAATTTTTGTGTTTTAACTCCTTTGTAGACAGATTTCCCCTTATTCTAAACATGGCTGCATCTAGAACAGGAATTCAACTTCATAGGCATATTCAAACACATATATTCGTCATTGTAGAGATTGATACAACACATCAATCAAGGAACTGATTAAAATGACGTTAAATGATGCCACTGCTTCAGGAGCCATCAATGCTTCAACACTTGGCTGAAGCATTCTACAGGGCGGGGGGAGTGGTAATTGAGCCACACTACCCACCAGCTCTCTTTAATTTCTACGTCTTGTAGACAACCAAAATCAGATAGCTTCTTTTTCCTGAGGATGTATGTCCTACTCGGAAAAAATACATTATTTATTGTCAGTCAGGCTTCTCAACTGGTTACTAGACGCCCTTGTAGATGACAAGAGTGGCGATAAACCTAGTTTTTGTATGCAAATTTGTTTAGCCTTTTGTAGAAGTTTCTAAAATTCATGGGAAACTTGGCATATTCACTAGACTTCCAGAAAGTCTCAAAGAAAGTAGGTTTATACCTCACTCTCTTCCAACCCCAGTAGCAAACACAGGGAAAGATGCATAAAGGTAATATCTCAGCTAAATGAACTCCAGTGATCCACACAAAAACCGGCCAGTGACAGCTGATTCCTAATTAACTCACCAGCGAAGTACTGTAGGCTACTAGCTGCGGAGGTGGCGAGCTGTGATCTGCAGACGACTGCTCGCTCACGGACGACGTCGATGGCGTGGACGAGTCAGCGGAGTAGCTGCTGAGGTTCTTGTATTGCGTGTAGTACGATGCAAGCGGTGAGTAGATGCTGGATATCGGCGGTAGAACAGGATGAAATCCGTGGTAAGGGGTCGATGTGAAGAAGCCTGTAAGTGGACACATCCGATTACAAAACTCCTTGTATCGTGTGGCCCAAATTTTCGTGAGAGCTTAACTTTTCAAGTTTGAAGTAATAGTGAATTCTAATTCTGGTACGTTCTGCCCAGGTTTCACGCCAGGTAATTTCTCATATAAGGAAACATTCAGTGTAAATATCTCTTCATAATTTTTTCCCAGTTTTGAAGCTGTGTATGAAACATCTAGGTTTTCTTTCTGATGCTGAGCTGAACGCGTGAAACAGCTCAGCACCTAACGCATTCACGGCATGGAATTGGAAAAAATTCTTAAATTTCTTGAAAAAAAATCCACAAACAATATTAGGATGTTTGGAAAGTTCATGGATTCTATTAGCCTTTATCAATGGATGCAAACAAAGAGATCAATAAAACGGTATTTGAAGTGTTCGCCCTCGGAGTCGACACTCATTCGTCTGGGAACAATTAAATATCCAGAATTTTTCTTCTTCGGACCGGGTGGCACATCATTGAGGTTACCCATGGTAAATGTGTTAATGTACGCAAATTTAACCTTTACTTGACATCCATCAACATTTTTGAAAACATTGACGTGATAATCAGCTGCTACCCATGAGTAATCATACCCATGAAAATTAGATTATCTATCCCTACGGACATGCCTCCGGGCCTTCCTCTCGCGAAGCGGAGGAGCTTCTTCATTCTTGATCTAATCCATAACCTTTTAAGGACTACATTTTTGTGGAAAAAATGGCATGTGCAAAAAATTACAAATATGTACATATGTGCTAAATGACCCGCATATTGCAGAGATTGAGGCACAAAAGGAATTTTCATCGAAGTTTTTAAAGCATTTAGATCTATCTCAAAGATTTTTCGAATGACCTCATATCACGCTTTCCGCTTAATGTTATCCTTAATTATACATGCCGTCCCTTTTCAAAATACTTCAGTTTTCTAAAACTCCTGCTCAGAGCCCTACGAACTTCCTAGCCAAATGTAAGCATTAAATGTTCCACTGTGATATTAAACAACTTTTTCTGCGTCCTTTCCACTTCGCAATTCTATGGGCTCCCTCGTCATATTCAAGAAAACTCGAAAGGTTGCAAAATCAAGTTGGATGAAAAAAAATAATCTAGTTGTTGCATTAGCAGAAGGGGGTTTCTCTACAGGGTGACAAGAAATTATGGAAGATGGATTATGAGTTTGAATTCTTTCACTTTATACTTTTATGGTTTGAAATAATGTTCAATTTTCTCGCGGAGGAATGCCATGGAACAGACGGTCCGGAAAAGCCACATCAACAAGACTAACATACCATTTTCTTGACTCATATCCATGTATGGATTAGATGCAGTCATTTTTCTTCGCATAGAACGGGACCGTCGTTGGAAGGCACCCTACAAGAGATATGTTCGGAAAATAAAAGCTGAGATTAACAAAATGAAGCAGGAGGAGAAAAATGTATTGTGGAACTCACGCCTTCTCCTGAAGAGACCGGCGAATTCATTGTCGCACAAGAGAGTTGAGTTCTATAAACACTGAGGATATTAAAGGTACTAAAGAAGATGAAGTTTCATTTGATGAGGACATTTTAAAGGTTCTACGATTCTAGAGGCTTACAAACGGTCTAAAATTCTTGTGAAATGACAAGGATCGAAAGAATAGCAGAAAAACTCACATCTCACAAGTGATCTTGGCGACGAACTAGAAGTGGCCGCTCGACCCTTAGGGTTTATATATGACCTCCTCCATTCCCCCCACCGCCGTAGCCATCGGGCTTTGTTAACAGTCGTATGAGGTGATAGCGAGTCTCCCGGCATTATCATAGCTACTCGATAACTTTGCACCTCAAAGATTTCTGCTGGCAAGTATTCTGGACAAGGTCAGTGACAGTAAACGGTCAACAGGCGATCAGACAGTTCAATGTCTGGGATCGATGACTACGGATGAGAGTTAGCTCAGAGCATTTTGACAATTGAGTAAACGTAGTAGAAGTTTGACTTATAATAAAGAGGCGATATTTTTATTTTGACCTCAGTGATTTTCTTATTGGTCCGTGTGAAAATTCACACTTATCAGCAAATGATTCCTGCGATTTTTTTTTGCATCCAAATTCATCAGCAGCTCATCTGTAGCCATTACAACGCTTTTCTGTCGTAGATCACTGAAATAGTCAATCATTATGAGCATGCTTAAAAATCAGCGATTCAAATAAATCAAATTTATTCATCAGGAGATACAAACTTCTACACTGTCCTATGTGCAAGCACAGCATTATTCAATAACTAGAACATCATATATTTTAACATTGTATATAAGTAAATCATGAAATACTTGCTTAGTTTACACATCAAGCGTATGGTTTTCCCTAAGACCTGGCAGTGAAGAAGGAAAACCTTTCGCTTGAAAAAAGCCACTTGGAAAGGCCCATCCGCTGCAGATTTGAAATAGCAGAAAAAATGACTAGTAAAATAACGAATAACTCGAGATTAAATGGTTGGATCACATCTAATGACTTCTATTCTTGTACGCTGGAATAAAAGATGCATCAACGAGTGCCGTGAAATATTCCCGCTTTTCTCCATTTTTTTCTCGGAATTTCCTCTACACTACGAACGGCGGTGATGCGATAGAACGCTTATTGTATAGCGGACCCCAAAAACGGATGGGTAACACATTGAAAATGAGCATAGATGATGAAAATTTAAAAAAAAAGAAGTTGAGAAGTAACGTACTCCCCCATAAAAAATGAGAGTGGGAATTGATAGGAAATAACTTACGCATAAAGTTTGGAATTCATTAGATCCTGCACGATTTTGCAAATACACTGGGAGTTTGTTTTCCATTGAGATATTCTAGTGATTCCATTAAATTCTTTACGCGGTGCTAAAGTGCATCCCTGTGCACATCTGTGGTCTCTCGCCGTAGTTGCTCTGCCCTCCACTGCTTTAAAATACAGCTGACTAATAAGTTCTTTATTTTATGATGGCCCGAACTGAGCGTCTGCTAAATAACTACTGTACAGTACTTGCATGTTGTACGCATTCATGTGCACTTTCGGGAGGATTGTAGCATCGTTGCCGGGTACAATACCGGCCCTAACTTCTGTCCCAAAAATCCGTTTCCAACGGATTAATCCGTCGAAAAGCGCCAGAATCTCTAGGAGCGGACGAAATCGAATGTTGATATTACCAATCAAAAACTCTCGATCTCACTACTCCAGATATGTATACAATAATTTTGTTTGGGACCAAACTAACAAAAATGGCCCCGACAAATAAATAATCTGTGGGCATATCATACGGAGGTGAGCCCGAATCTTCTTCGGGCACCCATTTCTTGCTGATAAGCTTCATATTTGGACCCTTCACTATGCAAAGATTATTTTCCTACCCAATATGGGTATGTGGGTATGGTGGGCGTTGGTGGAGCAAACTTCAAACTTAACAATTTTGGCGAGAATACAAAGTTTGCACAATTGTACAAAGAGAGCGAATGTAGCCTATGGAGAATCCATCACAAATCAATACTAGAATCTAGTAGATACGGACAACATACTCCATACACCATTGGCCTAGGTAGCTTACAAATCACAAGCCTCTGGGTATGGACTTTCCAGAAATTTTCATCTTCATAAGGACAACTTCCCTGGGAGACCATTAGCCAGCAAGTGAATAATGTCACAACGTCGCCCTGCTTAGGCTTGCAGAAAAATGTTTCGAATCTCTTTTATTGGGACGTGAAAATGTGTTAAATCTTCAGTATGAGAGCATTTTTTTTGTCATCAATCTGAGCTCAAGCACAACTTTCATACAGATACTTGCAATCGTGAGCTTGAGAGCTTTTGGAAGTATCAACAGTTGATTTCGTCCACTCCTAGAGATTCTAACGGTTTTCGGCGGATTAATCCGCCGGAAACGGATTTTGGGACAAAAGTTAGGGCCGTTATTGTAGATGAGTTGTGTATGTAACGGAATAAGTATCATGAACCAGATGAGAAGTTTTACGCCTTCACTCTCCAGTGCGTTTATCAATACGTGCACAAAAGTATGGCACTCTTACCAGTACGGACAAGAAACATAAGTAATTTGATCATATCGATTTCCTTATTCCACAACTTTTTTTAATACTGTTTCAAATCAGAATTTAGTGAAATGGAAATGGCTATATTCTCAAAACCATTTGAATGCCTACCTACACAGATATCTTCACCTCCTGCGCAGAGCCTTGGCATGTAATGGTGCAAAACAATGTTCAGTCTAAAATTTTTTGTCACTCTCATTTATCGGCAATTTTACTTGATTATGAACATGATAAATAGTGTTGCTTTCATCCTTGACTGCGAAGAATATAAAAAGAACCAATGGACCATTCCAGAAATCGGGAAACTGCGAAGCGAAGAAGTCCGACACTGCAGTCGTCACGGCCTTGTACATACATATGTATGTGCCGCACGATTTTATTTTTAGTGAAAAAGCTGCCTCAGTGGTTGAAGAGCTTTATGGCGAATTCAGTTGTGAATAAAGTGGACAAGAGCCAGTTGGTCAGCTTGATTCTTGAAGAATGAGCTAGGCCTCGAGAAGGAAAAGAGAAAACGCCGCAAGTTAGCATACACGAATCGGACATTCGAGCGTCTAGAGCGGTTTTTAAGCAAAAGGTTGGCGGATTTTTAGTACAGGTCGGGGCATGCGGGTACTATTACGTGTTTTTTTTTTTGCGGACTAGCAGCTCGTAATGCAAAAGAAAATCCTAGAGAACAGCGAGGAAAATGATTGGTTGCCTGCGTTTCTGCAACAGTGAAGCCGTTGTAAATGCAGCCGTCAAATCGCCTCACATACTTCGAAAAAGTTGGTAAACAAGATTTTTTCTACCATAGGCCATCAGAGGGGTAGGCCATCAGGAAATTCTTGTCGAGTTGGATCGAGCGATCATCACCGTTCTTCGCTTGGAACAATTCTTAATGATTTATAAGAAAGCAACGGTGAGTCCACGGAGCGACCGTTGGTTTCCAACATCTCGTAAGCAGCCACCCATTGTCAGGATGTTGACTGCATGCGCGAGAAGTTTCTTGCATAGAAACGTTGAGCTATATCAGTTTTGACGACATCAAGTAGGAGTTTTATTGCTCTCCCGAAGGTCCTGAAGTTACCGGAATGAGTAGGTGTTATCACAGAACCTCGCTAATCACTCAACACCAAGAAGACAACAAACTCGACATACACACCTTGTGTCAGAGCCTAGGTATGATCATTTGCATTCCAGCGTACGTTGTGGTCGGCTTGATAGTGAGTAACTGAGCAATTGTGCTTCTGGAGATGCAACACTTTTATTCCAGGATGACAATATGGAGACTGTACAAAGCTAAGCAAGAAGCACACGCTGCTCTCGATAAGTTTCTCTTCGAAGCTGAAAACGCAAAGAGGTATCGACTCGATTAGTGACATCTAAGTCGTCAAAACCACCACGCCTTTTTTCAGAGAACAACAAGGCATCAGCAAACTCCTCACGAAGAAGCAAAAAGTGAAACGGTTCCTCTCTCCGATTTACCCTCCTTGGAAGGAAAACTTTGTTCCATTCAGTTTTTACGACCGAATATTCAGCAGCGGAACCGTGTTCGTGATAAGTTTACCAATCTCATCCACCCAGAGCTGCATTTTTGTGAGATTTTCACTTTCCTTCTATTATAGGGTAATTTATACTAGCTGCGCGGGCCAATCGCGCATCACTCGTACGCACCCATTTACAAGGGATTTCCCATGAAGACCGGTCAACACGGCATGTACATTCCTTGTCGAAAAGATAGACGGATTGCGCGTGCGGTTTCATATCGTCGCGGCCGCAGAATCGCGTTGGGACCTACTGGACCCTCCCACCTGGAGCATGCTCTCTCCGCATTCATCCTTCAGGTCCCACCGCGTTTCTGCAGTCACGGAATCCGTCTATCTTTTCGACAAGGACTGTAGATCTTCAATGAAAAGAAGGCGCGGCCTTCGCGAGGACGTAAACGCGTGCAATAGTTATGAATAGTGCAGTAGTCACTCTATTGCAATAGTTTTTGCAATAGAGTGCATATCGAAAGATTGCATTGTCTGCCCGCAGAAAAAATGGAGACTGTTCGAAGGCAGGAGTTGTTTATCAAATAACTTGTTTGAATTGCGGAGCTATATATATTGGGAAAACTGGCCGTGTGCTTAGCATTCGTATCAAGGAACATCTGCCAAGTAAACGAAGAGGGAGCCTTGTATCAGCACTTGGAAAACATAGACACGAAGGACACAACGGCAATGACTTTGACGTAATGTGCACGATTCTCATCCATGAGACGGACATCACCGCGCGAAAAGCATTAGAGGGGTTCTCGATTTCCGCCAGGAATCCGAGCATGAATAACCGGGATGAATGCGTGTCCGTTACCAATGACTTCCTTCCCTTCGTATCACTATGCGAACTGTAGATTACTACAATACCCAAACCCGCGTTCCATCTAGGGTGCAGGGTCGCACTCACTTGTCCGTGGTGTGCGTTTCTGATCGGTGCGGACATCCGCGAAAACGGTGGTTAGTTGCCTACTGTCTATGGGCGTTCTGTCTAGTTAATCCGGAATGATGTTGCATTAGCCATTGATGGACGCAACATTTAATCTCCAAGAACGCATAATTGAGCTTTACACCACTTCCAGGCCTCCGAAGAAGACGTTTAAGTCGAAACGTCAGGCCCTAATAAACGAGTTCCACCAAACAACCTGGAGGTAGCAGTAGCATACAAAGCATAGTAAACGCGTGCATCTGAGCTGCGACTGCGGTGCGACTGCTATGCGACTGGGCCCTGTTCTTCATGATATAGACCAACGCGCATCAGTCGCACGCATCTAGTGTAAATTGCCTCTATAAAGCTCAGAATGCTGTTTGAGAAGGCTTTCTAAAGTGACCATATTAGGCTACATAGCAGTGTGGACATCTATTTTGTAGTAGTGCGACTTTGCTTGGTATTTTTCAAATCTTGCTGCGCATGTACATATTTGCACGCAGCTGTGATCCACTTCGAGCATTCCTTCTTAATTCCAAAAAGGCTTCTCAACATTATGAACTCTATTCAGTGCAGCCTAGAGTTGAATACGGTCTTACTTGCATTCTTGCATTGCGAGCGGGCAACCAGCGATGGAGAATCGGGTCCAGACGCTCGGCAGACACATATTGAGGTGTTTAAAGACAGCACTCACGGTAAAAAAAAACGTCATTGATTTTCCCATGAAATTCTACTCCGGAGGCTACTCTTGTGCCCCTAGTAGAGAAAACACCATTCAAAGAATGAAAGTCTGTTAAAAATACTATGTTGTATATTGCCAATGAATGCCCGTGTGGACGGATTTATCGCCTGAGATGGGTGCGGCCACCGATGTGTGGAAAGGATCACCGCTATAGGAAAACCCTGATCGATCCTATATCTGCTGAGAAACACAGCCGCACACGATCAGAGAGAATGGGGCGGGGTTGAGCATATTGGGCGCATTTGTACATGAGTACGAGTTTTATTAACAGAGTTCGGCACAAGCTTAGCTCGAGCAGAAAAAATTACGAAGCCCCCTTTGACCTAGCCAAGAATCTACGAAGCCCCTATTGTAAACAGGCTAGAACAAGTTTTTGCGAAGAACCTTGGTTTTTTTGTTTTCAACGCAGATCGACATGTCCACACGTGTTAACAAGTGTTAACAAGTACATTGGCGGTGGCACCGTCCAATAATTATTGAATTTCCAGCTAAAATTTGAGAAGGGATGGAGATTTTGGAGACTTCTGCCACTAGTTTGATAGAGCAATATTTCTTGAATACAACAGTGCGAATAAAATTGGAAATAATTGATTTTAGAAGAAGTTATTTGAAGAAATTGTGTCCAAGTGGTGTTGAAGACTGTTTTTTAGCTATTTTTTTCAGCTGCAACTGAATAAACGAGGCTACTTTATCACTCACTGGAACGAGCAGCCTCTCCTCTAGCTAACCGCTCCAGTACAATTGGAAATATTTGATTTTAGAGAAAGTTGTTTGACGAAAATTCTCTGGACCGGTGCTGAACCCTAACTTTTAGGGTAAATTTAGGGTTCAGAGAATTCCTGAGCTATATCTCCCTTCAAAATCAAATAATTCCAATTTCCTCTGGCAGTTGGCAGAAGAGTCGTACTCGAAATCTCACCACAAAGTTTGAACAGGATCCATTCAGTACCAACGGTGCTGTGGGTACTGCGAGGTACTTTTTCACCTATAACTCCTACCAAAATCAATTGAATCCAATTCTTTTTTGGATTTGGATAGAGCATTGCCAGTTGCAGCTATATGCCCATTTCCAGGCGGATCCGTGCAGAACCTGTCCTTTTATGAGTGCTGACAGTAGTGCTGTAGGCAGAATTTTCGCATGATAACCGGTCAAACTAGTTTCAAAATCAAACAATTCCAATTTCCTCCGGCGATTGGTGCTAGAGTCGTACTTGTAATCTTACTACAAAGTTCGAGCAGGTTCCGTTCAGTACCAACAGTGCTGTGAGTACTGCAAGGTACGCTTTTAGGTGTAACTCCTATCAAAATCAATTGAATTAAATTATTTTTTAGAGTAAGATAGTACATTGCCATTTGCAGTCATGTACTTGTTTCCAGAAAAATCCGTGCAGAACCTGTCCTTTTGTAAGCGCTGGAAGCAGTGCTTTTGGCAGAATTTTCGCATGATAACCCTACAAACTCTTGCCAAAATCAATTGGTTCCAATTTTCTACGACAGTAAGAGTAGTAGCATTCGTAGTCTTACTGTAAAATTTGAGCAGGA
Organism: Ancylostoma caninum; assembly: GCA_037903475.1. NCBI lineage: Eukaryota > Metazoa > Nematoda > Chromadorea > Rhabditida > Ancylostomatidae > Ancylostoma > Ancylostoma caninum. Next base: position 932,622 of record JBAJFG010000061.1, on the reverse strand, counting down.
TCCGTTCAGTACCAGCGATGCCGTGGATACTGCTGGATACTTTTTTAAGTGTAATTTCTAAAACAAATATTAATTTTACTCTTATTTAAGTGAGAATTAATAGAATTATTGAAAGAAAAATTCTTAGGTTCAATCTCCGTTCTTTGCTCTTATTTCCAAAGAAGTGGATGATTATTCAACCAAGGTTCAAGTCCCAGGTACGAAGTCCCTTTTGCTGACCTCATCGCTTACGAAGCCCCGCTTGTCTTGAGTCAAGTCTTTGCCGAAGTCTGTTTATTACTCAAGTAGCTGCTCGGAGTGATTCCTTTTGCAGTTACACTCCACTTGATGGCACCTTCAAAATAAGCACAAATGCGAGAAACCTTTTTTTAGCGTGAGTGCTGCCTTAAAGTCCACTAGGCGGGTAAAATGGAGTTGGGGGGGGGGCACTTGGTATAAGTCGATGATATGACCTGTCCTGCACGTACAGACTTGTTTGCATTTCAGGTAACTACTGTACATTAAGAGAGCTAACAAGTTAGAGCGTTCTGGACGTGTCAGCCAACAAGTCTGTACGTGCAGGACAGGTCATATTATCGACTTATACCAAGTGCCCCCCCCAACTCCATTTTACCTCACTAGGCTTCAACGAAAATCGTTAGGAAAGGTAGCTGGCGGGGTCGAAAATCGCGACCACCAACAATCAGAATACATTTCTTTTTCATTTCTTGTGCACTGGAGCCAATGATACTCACAAAAAATCTTCTAAAGATGACTGCGAACCTCTGATGCATTCACCCGGTGCGCTACTCAAGCGCATACATCCCACATCATCATCGGGGCCCTCTGAGCGTGCTATGCAGTTAAAAATCATCTTGACCAACATTTTAAAACATGCTCTAGGCTTACGCTCCACCCGAGGCTTCGGCTTTACAAGAATGGCCCCCTTAAAGGCAGTGTCTCACTTCATGACGGGTATCGAGACATCAACGGAATCTGATCCTTCTCGAGTGCTGATTCCAACGAAATGTGAAAAAAAACAGTTTAAAAACCCTATTTTGGAGGACATACTGAAACGGACGAGTTTCCTTGCTAGGGAGCTAGCAAAAGCGGAGCTGAGAAGTTAAGACTGCTCATAGAAATGAACTTCTAAGCAGTGGCTATTACCAACTGATCAAGTACCGCCGTGTCGGAAAAACATGCCGCACCCTCAGCTATGTAGCTCTTGCGGCGCAATAAAGCCTCTCCACATTTTGAAATTCTCGGCCAAAGAAACTCGTAACTTATGGGGATTCCGACGTTCTCACGAAACTTAAAGTACATCTTTGTGCCCAGTGCCTCGCATATGTTCGACCGACATGGAAATGTCGAACCCGATCAATGAGCTGAGACACTACCCATAACTTCACTTTCCCTGCGCGATTTGTCAAAGGCCGCTCAGCGTTCTCCACACATCAGCACTTTAATCGTCACTAATTTCTGAACCGACTGTATATCCCGAGAATTCTGAAACAGAGGGCAGGTTGTTCTAGAAGTATGCATCCGTCGCGCGTGCGACTATGCGATGAACAATGTGCTAAAACGCACTTCTGACATATCCCAGACACAATGGACGCAACGAAGACCAACTCAGATAATTCATGCGGCCAGCCCACTCTACCATTACCCGCCGTGGAATCACCGGGTAGGAGCCCGGCCGGTTATGGTAGAGGAGGCCGGCCGGCGGTGGGCTTCCGCTCGGCCGGAACTGCTCCAGCTCGAGCGAGTACAGCCGCTGCTGCTCAAAATCGCGTGCTCAAGACAAAGTTGTCCACGATTACCCCTCAAATGGCAGCAATTAGCCACCTCTGGCAGCTTGGCGTCCGGTTGCGCAGTGCTTCGCACAGAAGAGCTCCGGGCTCTACGCAGCTGTGGATCCGTAGTGATAAAAAGGCAGCACAAATAAGCAAATTCTCATCAGGAATTGGAAACGGTGCCTCTTTGCAAATCCCTCACCTGTTCTCGCAGTGTTAGCTTTCTTCTCCCACTGATTGGAATCAAACCAACATGACCATTGTTTCTGGCTGTTTGAGAGTCCACTGCTTTATCCACCCGGCCATCCGTGCTTCTGATCCATCTCTATCGGCTGATACCTTCCTCTCTTATCACTACGCTACTACCACTAATCGATCATTCCGACCGCTCAGACAATTTCGAGGGCAAATCCCGTTCCAACCGCCGGCAAATCCCCGACGAAACGTTTGAACGAGGACCAATGGCGGACAAACAGCGGGCGGAACCACGCATTTTGCGGGCCAAACGCGTTGTCGGGCGAATCGCGGGCTGAACGCAGAATCATTTTGGCTGATGCATCACCGTCGGGGTTCGGCCCGCTATGTGAAGAGTGTCGGGCGTCGGCTCGCTTTCCGCGGCCACTCAGAACCCCAAAAACAATTTTCTGATCGCATCTGAAACTTGCTTCCTCAAAAGCTTGTCGACAAGTTGTTTTCACACTTCCCTGCCGACAAGTTGTTCGCCCAAAAACACTTGTCGACAACAAAAAATAAAAAATAACAAAAAATTTTGTCCGTGAGAATAACTACACTAGAACTAATGATCGTCACTATGAGATTTTGAATTCAGGGAGAACGCAGTCGCACGACTGGTTCGCAATATCATCATTCTCGAATCTTTCGGAATGGTCATGTACTTCGTCTTCTCTTACAAATACGCAAGCCGGCCGGAGAAGTGAGGCACCATGACGTTTACTATAGTTTATTCTCTATCGAAAGAGAAGTAAGTACATTGGAAATTTTCAGCGTTGGTACTGCCCTTTCCATAATCATCCACACCTTCCTCGTTTTCATGTTTGTGTTTCCTTCAGTAAGTGTAAATGTGTTCTATTTGTATTTCCGTTGTCATCCATTTTAAACCATCACTCTAAGCTCATGAGCTACTTTATGCTGGCTGTGCACCAGATGATCAGCACAAAAATACGAACTTTGTTACTCCTGCTCATGATTTCCATGTCTTTCGAGGTAAGTGGTTTAACCAGGGCTGATAGAGGAAAAGAGGAATCATTCTCCGACTAAGGGTCCGGCCATGAATGCTGTAACGAACATCCATCGAGTGGCTGAAGGTATCGCCTGCGTCCAGGCTGATGTGAAATTGGCCCTCAGTGATGTCAAGGGTAGAGCGGGAGATGTGAAAGATGTAAGTAACAGTTTAGTCCGAATTCATATATTTTATATGGTCAACATATATGAAGGTTTGACTATGATAAAGCACAACGTAATACAATCATACGCACAAAGTACACCGTGTATGGAGCTACCATTCTCCTTGAAGTGGATGAAGCTTGGAGAAATTTAGCATCCATGATCATTCCAGACTAGTCATTCCAACTCTTTTTTTTCTGAACGGAAATGAATATCGCTTAACTGCACTGAACTGGAACTTTCCTTCTCGTTGACGATCGCCATCAAAGTAAAAGATGACTCTCTCACTGAGAAAGGAATCACTTTGTAGAAGAAATTTATTTGAGCCATTGGAGATCTGCTGCTCACAGTCAAAAATACGACCGCGAATATTCATTTCTATGACATTATCTACGATATGAATTTCGAGCAAAGGTGCGGTCATACCCTGTCCTGCAAGAGTAAAAAAAGCATCAGTGCATGAATCAGCTAAGAAAAGACGATAATTACAGCTGGTCACGAACAAACTACAAGACCTTGTTGTCAAGCTCGCTGTTCCCATCAACAAAATCCGTGGCATATTGCGTGAACTCGACACTAAACTGCGACGGTGAGTCAGTTGCAAGCGTTCAAATAACTAACCCAGAGGCCAGTTTTGAAGAAATTCAGGAGAATGAACAGAAGATTGAAATAGTTATTCAGATCGTGCAACTGAATTCGCTACCCACAAACAGCCACAGAACACTTATGAATGTCCTTTTTGAAAAACTCCATGTGGTTTTACTTGAATTTTCTACTGGGATTTTCCTGCCGAGCGTCGAGAAGATTTTGGAGACGTAATGATCTGAAACAGCTAACATCGGTAGATGACTGTTCAGAAAGTTCCTGGGAGGAGTTTCAGATAGCTAAGATCCTCGCACGATTTCCAATGCCATTATCTACCTCCATTACCTTATAATTTTCTCTGCAGCCACTATACTCTCTATTCGCCTTTTCTCTGTCCAGAAATCACTCCATTACTGACCGATTCTCATTTCGTCAAGATCTCTGCTATCCAAAACTATAGATGGGGATGCAAAAAGGCTTTCGTTTACATACATATCACATAGGATCTGATTAAGATTTCGTGCAATAGAAGCAGTTTGGAACAAAAATCTGACACTTGCTTTTCTTAAACAAAACGTTCTTATTTCTAGGAGAGCCTACAAAATCTCTGGAAACATTGCAGTCTAATATAAAAAGCTTTGCACTACTTGATGCTCCCAAAATTGGGCGCGAATTTTGGGAGGCAAGCGGAGGCCGGAAACGTTTCGACACCCCGATAGATAGTCAAACGAAGCTCGCTTAACGTAGCTGAACCTACTGGAATTTTGCGCTTATCTTAGAGCTTGTACAGTTCTATAAATAAAAACGAAGAAATCGACAGACTAACCGTTTACCTCACATTTATCGACAGATTATATATGTTACATATCAAGTTCTAACAACTGTGGTCAGATTCGATTTTCTTGTTTCAGCGTAGTAGAATCGATCAGGAGGCAGTTCCGAGCACTCGCAAATTTGACAAATCTTTGCACTCGTTTTATGAAGAAGCCGTATGCCACTGTAAGTGAACAATTGGAGGACGCGGGTTGTAGAAGGATCTTTTTCACTGAACAGTGTGTGACAGCTAAGCTGTAGAGAATACTCCGAATCAAAGCCATTTAAGTGCAAAAACTTCTTCGAGAAGATGTTCATCGCTTGTGTTTCGAAGGACAACGTTATAAGTCTGCCAGGCTGTGATACCATAAAGAAATCAAGTTCAGTAAGTCGTTTTCCACTTTTCTGAACGCGGGTTCAGCTCCTCACTGAGTGCTGTGAGGTGCACCCGCAAGGAAACCAAACAGAGAAATCGAACTAAAAAGCATTCTTCTTCTAATACTTTTTTTGGCTAAGGCGCGGTCTTTCTAGTGTTAGAACTTTGTACAAATATTTCTTGAGGTTTGCGATATGGTCGGCGAAGGAGTTGAAGGTAGTATATGCAATTTTCCAATTGCTGCTAAGGAAGGTTAGTTGGATATTTCCATGAAAAACCAAAACTTTTTTGACAAGGCAGCTGCAGTTTTAGCACACTCAAAGCAAAACGTTCTGCATTCTTGTCCACTTTTGATCAACTCGAATTTGTGCGTTATTTTCACGAAGACTGCGATAACAAGGGTATACGTAGTTGGCGCGTTCATAAAGAATATGTTTCCCGCGCTGAAGTTCTTCTATATGATTATAGCATTCACACAGTAGAAATTGTGAGAAACCAAATTCTCAGGATTTGACCAACCTCAAATAGAAAGTTATTCTAATAATTGATCACGAAAATGTGATTTTTCACACCGTAACGCGACTATGGGAAGTTCGCATGCAGCACCTCAGATTGCGAAGTTTGCATATGGTATCTCTGATTGGAAAGTTCGCATACACTCAGATTATGGGGCTTCATTATATAAAGAACTAAATTTGCTTATAGCCGTCTAAAAACGTGTTACAGTGGGAGTTGAGAGCCATAATCGTGATGGGAATATAACATAATTTCTCTGCCCAACGTTTCCATGAGTTATGAAAAAAACTGTAGTCAAGCATATCCCCGGTAGCCGAATAAGAAGCACTACCCTGCAAGACGGATGTAACATTAGTGCGATCCACAGAGAAGTATTCTTTACCGCGGTTCGTGGAACTATTGACCCACTATGGACAGCTTCTTTCCAACAATTTGTGGTAACGCATTTCGGCTCGTTGTGGTGGACGTAAATAGTAAAAATTGACCTAGTGAGCAAACTGGGATTGGACTTGAATATAGATGCACCCTTTTCTCACCGTTGGGACCTGACTCCATAGGTTCCTCCACTTTTGAGCGCCTGTTCACCCCTATCACGCCGTTGGACCCGACTCCAGGCGTTTCCCCGCTTTTGGACACCGGCGCACCCTTACCACTCCGTTGGAACCGACTTCAAAAGTTTCCTCACTTGTGGACGCCGGAGCATCTTTATCACTCCACCAGCCCACCTCTAACACTACACTAAGACGAAACCCTCATCCGTGTCATACCTCGTTTGTCTGGTTCCTCCTCTTCGTTATAAAGGCATCCTATCCGTCTCTTTCGTTTTATACGGTTCTGTAATCACAGGCCTATTTTAAAGTGTTATGAACACATTGATTTAAAGATTGTTACCTATATATTTTAGTTTTCGTTTCCTATGCCATTCATTCCAACTGTGGTGGAAACAAGTGTCGGCTATTAACATGTCTGAACATGACTGAAGTGGCCCGAAACAGCTGTAATATAATGTAAATATGAAAATTTACCACATTTTCGTGCATAACTCAACGCGCTGAACACAATGGTGTAGGTATTTTCGTTTTGGTGGCTGCTTATCAGACACACACACACACACACACACACACACACACACACACACACACACACACACACACACACACACACACACACACACACACACACACACACACACAAATGAACTGCCAATTAAAAAGAAGTAAGATTTGAACGACTAACACACTTTTGTTGTCTGACATTGTCAAGTCAGGCAACCGATCTACAGGTTTTGACGAAAAAATACGAGAGTACCATAGTGTCTGGTGAGAGTTGCTTTTTTGGATCCTAGCGAAAAAGCCACAAGAACATGCCGTGACCGGTGCTGACTGTAATTATAAAGTACGACCACGGATCATTCATGCCAGCAACTCTTGGGTGCGCTGCCATCGGCGATGAGCGGCTGGATAATTGGGGTACTGGATGCGCAGCGCTCTATCGGTGCGGATGTATTCAGAATCCTCCTAAATCAATCCCTATACGGAGGTGTAGTAGCAGGCCGTATGGATTTAGCGCGGCCCATGGATACTCAATAAGTTATCAAAATTTTGTAGCTTTAGTTGTGCTGCTAATAAACCTATTAGAACCTGGAGGTGTGTCACGACTGCGAGCTGGGCAAAAAAGAAGAAAAGCTAAAGGCAGTGTCTCAGCTCATTGACTGCGTTCGAAATTTTCACATCGTTGGAACAGATGCGAACATATGACCAATATGTTCGACATGTTTCGCACTCCCATAAGCTCCCTGAAGATGCGGTGAAGGGTTTTCGGATCGCCACGATTTGCGGCCTCTAGGGCCTTTATTCCCTACTGCATAAGCCAGCCCTTTTTGTCGTGAACGGCACGACTTCTTGACTATGCGATCTGACTATATCTTCTATTTGCCTCTTTCCGCTCTTCATCCGTCCTGGGTTGCATCTTCGTCTTTCTTTCTCACACGCTTTCTTCCATTAATTTGTCGTTAATTTCTTTCTTTTTTTCATTAATTTCTTTCTCCTGAATCTATTGCACTTTTCGTGTGCCTCATCTTCTTTAGATGATATTCTCAACTCAGTTGTATTGCTCAATATTGCCTTTTTATCGACCCACTTCTCTTCGATGTATTTTGCATTTCTCAGTAAATCGAATTGATTTCGTATTCTGCCGTTCCAAAGTGAAACTATTGAAGACCACGGGATCCCTTAGTTTCTTGTCGGCAAATGGTCCTACAATGGCGAGTGGTCTCTGCTGTTTCAACCTAAGCTTGAGAATTGCTCTAACCAGATGATGGTCCGAACCAACGTCAGCAACGCCATCGATGAGGAGTATTCTCATGCATGCTCCACTGCTGAAAGTACATGTTTCCGACACATAGTTCATTGCAGTTGCAGAGAATATATAGTGATGGTCATTCTGATTCAGTGTTGTTCCTTTGCGGCCATATCACTTTATCATCACGCATCACTAGCGCGAGCTCATGCAAGGGCGGGAGCGTGGCGGTGTAAGCCTTGAATAGTTTCATTCATCAGTGTTCGAAACTGTTACCGGCCTGCAATGGCTTCGTTCAGAGAATGAATGAAGCTGTTATCGTTCAGCAGTGCTACGCATCCGCTCTTGCATGAGTTCGCGCCAATGATACTTGAAGATATAGTGATATGGACGAAAAGAAAACAGCATTGAATCAGGATGACCGCGAGTATACATCGCTCGGTGTTGCCACTGAAATGCCCTGATGACGCGAAGGGTTCAACAGTTCTTTCGATTTCATGCCTGTCTACCTACCTAACAGAGCGGTAAAATCTTTTAGGGTAGTTTTGAGATCTTGGCGTTGCAGCTCATCGATTCTGTAATGGAGAAGTTCGTAGAAGTCGTTTTACACCTCCTCCTCCGAGTTATAGTTGGCGCATAGTAAACTGGGAGTGAATTGTATGACCATGTTTTGGTATCGAGCTGTCATGAAGCCTCATATAGTTGTATCTTCTTTGATCAGTGTTCAAGAGCTTGAGAGCTTCCATGTTAGTACTTTATTCGCAGCAAGCTTTCGGCGCTTAGCGTCTTCCGCAGACCTAATAAGTACATACAATATGCTGTATGATACAAGTTAACCATTGTTCACATGTGTGACCAACCGAGCGGAATGGAAAGAGGAACAGAAGTGAACGTACAACAAATATAAGCAAATCTGATGTTATCTGGAGACATTGCACTTATACGAAACCCTACTGCTACTTCCAAGATCCTTAAAGGCAAGGTCCGGTCAAAATCTTGTCCACCCTAGTTTCCTGCTCTCTGGAGTCCAAACCATATGTGTAGCATGTATCTCAAGTTTGAGACCTCAATATGAGCTCTATCGCTAGATATGGGACAAAACGTCCGAGGATTACGGTACCTGTGGGAAAACGCGCTCCAAGCTACAAAAGCTGCGCGCTGCGCGCGTGCAATGATGATGGATCCTCACATACATACGGCTTAACGAACGCTTCGTGAAATCTTCCCCACCCTATCAAACGGACCACCAGTCCTTCGAATATGAATTTTTTTCTACGACCCCACAACAGACAGCATGTAAGGCGCGCCGTATAACGTTATTTGAAGGCACGGACGCCGCAAACGCCATTCCGAAATTGGTCGGTGAAAAGCATTTGTTGTAGGACTTTTTCGGGGATTTTTCTATAGCTTTCGTCCAAGCCGTCGCCGTGGGCTACGAATCCAATAGAAATTCGGGAGATGGAATTTTGCCCGGACCTTGCCTTTAAGCGGTCGATGTCAAGCGATTAGCCTTAAAAGCAGTGTCTCAGCTCATGAGCCGCGTTCGAGATTCTCACCTCAGTCGAACGTATACGAGCCGTTGAGGACGTTGAGGTACCTTCTCTGACAACTGTGCAGCACGAACGCGTCCCGAACGGCGTAATGGTTCGGTTAGGAACGCTAGCCGCAACGGTTCCCAGTTGTTGCCATCCTCCCCTTAATTGCTGCTCAAGCTGTCTGCCCTTTGGCAGCAATTGCTGAAAGACGGCAGCAATCAAGGGGAGGATGGCAGCAACTGGGAACCGTTGCTGCTAGCGTTTCTAACCAAACCATTACGCCGTTCGGGCTGCGTTTGTGCTGCACAGTTATCAGAGTTAAGTTTTAAGGGAACGTCGAAAACCCCATGAGGTACGGGTTTCTTTGGCCGAGAATTTTCGAATTCTCGGCCAGTGGACGAGAGGCTTCATTGCGCCGCTAGAGCTACATAGCTGGGGGTGCGGCATGTTTTTTTTTCGACACGGCAGTACTTGATCAGTTGATGATAGCCACTGCTTAGAAGTTCATTTCTATGTGCAGCCTTAAGTTCTCATCTCCGCTTTTGCTAGCTTCCTAGCAAGGAACCTTGTCCGCTCCCATATTGAATATTGCCTTCAAAATAGGGGTTTGACCGTTTTTTTTACATTTTGAGCACATTATTGGAAACACGTCGAGTAGGACCAGATGCCGTTGATATCTTGATACCCATCATGAGGTGAGACACTGCCTTCAAAAAGAGTAGAAGTCTAGAAAAACGTAAAAAAGAATTGAAGTTTAGAAAAAAAACAGAGTTGCTCCATGAGCCCAAAGGTGGGGCGCCGGGGTTATATTTGATTATTTATTTTTTCATTTGTGCACTCGTGATGCACCGTCAAGAATAAAAAAAAGCGAAAAGACCGAAGAAGGAAAACCTAACACGGACAGCAAACTCAATTACTGAACGTTCTTGCTATGCAGTCTCTAAATTACGAGCAAATAAATAAGAATACTGCTGAACTCCGCAATAAAAAAAATCAAAGTTACAGCGTTACTTCTAATTCCTAAGCGCTTGTGCCGCGTTGTTGCAAGGTTTGCTCTTTTTGATCGCAGTCGCCAATTGTTGCGCTCGTGTGCTTGGACAGGGTGTGGGCCAACGATCTTTAGGCCTCTGTGCAACGTGTCTGCGCAGCACTGCCTCGGTTTTCCCTTAGGCCTCTTTCCATGAAACTCCAACTCGTGAGCGATCTTCTCGACTGCTTGTTCTGGGCGCGTAGCACATTGCCGGACCAACGCAAACGCTGTTCGCGCATTTTTTCCTGAATGTGCACAACGCCATATCGCTCTTTCATGTCTTCATTTCGAAAGTGTTCAAGTTTAGTGACGCCTGGAGCCCATCCCAACATTCTTGCCTTCCATCAGTCTCAGTCAGCGCATGATTTCTTTCGCAACGGGCCAACACTATAAGCTGAAAAGCGCGGCCGGGCGGATCACCATTACAATGTTACTCGAGGAAAAAAAAATTTCGCGATCTGCGAAAAAGTAGGGGTAGAAAAATTGGGGAGTGTCCTAATTATGGAACGCACTGTATGAAAAAACTGAACCGGTTAGTTATAACAAACGGTTACTCGTTACTGTAACTCAAGATAGCGATGCGATTTTGCTGCTGTGAGTGCTCGTGATTGCGGATCCCTCAAATCCATCTCCCTTTATGCAGGATTAGACTCAATCATATGCACAATCCACTCAACCGGTAGTGAGAATTGATGGGAAGATCATGGACACTGATATGCGGCCATTTTCAATCCATATCAAGCATGCTTGATAGTGCACAACCGCACAGCTTACGTTCAGCGTGTGATTGCACCAATATCTACTGCTTCCCGAATGCCCTATCTTACTTCTTATTAATTGGCAGTTCATGTGTGTGTGTGTGTGTGTGCACGAGAACCAGCCACCAAAAATGGAAAGTACCTATACCATCGTGTTCAGGGCGTCGAGTTATGTATGAAAATGTGATAAATTTTGATTTTTACCTTGATCTACAGGAGCTTCGGGCCACTTTTGTCACGTACAGACATGTTAATGGCCAACAGTTGTTTTGATCACGGTCGGAATGAATGAGATAGGCTTTTGATTACAGGATCGTATAAAAGGAAAGAGAAGGGTAGGACACCTCTATAACGGAGAGGAGGAACCAGGCGAACGAGGGATGACACGGATGAGGGTTACGCCTTAGGATAGTGTTAGAGGTGGGCTGGCGGTGTGATAATGATGCGCTGGCGTCCAAAAGCGGGGAAACGCCTGGAGTCGGGTCCAACGGCGTGATAAGGGTGCGCAGGCGTCCAAAAGCGGGGAAACGCCTGGAGTCGGGTCCAACGGCGTGATAAGGGTGCGCCGGGGTCCAGAAGCGGGGAAACGCCTGGAGTCGGGTCCAACGGCGTGATAAGGGTGCGCAGGCGTCCAAAAGCGGGGAAACGCCTGGAGTCGGGTCCAACGGCGTGATAAGGGTGCGCCGGGGTCCAGAAGCGGGGAAACGCCTGGAGTCGGGTCCAACGGCGTGATAAGGGTGCGCAGGCGTCTAAAAGCGGGGAAACGCCTGGAGTCGGGTCCAACGGCATGATAACTGTGCGCCGGCGTCCAAAAGCGGGGAAACGCCTGGGAGTTGGGTCCAGCGGCGCGATAAGGGTGCGCCGTCGTCCAAAAGCGGGGAAACGCCTAGAGTCGTGTCCAATGGCGTGATATGGGTGCGCCGGCGTCTAAAAGTGGAGAAACGCCTTGAGTCAGGTCCAACTGTGTGATAAGGATGCACCGGCGTCTAAAAGTAGGGAAACGCCGTCAATCTTATCTGAGGACAATGAAAATGTGCGAGCGAAGCGAGCACGAAAAGAAGCCTGAGAGTCCGGCGTGAGCCGGACGATCAGGCTGGTAGTTATCTTATTCCAGTGATTGCGAATGGCTTCTTCTACCTCATGAAGAATGTACTATCTTTTGGGAAGAAAACCGCTGAGAGAACACTCTTCTTCCACGTTAGGACAGTTAAACAGGTAAGATAATCCAAAAGGCAGAGAGTTCAGTGTTTAGCAAAAGTTTTGAAAAGCTTTGCCAGAACGTCTTTGGGGAGATCCTTGCTTTTAAGAATTGTATGAAAGATGGAGCACGCACTCGGTATCCCTTCTTACACATTGCCGTTTTTTTTTCATGAGTCATGGCAGATATGCAATGTCTGCGGTTTGCAGTATCCCCTTTGAATTTGGATGAGGTAGGGGAGAGCTGCCTGACATCCTGATCCTGTTTCCACGCCAATTTGTACCGTTTTCTCATCCTTTCAAATGTTCACGGTGGGAAGCTAAAAGCGAATATGGCTTTCCAAAATTGCTCTGTGCATAATAATGTTACTAATCTCGACCATCGTATGAAACACGTGTAATGTGGCGTTTAGGTCGCTGAAGGAGCAAAAGCAGTCAAAAAAGAAATTTTGGACGTTAGGAACATGGAGATTCACTACCACAGCGCGGGCGAAGGCGCTGAGGACTTGGCTGTTCACAGTGTGAGTTGCATGCGTAGTCTTGCTTCGAAATGTGGTCAAAGTCCACCCCAAGGAGAACGTGCCCAATGGTCGCTAAAACCTCAGCACTACATAAGGAGTAAACAACGGCTAAACCCAAATGCGAGTGAAACCATCTTGGAAGTCTACTTCTAAACTATACAGCTACATCTAGGCTCGTTTGTCGTTTCGGAACTGCTGTAATAGTATAATTTGCGAGATTGAACACTCGATAGTCTTAAATTTTGCCAAGTTCACGTTTTCGCTGATTATGAGGTCTTAAGGGGAAAATCAGCTGTACAGTGAACGTCAGTGGCAGTGGCCCATTCGCGGCCTCGAGAAGGACACCGCGCAGCCGCACCGTGCGCGCCATAACCGATGTCTTCTGCTGATGTTATGCTATTTCTAGCAGCCTTCCTATCCGTTTTAAGGATTTTGGACTGAATTGGGAAGAAAAGTGCGTAGGAACAGTATTCCGACGGCAGCTTCTCGAGGCCGCGAATGGGCCAGCGTCACTGACGTCCACTGTACGAGCAAAGAATTCTTAAACAGGTTTTCGCTGAGTGGGTAAAGCCACCATTTCAAAAATTCATTGCAGAAACTCAAGAAAAGCCTTATTGATGTCGTTGAGCACTACATCTTCATGTTTGAGACAATGCAAGCGGTGATAAAATGGATATTTATGCCTATGACACTGTTCTGGCCATTTGTCTCGGTTGGTTATGCTGTTGTTTTCTATTCGTGCCGCGTACTTTTACGATCTAGACAGCGTTATTCACCTTCAAGTTCAACTATCGGGAGGAGTATGAAAACAACTACCTTACGGAAGAATTTGATAAAATTGATTTGGATATGGCATTGAAAGGGAGAACAAAAGCACTACCTCTGAATAAGGATGAACAGTCGTTGGTACGTCTCATTTTGACCCCGATGTAGACATATTTGATTTTCTTGAAGGCCAGTAACTGTGCTCGAAGTATTTGTCTGCAAAACGATGGTGAAATACGTCCTTAATTCCCTGTTTGTGGATGTTTGTTTGCCTGTACCTTCCATTTGTTCGGTGATTCTACAAGGCTGAATTTCACAAGCCTTGTTTGCGAGCTCTTATTCGTTTCCTTTCCTTATTTGAAAAACTGGGATAGCAAAAACACTTTCTTCATCATCCACTGTGACAGTGTTCTGAATTGCCAGTGCTTTGACACTAAATCACACCCTTGTGAGAGAATATACATATTTATCTCACAGTATGTTCCATCTATTTTCTTCCAGTATATTCCAAGAAACTCGTGGAAGATGACAACGAGGGAAAAAGCGTTCTATAGATTGCGAGTTGTTATGACATTAATTCTCAGTGCCACTCCGTTTTGCTTCATTTGCATGGATCAAGCTGTTTATATGGTAGGTTACTATACTTTGCTTCCAGTGCGTGCAACGAGCATCTACTGGCCTCAAAGGCAGTGTCTCAGTTCATTGACGCGTTCGAGATTTCCCCGTCGGTCGAACATATGCGAGCCGCTGAGCACAAAGATGTACTTTAAGTTCCGTGAAAACGTCGAAAACCCCGTAAGTTACGGGTTTCTTTGGACGAGAGGCTTCATTCCGCAGCAACAGCTAGCTGAGAGTGCGGCATGTTTTTCCCACACAGCATTACTTGATCAATTGATAATAACCACTGCTTAGAAGTTCATTTTCACGTGCAACCTAAACCTCTCAGCTCCGCTTCTGCTAGTTTCCTAGGAAGGAAACTCGTTCGCTCCTGCATCTGATCTTGCCTTAAAAAGTAGGGATATTTGAGGCAGTTTTCATATATCAAACACAACATTGGAATCAGCTCCTCGACCTGGACCTGAATCTGTGGATATCTCGATACCCAATATGAGGTGAGACACTGCCTTTAAGCTTTCCTGGATGGATGCAGCTCTGGTGACCCCTTGATTCACTCTTATCAAAGCTGACCATGGCTTGGAAAAACCAATAGAGATGTTTTCATGTCTGTCATGGCCAACATTAAGTAATGAGAACCTCACGGTAAGCAACGCTATTCGGAAAAGTGATAATTTGTCAGAGAGCGAAAACGCAAACAGTGCATCCTTCAATTCATTCTAGCTGCAACTTTTCTTATCCTCTTTCATAATATTATAGTTTTACTTGCTTTGAACAATTTTTTTTAAACTAATGTGAACATCCTTTTTAAACTAGAGCAAGTTCAATTTTAGTCGCGCTATCCGATCTTAGTGCTTGGTTTTGAATTTACCTTGATTTTATTGATCATTTTTACGCATACTTCTCGGAAGATGGATATGTCTTCGTAGGTGATGTGTGCTACCGTAGAGGTACATTTTTTATGATTCCTCATTAGTAATTGCAGGTACTCTCCAACGTTTTCTATTTCACAAGCTTGATAAATATTGAGTATCCATCACATTATGAATTGAAGGTGAGAAACAGTAAATAGAACGTGGAGGAGTCACTACGAGGGTTCGCTCTAAAGGCCGTAACACATGTCAGTCCTTTGCTGTGGCTCAATTTTTGAATAGCATCAAGTCCTTTTTGAGTTGTTCCATCATTTTTTTTTCAAATGCGATCGTTTGGGTCATAGCTAGCGTAGGTACCTGTTCAGAATATTAGTTGTCAAAGACGTCGTACAAAAAAGTTACAAAATTCACCATTGTTGCTGCCTTGTGCTCGCCAGCTTTGTATGCATCACCTAGGTTTCGGGGAAAAGTCACTCTGCAGAAATGATAAGGAGCTTTCAAAATATGTTCTCACCTCTGACTTCGGATATAAAGGAGAGAGACGAGAGGTAGTATCATTCGCGTATTTTCACTGGTGGATTCCGCCTAACTACTAGTTTTCTTCCTCGCTCTCAGATGGAGGAACTGTTTCGTTGAACCTACGCCCCCGGATGACTACACACTCCTAAACATCATTCTCATGTTCATTGCGGCTATGTTTCTCTGTCGTTTCCAGGTGTACCATTCATTTCTAAATGTTTCTTCGTGAACATTTCAAAAAAAAGCGTTCAGGTTTGGATGTCACGGCAGTCGCTTGCTTTGGCTGATCACTTCTTCCCGGACCGGGTGAGACCAAGAGCGCTGACACTGTACAATAAAATTTTGCAGGACCGTAAGAACATTCTAGGAGCAATAATGCAGGATCAAAAAGTTGGTATCTGCAGTGTATTTTCTTTTTGTAGAGGCCTACTAGCCAGCTCAACGAAACTACTTGCAGAGACAACTAGCCGACGATCAGATGGAGGGCCGTGAGACGGTTGTCCGACGAGGTCTGCAGTCGCGGGGATTCATTCGTGTGAATTGTGCAATCTGCAACGAAGCCGACCTTCGTCTTGCTGACCAAGCGTACGTACACATAGCATTAGTTCTCTACGAACATTCTTTCTTGCTATGCTACCAATCTTTATCAGACGGGCTCAAGCTAATCTTGGGAGAGAGAGACGAAGACAGAAAACGAATAAACTGAGTAGAGGAACAAGTTCACACCGATTTATGAGCATCAAAACAATTATTTTGGTACAACATCTATCCTTCCTCACAAGTTCTTACTAGAACACTTCTCAGCTTCACATCGGTTGAGGAGGCCTATGGAGGACAGTGCTGCGACTCTTGATTACGCTAAAACGGCATTATAAAACCAATGGAAGACACGACTAATGAGGCCACAGCAGGGTTTGTACGAGTAGAAATTTCGCCTGTCTGAGCTTAAGGCCATTTTCTAAGGCCAATGCAAAGGATCGGACATCCTCATAATAGCATAGTGGAGAGTGTACTCGCTCGTCCGGTTTTCTTTTTCACGGACTAATTGTGGTCAATTCCGAAGATACCCATTCAGTTAAGATAAATATGGATTCAAACCTCTACGCCTCCTTTTGATGAACCATTGCGTGTCCCATTAACAGAGCATGCAAATTCGGGATCATCATTCGGGCCAGAATTGCCGTTCCTAGACAACGACCTCTACTATATTGAAGTTAAGCTGACATCGACTTTGCATATGTTTTTCAACAGTCTACTGAATCAGTCCAAAATGTTCGCAAAATTGTCATGAGCGGGAAAACAGCTCGAAAACTATTCAATCGTACCGTATTCAATACCGGATAGAAAATAAGAAATGAAGCAAATAGCACGAAAACATCGTGTTAAAGCGAGAGCAAGGAGAACGCAGTTTTAGTTTTCTGCTGATCATATCCAAGAGGTTGTGCATACTTGCGTAGATCACAGACTGCCACCATAGGTGCTGACCGTGAGATTTACATGGAAAATGAGTGTCACTCGAAAACTACTCTACTGGGAAAAAAGCTCTTATACTGTGACTCTCACTTAGGGATCGTAGGGATCTATGGGTAAATCTATGGGTAAAACGTAGGGATCTATGGGTAAAATGAGAGTCACAGTATATGTAATTTAGATCGGGATAAACTACAGATTGAATCCGCATGAATACTAGGCGTTCAGGAACACTCGCCTCTGTGTGGCGTGCGGAGCATTTTACTGCATTCAATGTTTCTGTCTTCGAAGATACTGTAGAGAATGTCATAATAACATGCAGTTGGTAGACCGCGTCGAACTCTACTATGAAGATATAAGCGATGATGAGGAGTCTGATGAAGATGTAGAACAGGAAGGAGCAGAAGGTGCGTTATAGTTCCAAACAGCGAAATTGACTGGCGAATCCGAATTAGACATGGATATAGTCTTCATCAATCTCATACATGTAACTGCGTACTGAATTCCTTAGGTTCTCAGAATGCGCTACTTCATTTTTGTTGTAGCAGTTTGATATCATTCTTGTTTTCAGAGTACCTCGACGACGATACTGAACCACATTTGAATGTGAGGACAGTTTCCCAGACTCCATCTGTTTTGATAAATAAACATCACTTTCTTTCATGGCTATGTTTTTTTTTCAGGTCTCTGGCATGAAGCTTCCCTAATTATAAGTATTTATTAATTTTTATTAATTTTTGTGTCATCGAAGTGATAGTCGAATTAATAAAAGAATTATATTCCTTCTCTCATGTGTTTTCATTGGTGCACAAACCTCTATTCTAACATTTGAAGTGCAGTAGATTGGTTCTAACAAGGGAAGTGCAAGAGGCCAGGTCCGCAGATAGGAATGAAATCCATCTGGCTTGAATCCTTGTCTAACAAGATGTTGCAGTATATTTCGTTTCTGCCACATTCGCCACTGCCACCCTTCCTAGAAAGTTTCGGAGAGGTTCCACTATATGCATTGCCACAGCTGAGCAGTGGTGGTGTCGCTGAGTGGGTCAGAGACTGGTACGCCTCTCATATCTTAGAAGTTTTCGATCTTTTTACTAAAATCCGTTTCGCACTATTGTGCTTCAAACCTCCTATCTCATCTAAAGACGCTTGAAAGATTAGAATCATAACGGCTCAAGACCATAAACAGTGATAACGGCTAATACTGCACCCGAAGAGAAAACTGGCACTGTGAATACAAGTTTTTTTTTAATTGACAGTCCGTTTTTCCGTTTGGTGTGGAAAATTACCAAGTTGCTATGATTCGAGGAAAGACTGCAGCTGCATCAGGCAGTGAACAACATTCCAGATAGTGTAGTTATTCCTCCAACCCCCTTCCGATTGTGTAGAAGGCCTGGGAACACAAAGATGCAGAATGAATGCCAGTGCTCAGATATAATTCCTCCAGTGTGTGCTCTGTGGCCCAGTACATTCCGGCCGACCCGCCGCTGCATACTAGGCGCGGCAGCACCTATAGCACTGTAATGAAACCTCTCCAGAGGCCACTTTTCTGATACATGTGGCAGAAATTAAACATATGGTGTAGCACCTTTTCAGGCGAGTTCCGATCTGTTGGTCTGGCCTCTTAACTCCACAGTCCCAAGCCCGGATTAGAAAGGAGGTAAGTAGGGCGACGGGTCCCCGTAAAACTTTCCACCGCTACAGAAACAACGAACAAATGTAATGTTGCTGAAAAAAAGGGTTCGTATTCGGCTTTGTGACAGGTCCCCTGATTTTCTATCCGACTTTCTCAACATCATGCTTATCAGGACCTGGAACGTGCGCACCCTAAACATGACTGAAACTCTCGCCCAGCTTTTCCAGGAAAACGGCAAGTATACACTTGACATTCGCAGCCTCAGCGAAGATCGACGGACAGGAAGTGGCTGCTTCAACAGTGACAACAAAACCATCCTTTTTCCTATTGCGAGGAAGGACGGGAGGAGAGTCGAATTTGTCTTGATGGGCAGCCAAAGCACTTATAGGATGCGAGCCAATAAGTGAAAGATCATTACAGCAGGATTCTTGATTAAGCGTTGTCGGATCAGAGTCCAGTAGAGATATGCGTCAACTGATAACTCGGAGGAGGATGTGAGAAACGACTTCTACGAACTTGTTCAGGACACAATCGCTGAGGTGCCACAAAGAGATATCAAAATTGTCCTCGGAGATTTCAACGCTCAGTTAGGTGGTGATAGGCATGGATTCGAAGGAATTGTTAGACCTTTCGCATCATCAGAGCATCTCAGTGGCAGAAGCTACTGATTTCCTTCTGCGACTGCAATGATCTCTGTGTCGGAAGCACGTACTTTCAGCATTGACACATCCATAACAAGACTTGGATCTCACCGGATGACGTAGCCTCAAACGAGATTGATCACTTCTGCAGCAGCCGTAAGTGGGGAAAGTCTCTCTGCGATGCAAAGGTACACCGTGGTGCTGACTTCGGGTCGGACCGTCATGTGCTCAGAACAACTCTGAAGCTCAAGTTGAAACAACAGAGACCCTTTATCATCGTAAGAACGTTTGCCGTCGAAAAACTGAACGGTTCCGTTGTCGCACAGTTTCATTTTAGAACTGCAGAATACAGAGAAAATACAAACGACCTCGAGGAGAACTGGGGCGATATAAAGGAAGTGGTGAACAACTGTGCTGATACAATCATCAGAAGAAGACGAGACATACGAAAACAGCAATGGATTCATTAAAAAGACATGGTGGCAAATCAACGAAAGGAAGCGTGTGAAGCAAACGAAGATACAACCCTTGACGGAAGAGGAGCTGGAAGAGGCAAATAAAAGATATGCCGTGCTGGGATGCATGGTCTAGAAGCTGTGCCGCCATGACAAAAAGAATGGTTAAAGGCAGCAAGAGCCGAAATCTTCGACTCCCAGCTGAGGTGCGGGTGGTGAAGTACAGACTCAGCACATCATAAATGTGAAACGAACACAGAAAATGATGGCTTACCTGCACAGAAACTGGAACTGTCGTCGCGAACACGCCTGGCCGTGTTCGTGCGCGGACGAGTGCTCCAATGTCGGGTGTGCGTGTCCCGCCACGAAACCCTGTGAACTGAACGCATTTCGTACTACCACTCGCCGCAATGGCTTCAGCGCCGAGGAGAACTCGTACCGGTGACGTTTCCATTTTCTCTGCAGGTAAGCCATCATTAATTGTGTTCATTTCACATTTATGATGTCCAGAGTCTGCACTTCACCACCCGCACCTCAGCTCGAAGTCGAGGATTTCGGCTGTTGCTGCCGTTAACGCAGAACGGAACAGAGTCACAAGAGGCCACGAATCATGGAGACTCAGAAACTCTCTACTTCATCATCAGCGAGATTACAGCTGTGCGAAACATGTCGAACACACTGATCAAGGATAGGAGCGAAAGCCGCTTATGATACTGGAAAGTAGGACGAAACGTGGATGCAACACATTTATCGGGGAGAGGGTACTGCTGTTAGAGGTCCCCGGAGTAGAAAAGCGCTACGGCTTGATGAAATCACAGCGGAGTTGCTAAAGCGAGGAGGAAGAATATTGGCAGAACACCTAACGAGGCTGTTCAACGACTGCTGTCAGCAAGCGAGGATGCCGGGAGGTCAAGGGCGTTATCGTCAGGTTACCCAAGAAAGACGCTTCTCTCGGTACCAGGGTCAGTCTTCTGTATGATTCTGCGGCGACTTTTACGCAGTGCCATCGATGAGCGACTGTGAGAATAACAAGCAAGTACGAGTAGTATATATGACGCTGCCAACTAATTTGTCCGCGTAAAAGTGCAAGTTGGGAATGAATGGCCACAATCCGGACCGTTCGGGGCATGGCACAGTGAAAATGAAATAGTGGCATAACTGGAAGCGTTCGGATTCTGCCATTCATTCTCTACTTTGCATTTTTGCGAGGACAAATTAGTTGGCAGCGTCATATATCGTGCTGCGAGCTAGTCCTCTCTTCGCAACATCATCGAACGATGCATTGAACACCATCATCCATTGTGCAAGAATTTCATTGATTGCCAGAAGGCGTTTCACAGTATTCTCGCAAATCCTTGTATTGTCAGGGTCTATGGCATACCGTGTGCTTTCGTTGACGTATTCAGAAGCTTGAAAAACAGACAAGGGACACCACCGGCCTCTTCGAAATCACCACAGGAATAAGACAAGGGTGCATTTTATCACCAGTCCTGTTTGAGATCGCACTGGATTCCGGCATGAAGAGCAATGAAGCCAAACAAAGCCGGCATTGCTTGAAATAATGAAGGGCTGTTAACTAGCTGGAGTATGCGGACGACATCGCTCTCCTAGACGAAACCGACAGTAATTCTCAGTAAGCCACCGCAAATCTCAACCGGAAAGCCAGAAGATTCGACTGCGCATCGGACTTCAAAAGTCGCAAGTAATGAAGATAAGGACTACGCATGCGCGGCATTGAAGTGGGCGCGCCTCGTTTGGAGAGTGTTTCCAAGTTCGTCGACCTGAGCAGCACCGTTGCACGTGATAGAGATCCTGAAATTGATGTTCGCGCACGCACCGCGAAAGCAACAGCCGTCTTCCAAAGGCTATGACCAATCTAGTCGACGACTGCGCTTGTACCTCTCGATCGTGATTCCGACACCTATGTGCGCCACTGAAACATGGAAGAAGTCTGCGAGAATCATCAGCAGACAAATGTCTTTCATCCAAGCTGTTTGCGCTGAATCATGAGGATTTGTTACGTTGATCGCCTAACCTATCAAGAAGTACTGCGACATTGCAACACGATTAGCCTGTACGTTGCTATAGCACCATGTCCACTCCAGCCTGCTGGCCACGTCCTATGGAAGCGGCGGCATCGAATACTTCGAGGTGCTACTATGCGATTCCTCCGACAGCGCACAACGACCTAGAGCCCGTTCAAGAAACACGTGGCGGTGGACGTTCGCTAACTTCCTTAAATTGATGAATATTTCCAGAGAGCAGGGCGAAGCGCTCGCACAAGACCGGCAGCAGTGGAGGGAGTTCGACGCCCCTTGTGCCCAACACCACAGGAGAAACTAGTCTGATTCTAAATAAGTCTGGCCTCTTGTATCTCCGTCTGCGCACGTTCGTCACCCGCCGCGCCGCCGCGCGCGAATTCGCGCGCGGCACTAACTTTTTTTCCTAGCGCAGAAGCCGGGAGGGTTCGTGGCCTGGAAAGAGGCAGATTTTCTTTTTTTAATCCCGATCAAACCTCTTAATGATTTTTTTCTTGCAATGTGATGATCACTATTTATCATATCCACTGTCATGCACAAGTAGCGCGCAGCTATGAACGCATACTGTAAAGAAATACTTATTTACTGGGACTTAGAAGCAGCACTCACAAAATTCTTTACTTATGAGGTGAGTGGTTCCCCGTATGATCGATTGCTAGTGAATCACAGTAGTGACTAAAACACAAAGAATTGTCACCTACCTGAGATATTTGCATATTATACGAAGTTCAACGACGTATAATATTTATTATATTATATTGCGAATAACAATCAAGATGCTTTGTCTCCGTGATTCGGTCGCCTTCTCATTTAAAGATTTGACCTCCCATGATCTATGATGGGTTGGTCAACTGGCGCGGTCTCGCTGCGCACAGGAATTTAATACTCAGTGAAGTCTTCCCAATTTTGGGATGTTCCGTGCTCTTCAGTTGTTTGAGCTGTGACGCGTGAAGAAGTTTATTAGCATAAACACAACGAACAACGGGCTTTTTTGCCTTCCTGAAGAGGAAGCTTGGAAATAGTTTCTATCTTTCGGCTCTTGAAAGGCGTAACGCTTTACTTTCGGCACCGATCCTTTATCTAGGTGCTGAGTTCTCGGCCTGGTCCTATTTTGGCTGCTGCTGGACGGTCTTCGATTAGACCTCAGTGGCTCGCTCCTAGACGATTGAGGTCTACAAATAAGTAGAGTACTGTCCTGGGTGGGAACGAAGTAATGAATGGGTGTTGATTGTTATTCGCAATATCATTCTATATAATAACGGGCTTAGCCTGTTTACATGTGTGTCTGTATGTATGTAAGTATGTAAGTATGTCAGTATGTAAGTATGTAAGTATGTAAGAATGTGTGTCAGACCGTTACGAAATTCTACGATTGGTCAATGATCGCGATTGTGAGATCATATAAAAGGCTAGGAACGGGTGTGGTGTGGTGGAGTGGGGTAGGGCTGAGATCGAACAGAAGGTCGGATGGTGTACAACGGGTCTGTCAATGGAGTCCATGGAGAAGGGCTGCGCCGGCGCCCAAAGTGGGACGAGACGGGTCCATCACTGTGATAAGGCTGCGCCGGCGCCCAAAGTGGGGGGAGACGGGTCCATCACTGTGATAAGGGTGCGCCGGCGCCCAAAGTGGGGGGAGACGGGTCCATCACCGTGATAAGGGTGTGCCGGCGCCCAAAGTGGGGGGAGACGGGTCCATCACTGTGATAAGGCTGCGCCGGCGCCCAAAGTGGGGGGAGACGGGTCCACCACCGTGATAAGGGTGCGCCGGCGCCCAAAGTGGGGGGAGACGGGTCCACCACCGTGATAAGGGTGCGCCGGCGCCCAAAGTGGGGGAAGACGGGTCCACCACTGTGATAAGGGTGCGCCGGCGCCCAAAGTGGGGGGAGACGGGTCTACTGCTGTGATAAGCGTGCACCGGCGCCCAAAGTGGGGGGAGACGGGTCCATCACCCTGATAAGGGTGCGCCGGCGCCCAAAGTGGGGGAGACGGGTCCACCACTGTGATAAAGCCGGCGCCCAAAGTGGGGGGAGACGGGTCCACTGCTGTGATAAGGGTGCCGGCGCCCAAAGTGGGGGAGACGGGTCCACTGCTGTGATAAGGGCACCGGCGCCCAAAGTGGGGGGAGACGGGTCCACTGCTGTGATAAGGGTGCGCCGGCGCCCAAAGTGGGGGGAGACGGGTCCACTGCTGTGATAAGCGTGCACCGGCGCCCAAAGTGGGGGGGAGACGGGTCCACCACTGTGATAAGGGTGCGCCGGCGCCCAAAGTGGGGGGAGACGGGTCCACCACTGTGATAAGGTGCGCCGGCGCCCGAGACGGGTCCAAAGTGGGGGGAGACGGGTCCATCACTGTGATAAGGGTGCGCCGGCGCCCAAAGTGGGGGGAGACGGGTCCATCACCGTGATAAGGGTGCGCCGGCGCCCATAGTGGGGGGAGACGGGTCCACCACTGTGATAAGGGTGCGCCGGCGCCCAAAGTGGGGGGTAGACGGGTCCACCACTGTGATAAGGGTGCGCCGGCGCCCAAAGTGGATGGAGACGGGTCCACCACTGTGATAAGGGTGCGCCGGCACCCAAAGTGGGGGGAGACGGGTCCACCACTGTGATAAGGGTGCGCCGGCGCCCAAAGTGGATGGAGACGGGTCCACCACTGTGATAAGGGTGCGCCGGCACCCAAAGTGGGGGAGACGGGTCCACCACCGTGATAAGGGTGCGCCGGCGCCCAAAGTGGGGGGAAGACGGGTCCATCACCGTGATAAGGGTGCGCCGGCGCCCAAAGTGGGGGGAGACGGGTCTACTGCTGTGATAGGGCTGCGCCTGCGCTTAAAAGTGGAGGAGCGCCTGAAAATATAGCTACCGATGCAGGAGGGGTGCGCCGGTGTCCACTACTCAAGGAAATGTCATGAGTTAGGTCCATATTTGTTAAATCGATTCGATGGCGTCTAACATCAATCGTTAAAAAAAAACTAGATGTCAGACCACTGCGCGGATTAGCATGCAATCCGTGTGAATCCTTCCTCCTTACGTCCTCCCCCGCGTTCTTCTCTTCTCATTTGTTTATGAACACACCGCACCCTCCACTTTTATATGTTCTAACTGACTCTTATCACTTGACCAGTTATAACAAACAAAGAATGATAGACCATTTTCTGCGGTCAATCCAGGTTGAACCGGTTATATTTAGTTACAAAAAGCTATTTCAGTTGAGCAAATGATAAAATTGCTTCGAGAAGGTTAATCCTCTTTGATAAGTGCATTTTTACATGAGAAAAAGCAATGGAAAGGGTGTGGGACACATTACAGCAAAAATGTGGAATAGCTGTGACTTTATTTGAATGAAGAAGGGATGAAGTCATGCGAGCGAAGCGAGCATTAGGAAAAGTCTGGAAGTCCGGCGTCAGCCGGACGGCCAGACTGGTAATATAATAAATATCATACGTCAGTGAACTTCGTATAGTATACAATTGTATTAATTGCTCATAACAATCAAGATGCTTGTTTAAATCACCTCGACAGTACTCGAGACTGAAATGTAGGTTCTGTATCTCTACAGAAAAACCTTTCAAACGTGCGGCTCTTGTTGGACTAGCATGCGGCTTTGAGAATGTCCTTCAGTGAGGCGCCAGATTTTATGGTCTTGGATGTGCTAGCCGATCTTGCTGAGTGTGCAGTAAAATGGGGCGCTACTCAAGCAGATGTGAGGACCTCTTTCACCCATCGTGAGACTGTGGAAGGACTAATCGGTCGAAAATTCACGTATGACAACGTACGTTCTTTACCTCGCTTCTTTTCTGTGGCGTTGAGATAGTCTGCGAGGCACTTAACCGGGCAGAGCAGAGGATTTTCATGAAAGGTTTCGTATACAGCCGTATGAGCGGGCCCAGCTTTCCTGTTTTTGTTTCTGTAGTCTAGAAAAAAGGTCCACTTTCCCGAATGTTTTTGGAGTGAGTCGATGGAGAAAAAAGCTATTTCAGATACACGACGTGGTGAGCATATTGATAAAAGGAAGGTCAATTTAAGAGACAGCGTGCGCATATCCATGTTTTCGTTTGGACCTAACTCTAGTCCAACACGGTGCCCAGCCCACGTCCCACGTCGACGAATATCGAGGTCGTGAGGGGTCTTTCGGAATAATCTCTTCATGAATCTTTTCACCGTAGGATCCTCGCAAAGATTTGAGTCGTTCACATGGTCAAAGAAAGTTGTCAGCGCTGCTCGGTGAGAGGCTAGTGTGGAAAAAGAGCGGTCTTTTCCATGAAGATAGGCTAAGTAGTTGCAAAGTGAGGTTGGGGTTGGGGTTAAATCGTAGCAGGTATCTCTGGCAAATTTCAGCCAGTTAATCAGGCTTGAGTTGTACCGATCTTGAGTGTTTTTAAACCAACTGGCCATGATCATACCGACTGCTTCGTTTGAGCATCCCTCCATTCTCCAAATTTTGGCGAGATTTTCCATGCAATAAGGTGGGAGTTCGCCTGCCTTAAGAGCGGATGAGGATTCCCCTCTAGACTCGTGACCAAGTGTGAGTGTCTGGGAATCAACACTGGAGCGTTCTCGGCGTGATCCAATGCAAGAGGGAACCAACTCTGTGTTCTCCACAGTGGCGTGATCAACAGGAGATGCGCTCCGTCTTGGACCGCTTTTCGAAAGACTCTCGCTATAAGGATGAAGGGAGGAAATACGAAGGCGTAGAGGTGCGACCAGCTGTGCGCGAAGGCATCCACCTTCCATGCGTCGGGATCTGGATAGAAAGAGATAAACTTCTCAAGTTTGCAATTAAGACGCGAACCAAATAAGTCGACCACAGGAGTACCGTACCCCTCAAAAAGGGCCTTAGTACAATCTACATTTAGGGACCACTCGAAACGCTCCTTTTCCCTATGGCGGGACTGATAGTCGGCCTCAGTATTGCTGTGTCCCGGCTTGTAGGTTGCATAGATGCGTATATTACGCTCTGCTGCCCATTCCCACATTTCAAAGGCAAGTTCAGAGATTGCTTGAGATTTTGTGCCACCCTGCTTTCTAATATAAGACACCGCAGTTGTCCATCTCGAGCAGAACGTTCAATACGGACCACTGCTTCGCAAATATCTTTAGCCCAAAAAATGCCGCTTTTAACTCTAAATAGTTGATATGTTCCTTTGCTTCCTTTTTCCGTCCATCGCCCCCCTACGGTTTTACCACAACAGACGGCGCCCCATCCAATTTTTGAGGCGTCTGAAGCGATGGCTACGTCTGGGGAAAAGCGTACGAAGGAAGTGTGGGGGATCGTAGAAGTCGCCTGGATCCTCAATCTAAGCTCGCTCTTAGCTTCTTTCAAAAGCTCAACCTTAAACGATCTCTCTGCTTTAATGTAACCGGGGCTGCTCCGCGCAAAGCTCTCTGTAATTCACGTAGACGGAAATTCGCACCTGCGCCGCTACGGAAATAAAGTTAAGCCGACCCAACAGCTTGGCAATTTGCCGTTTTGTTGGGGACCCACAAACTAGCAACTAGTTTGCGTCTTCCACTATTTGTGAACGTTTTCGACTGGGAATTGTGAATGTACATTGTGCGGTATCAATTATTAGTCCGAGAAACTCCATGAACTGACATGGTTGAATTATTGACTTTTCAAAATTGATGTGCGAGCCCACTTGCTGGAAGAGCTGTACTGCTAGTGCTACATCATGACGCAGAGATGTCCCGGTTTCTCCGAAGAAGGCCCAGTCGTCAAGGTAGTGGATCAGTTTTACACCTTGGCTACGCAAATGCTCCGCTCGCACACTCATAATTTTTGTGTACAGGTAAGGAGCAGGCCCTAGCCCAAACGGCATGCAAGTGAATTCGAACACTTTGTCGTCTCAAACGAAGGACAGGTATTTGCGGTGGCATTTGGCAATGCTAATTGAAAAATAGGCGTCAGACATGTCTATTTTGGCACAGTAACCACCTGGAACAGCTAGATCTGGCACCATTTGGATGCCTTCCATTTTGGAATGGGGAATGACTAAGTATTTGTTTAACGGCTTTAGATTAATTATGGGCCTAGTCGTTCCGTCTTTTTTTGGTATGCCAAAAGTGGATGAAATGAAAAACTCGTGCCGATCTGATTTCTCGATTACACCTTTCTCGAGAAGTTTCATGAATTCCGAGGCAAGTGATGGGCACGTTTTGGATCCCACACGAATGTTGCGTGTTAAGTGGGGGAAACTTGCAAAAGGCAGTTTGTATCCTTTAATCGCATTTATAATGAATGGGTCTCCTGTCATCTTTGACCACTCATCCACAAAATCGGCTAGTCTTCCGGCAATGCGATCAGAAGAGCTACATAAATGAGAGATTGGGAGGTACTCGTACCTTTCTCTTTTTTTCTGTCCTCGACTGACTGTTGAGGAGGACGTTCTCTTTTGGGGACGTGGGTTGCGTTCTTCTCGAAGGCGATCCACTGCCTTTTTCAATGACGAGTCAATTGCGGCTAACTCCCGTCGTAGAGAGGGTCCAAACAGCTCGGGTATAACTTCTTGCTGCTGTTGGTGGAACGTGGAGGTGCCCTCCAGAGGCACGCGCCTGAATGAGGGGGCTGCGCTACGATGTGAAACTCCGAGGGCCCTTAAAAAGAAGAGGATTCATTTCAAGCAGAACAAAGGACGATCTTATTCCCTACCTGAGGGCAGCATTTCTTTGTGCTACGATGAGCTCTCGTATCCCTCTTGCCACCAGATCACCTTGGAACTTGAGGTATCCGTGGATGCTTGCGTTGAGTGGAGCACCTTGACCGTCGGCACCAATTTTAAAGATTAGCTCCACAATATTCAACGAGTTCAGTAGAATTTCATGCATCATTTTAACGTCCTGGTGGCGAAACCAGATTCCGCGCTCGCGATCCTTCACCAGCGGGCGTAAAGCATCGTCTACTATAGGCGGAAGAGCCAGAGGGCTACCGACCAAGGGTAGCTCCTGCATCAATGCGGTACGGTCACTCGTAGAAAGATAGACTCCTGCTGCCCAATTATCAAATCGGGCTTTGCTTTCCTCCGAAAGGGCCACTCGTACTCGTTGCTCACGTTGTGGTATGCAGGGAGGAGCAGGGACTTCTTGAATGGCGTTTCGAAACTCATCTCGCCTAGGGATGCGACCCTCTGGTGCTTCTAGGGCAATTCTGCGTTGCACTTCCCTATCGTCGTCCTCGTCCGAAGTTGCCAACGACTTTTCGGGAGATCCGCTTCTCGATCGAGAAGGTGAGCGAGATTGCGATCCATTGGACGTGGACGGCGAAGACCTCGAGCTCCTTGAAGAGGTCATCTGCAAAGCGAAAGCTAGTGTGGAACTGCCTACACTGCTTGAAGAGAGATGAGATTTCAACAAAGAGGAGAAGTTCCTAAACGTAGACACCGACATAGAGCCAAGAAGAAAGAGAAGCGACTTGACGCTAGCGCGTCTCACAAAAACAACTGAAGAGTACGGAACATCCCAAAATTGGGAAGACTTCACTGAGTATTAAATTCCTGTGCGCGGCGGGACCGCGCCAGTTGACCAACCCATCATAGATCATGGGAGGTCAAATCTTTAAATGAGAAGGCGACCGAATCACGGAGACAAAGCATCTTGATTGTTATGAGCAATTAATATAATGTAGCAGATGCCGTACCCACAGCCCGTTCATTTGGCTTTTAGGCTAAAGAGTGCAGAGAGCCACTGCAGACACCTTCCCATAACACCCTTGTACCCATATGAGTAGTATCATACTGCGACCAAAACTACTTTTTTCGCCTGAAGAACCTAGGACCTTTTATGGTGGATACTCACAAATATATAAAAATGTTCACTGTCTACTGATCTGCTTTCAATTTTTCACTATTCCACTGATTCCTGCGCGTGTTTAACAAAGTATTTTATTACAATAGAAGAAAAAGATTCATCACAAAACATCCACGTATAACAGGTAAAACTTTCTCTAGAAGTCTGTGATATCATTTGTTATTAGCAAAAGGTATGCAAGATCTTTGAAATATTACCGCGTAGTTGAGACAGAATGGAAATATATGTGACAATCATATGACAAGTTGGAGAACATGATCTTCAACAAAGGCTGGAAAGTCCCCAGGAGGACCTATACAATGGAAAATTGTCGGTGATGCGAAGCGATTGCCGTCACTTATTGCCCTGAACGTGTAGTTACATTTGGATAGACTTTGAAGTCGAAGACTACAGCTTTTCACGAATTGGTATAAGACAAAAAATGCATGAAGTTCATATATCAAGAATACAAAAGAGAAGAATTGGGGGTATATAATTATTGCGTTAACGATGCGATGTGTATAAAAAAATTAAGTGATAGAGAACAGATAGGAAAGCAAAAGCTGTAGGAATGTTAGATACCAAGTTGGGAGATCTCTTTTTTTAAATATTCTCATTCAGTGTTATTTGGAAGCCGTTTCCCATGTCAGTATTCCTCTTCCCGTTCAACTTCACTGTAAATGGCTTGTCGGATGTCAGTTCATACGCTCGACTGAGATCAGCTGTCTGCTGTTGTTCTCTTACGCTCTCCTCGTAAAGCATCCTCTTGTACCTGAAACAGGAAGAAAAGAATTAACACGTTAGCGTCTTCTAAGATAAAAACGTGAAAAAATATCTGGAATCATAAAATATGATCGATCTCCCACAGTGAAAGGTACTGGATACGGGCCTTAGTCACAGCTTACTGGCATATACAGTGGATGAGCAAGAACCCGAGAACGATTTAATGAAACTTCAAACCAGCAGAACCGGATAGAAAAGCATTTGTAGAGGGAAAAAGTGAAATTTCAAACTGTAACAGTCATCCTGTAGGACGTTCACAGTGTCACATTTTCTGAGAACACTTTCCTCAACTCTGCTATGAAACTACTCAAGTTTGATTTTTTAAAAGATTAAGTTTTCGCACACTATGTGATAGTCACCGGGGGCCTTGTGGTAGTGTACAAACAGAAGAACAACAAAGGGTAAAAGAACATCTATCTTATCATTCCTTTCAAGTTATTGGGTAAAAGCAGGTAGGAAACTCACTTCGGATTAGCGATGAACGAAAGAATCACCGCAAAAATTGCCAGCACGCACCAAATATCGAGGTTCACTGAAATGTTTGCATCACGTTCAAAAGTTATATTATCTGAAAACTTGTGTCTAAAACGTCTCGAAGATCTTCTACAGAGAATCGTGGAGAAGACTGACACTGCCAGTTGCCGGATGCTGAGTTCTCCTTGAAATCGTAGAACAGCTTGAAGCTTTTGGCCGACTCGAACACGTAGTACATAACGAACATCCACAGTTGCCTAGACATGAAGCATAAAGTGGCGTAAAGCATAGAGACAGTCCTAGAAAGAGAACAACAACACCCACCCGCTGAGTACTAGAAGACCAGAAGAAGTCGCCTCATATACGGGAAATGTAGTCTCGACACCCATTTCAACACCGATCGGGAACTGTGGAATGGAAAAGGCACCCAGACCCGCACAGGCAATCAAAAATATTGCAGAGTCGAATGGTCCCTTCCATTTATGACGAAGCCACTGAAAATTACTATTCGTCCAGCAAAAGAGCTTCGCGGGACTTCCGGTGAAAAATAGTGTTTTGTTTGCATGGTTCTGGAGTTCTCGTTGTATGTTTGGCTTGTTAAAAAACCCATTTCAGGATCTGAGTACGGCGATTTGCCGAAGCATCGGCGACAAGAACAAAATCAAGGATCCGAGTAACCAAGTCCTCGAAAGCCTTTCAAAGAAAAAGCTATATTTGTGTCCATTTGAAACATCTACCCACATCAGAAGTGTTTTTGAGACTTCCAAATGGAAAGACTCTCCAGAAGCTCACAGTGGTACACGTAATTCCATCCAAAATTGCCAAAGTCCCGTTTTTGAGTCCCAAATTTTGTGAAGCTTGTGGGCGGAGCCGAAGCGGGACCCATGAGCACTCCTCGGAACTCTGGCTTTTGTATGCACTTAATTTTTTTCGTGATTAAAGCTTGTCAATCTAACGTTAATGTTGTTATACTTACATTCATCTACTCAGCTGATTTCAATGTGGCACCCTGAGTGCATATGAATAGATAAAAAATTAAATAAATAACAGGAGCACTAAGTCTCTAAATGGTGCACTCTCGGGAGCACACCGTCAGTTAAAATTCGTAGTTTATTTGAGGGTCCCTCATTGGTTGCTCTCAAATGGGATAGGATCAGAACTCCACGTGCAACTAATGAGGAAGTGCGTGGTTCGGGACCCTCTTACTCTCGCCTTGCCTCCGCCCACAATCTCCGCAGATGTTGACGCTCGAAAACGTGTTTTTAGGCAATTCCGTACGGAATTTCGTACACCATTCTGATGAGGAGCTCCTGAAGGTTCTTTTATGTGAAAACCTCAAAAACATGAAACTCACTAATCGAATCAAAATGGCGAGGGCTGCGAAGCAAACCCAGCAGAAGCGAATCAGCTCCTTGAACCTCTTCGTGCAGTCGGCAATGGCTCCACAAATCAGCGAAGCGACCACTCCGATCATAGCAGCTAGTGCCGTAGGATAGCTAAAATCCTAACGACATTACTCCGTGCCTAGGGTAAATTCTCCTTAGAACGAACCCGTATAGGTTGTAGCCCTGTTCGGTGATGATGTCGGACATGATCACCATGAAGCCCCACAGCTCTGCGAACGCCAAACCAAACGTGAACAGTTGTATGACGAATTGTTTGTTTCTAAAAGCTTTTTACTGCAAAGGCTATGGTTCATAGTTTCAGCGCAAAAAACACCAACCTGAAGCATACACCTATCGCCTTCCAGAACGTGGGTGCATCACTGGAGTGGTTTTCAGATGAGGCAGATGGAGGCGTAGGTGGTGCACCTTGCCTCACGAATAGGGACAACACAAAAGTGATGGTCGTCATCACAGCCATGCTCGCGTTCTGAATTCAACTATCTTTTATTTTTATTTACTCATTTAGTTACCAGGTGATTTGCTGGCAGAGATATACCGAACTGCGAGCGAATTCCTAAGAGCTCTTGAGGACAATCTAATGTAGTCTACATCACTGTAGCAGCTAGCTCAAAATCGGGGTCAAAGGTAGTGCTGCTCGAGGGAAAAACGTCGCATTTACAATTTGCGGGCTATACATAGATTGACGAAGGAATGGGAAGGGGATCTTTCTGCCCACGACAAAGGTGCCACAAAATTTTCAAAATTACTACTCATAAGACCGATAAAATTGCACCCGCCAATGGTATGGGTGTAGCCGACCTGAAGGCGGTGAACCGTCGTTGAGAAGAACTTTTGAGAGGTATGACACCAATATTTCCGAGAAAGCTTAGCCAAAAGCACAATTTCCATGAAGCTTATGTTCATACCTCTGGCATAGAACCCTAATGTAACAACGACATATCTTCTCTCATATCCCTACGGAGATATAACTCGACTAATGACCCAACTACGAAAAAATCTTCTCGCGAAGATGTAACTCCACTAATGATCCAACTATGAAAAAGATGCTGTGCATTAGATTGCAAAGCATAGAACGTTTTTGCTACGTGCCTACGAGTGCATGGCTGCAAATAAATCTCACCACCAATCCGACATTATTACTCAGACACTGGGCCGGAAATTCCGCAGCAGAAAACCGGAATTTCCGCAGGTAACCAGTCGGTTTTTCTGCTGTTCTGCTGCGGAATTTCCGGCATCCACCTGCGGAAATTCCGGCATTCTGCTGCGGAAATTCCGAACGAGAGTATTTTGCCGCGGAATTTCCGGAATTTCCACACACACACCACACACACCACACACACACACCACACACACACACACACACACACACACACACACACACACACACACACACACACACACACACACACACACACACACACACACACACACACACACACACACACACACACACACACACACACACACACACACACACACCACACACACACCACCCACCCCCCCACACACACACACACACACACACACACACACACACACACACACACACACACACACACACACACACACACACACACACACACACACACACACACACACACACACACACACACACACACACACACACACACACACACACACACACACACACACACACACACACACACACACACACACACACACACACACACACACACCTTCATATTTCATTTTAACATACAGATAGCACGTCCACCTCTCTGCTGTTTGAGTTCAGTGGGCTAACGAGATCAAAATCAGTAGAGAGTTTTCCTACATATTTAGTTCGGCTCCTTGGCGAATGCCAAGGCTGGCAGCGTTCACCGCTGTATGTACCCATCTTCTCCGAAATGCTGCGGTCCTTTGAACACTGCGTTTGAGAAGACCTTGGAATAGATAGCTGTAGCTGGTTCGGTTGAACAACTTTCCGTCGTCTGCCACTGCTCCATTACTCTGTCAGTGTTCTATTCCTGTCTTTATCGCATTGTGAGCATTCTGACGAAGTACAAGACTGAACTTGAGCGTGCTAAAATATAAAACGTGTGCTGAAAATCCTTAAACAACTTTGCAAATGCAAACGCATGGCACCAAGTCGGACGCCCACCATGCGATAAAGACAAGAGTAGAACACTGACAGAATAATAGGGCACTGGTAGGAGAAGGAAAGTTACTCAGCTGTACCACCAACCTGTTCCAAATTCTTCCCCAACAAAGTGTTCGGAAGACCGCAGCGTTCGTGAGTAGATGGGTCCAGCGAAGAACGCTGCCAGCCTTGGCATTTGTCAAGGAGCCGAATTAAATATGTAGAAATAGTCTCTACTATCAAAATCTGCAACGAGTCACAAGAATAACAAAAACATTGAATAACCATAAATGCTACTGAAGAGCACTCATCCAAGCTGAAATCAGTTAAGGAGCGACCAATTTAAACGGTCACAATCCAGCTACGCGCACAAGCCGCTGAATTCAAAATCCGATTAGTGGACATTGTAGCCTGCACATAAAAACTGTGGAATATGAGAAATTTGAATTTGCCAAGAAATGTGATAGATGAACAGCGAAAATAATGATTTGGAAAGGTACTGATGAAGAGCTGGAGCAACGCCAATAAGTCAGTGTGCCACGTCCTTAGATGACGTGTCCTGCTGCGGAATTTCCGGAGTTCGGAGCAGCTCTTTTCTTCTGCGGTTTTCCTGCGTTTCTGCTGCGGAAATTCCGGAGCGCTTTTTTGCTCTGCGTCTCTCTCCCTGCGGATCTCTTTCTGCTGCTGTTTTTCCGAAAGCCGTTTCATTCTGCTGCGGAATTTCCGGAAGGCCCATGTTCTGCTGCGGAATTTCCGGCAGTTTGTCTGAGTAAGGAGCTCCTAATCGAATGTTGCTACATCTACTACAGATGAGATGCAATTTTCTGCTAGAACTATTGTGTCTGCTCGCTTTCTTCAACAGTTATTGGTTCTCATACGTGTAATCCAGAATGAAAAGCAAATTGGATGCGAAACACAAAGACGTTTTCTGGCATACTTTTTTTTTTATTGAGGAGCCAATAATTACCTCTCATATAGAAAGGTTGATAGGGGAGAAAATTTAGGAATAAGCCAATGTTTTTTCGTCCCTGGAGCAACTTTGTAAAAGTCCATCAGCAGAACATGGCATCAGAAATTCTTGAGAATCTCAGCAAATACTCGAGGTTGGAACTTTCTTAATTATGAATACATAATAGTCAGGATTTTTTGGAAATATCTGAGATTGCGAAGACAAGTATTGATAAACCTTCAGCGCTTGCATATGTTACTGGAAAGACGTTTTCTCTGGCTAGGAAACATTAGAAATTACACGGACCTCCCAAACGGTCGCGTGCAAGGGGCGGGCACCGCGGCGTGGCGCGGCACTCGAGTTTCCTGCTGCTGGCACAAGCAGACAACCAAAGCCAGCATTCACAGCGCCTGTGTCTCTGCCCAAGACAGCCGCGCCACGGTCCCGCCCCTTGTCCACGTCCGTTTGGAGTTCGCTGTACATGCTCACGTGAGTACTTCTAGCCCAGGGAAGAACCTAGCATCAACGGGAAACAGAAAAAGAAAAGCCTATTTTTCAGGAGAAAAAGGGAGATCTCTCCTGATGTACAGAGTTCCCGAAGTTCTGTACTCAGCCATCATATTGCTCATGCACCACTACTACTTGAATAGATAGATGAATAATTATATGGAGAAACTCACAAATTCAAACATGTGCCACGAATATCGTTCTAAACGCACACTTCCACTGAAGTACAACGATGGCACAATTGTGCCCAAAACGACGCCGAGTGGATTAGCTGAATGAGTACTGAATGAAGGTAGAACAAAGAAGATTCCTAAAGGTCTATCTGGTCAAGACTCACCAATGAACGTCAGAACATTAGCAAGGGAACGCTGATGATCAGGAAACCACGTCTCGGCAATTTTCGAAGGTAGAACAAGAAAGAACGCCTGAGCCGAGGCCACAATGACAGATCCTGACATGAAAGTACTCTGTTAGTGTTTAAATTCAATAAAGAAATCCAAATACAATAAAGAAATTCTCCAAGTTTCCGTGACATTCGCCGCCATTGTGGTACTATATAAAGACGCCAGTATATTTACAAAAGCCTAGAGTGTAACAGAAACTCTTCGAGAAGTTTTTTTTTTTCACATTCAGTGGAAGCTACAACTCCTCCCAAGATAAGGGAAAACTTCCTTGTGTTTTCATAAGAAAACTGCCTAAACTGTAGTGATGTCAGCTCAGTATACCAGCCGGTTCTTAAGCCTACAGAAGCGTTTGTTCATACTTCATAGCGGCGCGACTGTCGTGCACATACAGCTATTTAACAGCGGCTTGTCCCTTGTAGAAGCATGCGCATCCGACGCGCGCGTTGTAGCGACTGGCATTTACGCCAGCGACGCGACGTCGTGGATCCCCTCGCTTGTTTATACTTTCCTGATTTAAAAACCATGCGATGACCCACTGTGCATCGGCTTTAACCATTCGGACAACAAAAAGTGTCCAACGACGTGTTCAGACATGTATAATCACGGTAGAGCATGATTTTCCTTCAGCTTGCAATGCCGAACTTTTTCTTTTCCTATTTTCCAAAGTCCGCGGGAAACGAAAGCACCATTGACGCCTACTGTGAATGTTCTTCATTGCTGTACAGCAACTACAGCTACTTGTATTATGAGAGAACCTTGGGGCTAGAGTAGAAATATGAATGTGTTAGGCATTGTTTGCAAACTACAGGTCATCAAGCCCTACCCCGGTTATACATGCCTAAACACGTCTTCGGCCACGATTGCACACGTCTAAACACAACAAACAAGTACGGTTGGACACTTTTTGTTGTCCAAACGGCTAAAGCCCTGTTCATCTGCAACAGGAGCAATGCGACGACTTTGTCGACCTTTCGAAGTCCGAGTTTGTCTCTTTTCCTCTTCCACCGACTCTTTCGGCTTGCAATCTAATTAATTTTTCTATACGTCGTGTCTCGTTGGGCCTTTCGACGCGATGCTTTCGCCTTGCGATGAAGTATAAACTCAACCCGATACAAGGCCCTTTCAAAGTAAGACACGTATTCTGAGCGACGTAGACACAGACGATATCCTGCTTGAAGTAATCCAGGCAGGGAGTCAAACATAGATGAGAGCTACTTTAGTGCCAGTAACAGTAACAACAAAAGTATTTAGCCCGCTGCACCTGCAACATTCTCGATGATGGATATGTAGATCTTCTCACCTCCCCCCCCCCCCTCGCCTCATTTCTACGCACACTGTCGCGAGTACAAATTTTCACATAATCAAGCCAGATCGCAATTTACACGGGTGTTTGCATGCTAATGGAGGAGAATATTCTATAAAATACCCGTGTGAAGAAGGGCCTGTCTCGTTGCAGAGTTGTCAATCGATGGTATAGACGAGACAACTCGGATCAGCGACCCAACGAAGTTCAGCGTTGTTCCGCACATGATCTGCAATATATCCCTTCAGACACATTCACCCATTTGGCTAGTTCTGGAAAGTGGAGCATGAACTGCTGTTAAACATACCGACAATCGGATACCGTAGTTGTCAGTGATGTACATTCCACCAATACCGGTGATGACAGCCACCAACTAAAAATTAGTCCAAATTTTAACAGCATCTCCACAGTCGGTATGTCCTATAACGCTGCCCTTATACGCCACCTAGGGTATGGCCCCCTGCAGTGCCGTTTTTTGCGACAACGATCCAGATATTTATCGAAGCATTGCTGGCATCGTTATTGAACGAGCCACCACTAATCGATATGTATCACAATCGATGCCACCTGAACTATGATGTAAGCGGTGCTATATTCTGCGTGGATATAGCGGCAGCTCAACGCTGCATAGCGGTAGAGTTTTGTCTGTAAGGAAACTGGTCTGGTATGCGCCAGATTCTAGGAATTGTGTACAGTAAAAATTGAAGTACCTGGAATATTTGATTGGTGAAAAATGCAGCTGAACAATCATTTCCGTCGCAGTAGAACTCCCGTGTCTCATCGGTTAATGTGATGAAACTTAACCAAAGCTAAAATAGCCGAAAATTCGTTCAAAAAATGATAGAAAACCAACTCTAACACTTGCACTCTGACTATGCCAGACTTCTAATCCACTGTTTATGGATGAAACAGATTCAACAACTATTTCTATCTTACCTCGGAAATTGCAAAATCTAAGGAAAATTTGGTTTAATTATTCTCTTCAAACGAGTGGGTCCCTCAATTTTCGCAGGACCCTTCGATTTTCTTTCTCGATTCCTTCTTTTCTTCACTAATTTTCTTCTTTTTTTCACATCATTCCATTCAAGTCGGCTGTTCATATTCCTTGTCCCTATCTGTCTTAAAAACTCAGAATCTAAAGAAAAAGAATTTCCGTTGACTTGAAATTCGCACTAGGTTCGTCTTTTATAAGCTACAGCCCGCAGCTGCTTCATCGCCCAGAATATTCTACAAATGCGGACAGGGGCGTTGCTCCCCGAACAAGAATAGCGCGTTCATTTTACACCGTAATTCAACTTGTGATAAATAGAGTTACTGTAGGAAATAGGAGAGATGTGTCAATAATGCCGAGAATGCGGCTATGACACATGAAATAATATTGTTACTTATGTTGAGCGCACTAAAAAGCACCTCCACACACTGTTTCGACAGGTATACCGTATCTACCTCTACAGTAACTGGTAAAAGCACAGAATACGTTCAAAATGTGTGTGATTTTATGTACAAGGTGGCCGAAAAATATGGTCCCCTAATTTGGCGCTTTTATTTTTTTATTTGTGAGCTTGATCATGTTCTTGTTTCACACACTTTTGACACGTCATAAGGTTTTCCTTCTCTAAATATACAATACACTTGAAGTACACGTATACACACTTTTGCTTGAAGTCATGCGAGCATCTCTGTACCGCGAATAGATCGTTCACTTTGAGCAGTCTGTAGACTTCACTGCAGCAATAGCAAGAAAATTTAAATACTCCCATGAGAACAGCGCTGATATCACCAAACTATGGAGTTTTGGGGGAAATAATATCATGAAAAGAAAACCGGACCGTCCCCTGTTGGTGGACTACTTTCACCAACAGGGGACGGCCGTTATTCCGTCCAAATAATTGTCACTAAAGAATCGCAACCTCGCTACAGTTGTTCCTGCAAGGGATAAAATCTAATCGTTGCTGGCATAACTCACAGGATCGAAAAATGCATGTAGTGATTCTAGGTGCGCCGCTTCGAAGGTGTGCTATTGGCCAATGAGAAATTTTCCCTTCCAAGTTCGTCCTCGGCCATCAAAACTACAGCCAATTTATCAGTACAGATGAGCGACACCCTTCTTAAAAGAGAACTCAAATGAGATCCTCATAAAGTGTTTGTTTGTTGGAGGTATGATGCTTAGACGAGAAGTGACCACGAATGCGAAGACAACTCTGGTTTTTGCAAATGAAAACGATAAAGTTGGCCCCTGTTTCTCTCAGGATAAGACTGACGAAGTGTACTTATCGCATGGAAGCAGAAAAATGCCAACACAATCCTTCCGCAGAAGGGATTCTCGAAGCGAAAGGGTCAAAATCACCATTGCCTACTTGGAGATCTAATCTCCTGATTCTCCTACATGAATCAGTAGTCTTTGGCATTTGAGATTTGAGTGGCATGAATCTCTTCGTGTGAGGTTCCATTGAAGGGAAACTGGAGAACAAGAATATCACAACTTTGTACACCAATGTCGCCAACCCGGACAATCCTGGGCAGAAGTTGGTGAGGGATAACTACTGCGCGCAGCGAGTTGCGGGAAGATACGTCTGAAGGCCTACCTAGAAGCCAAAAGGGGTAATTTTTGGGATTTCTTCTGGAACTAATTTTTCGTTCGGTTGCACAGCTGATACAATAAAAAAAGATGGAATAATTGTGGCAAATAAAAGAAAAATATCATTTAAAGTGACGCCTATACTTTTCGGCCACTCTGTAGACCAAATAACCCCCTAGGCGAATTTCAAGCAAAATTTTGGGGTGGAAGTGGCCTTAAATACAATTTATTTTCAAATATAGAACCAAATAAAGGCAGTTTTCCTATGAATTTCATTTGTAATCCGGATCTGAAAACTTCAATAATCGAAAAAGAGGAAACTCTGGCCCATAACTTTTTTCCTCCAGAGCCCTACTGCTTCGTCTTCTACAAGCATCTGAGCCTTCAACTTATTTAAAATCGAATATTCTCTTTCAAACACATCCAACATATTATTGGGTCCCAAGCACAACGATTTTGCTTTCTTTCAGTGTTGTTATGCTTCTAAAGTTGGGCTTACATCAAAAATCAAATGGAATGCTCCTTGGCTAATGAACAACTATTATTTGTCTACGGGCGTTATAAATAAATGAAGTGAATAAAATCTCTGACCATTGAATTGGAGAGGGCGAGCAGACAACAGACAGTGAGTACGAGCCATCGGGCGGCGTAGACTCTGTACCGCTTGGTCTCGTAGCTGGTTTCCGCTGACGATTCGGGCTGCGGCAGAATACGAGAGCGCTCCCCCGCCAAGCCCATGAGGAGCTGAAATTCCACAGTGATAGACGACAATGACACCCTGCTCAAAAAGATAGGAAGATAATAGTAAGGATCTGCAAGTCACTCGTAAGCTCTGCTCGAGAAAAAAGACAAGAAATGTGTAGAAAAATTTAAAAACACTTATATGAAGGAATTTCGTGATATTGTACAATAGTTAACAGGGCATATCCAAAAAAGGCAAGGTTTTCTTGCGAAGCATGGGAATCCTCAAGGAGATAAGCAGCTCCATCAAGAAAAGTGGAACTGTAAAGCCGCAAATATCTGGGTGAAAACATTAATACGACACAAGTCCCTTATTAACAATTCGCTTTCTGAATATTTGAAGTATAGTAAAAATAAAGGAGTACCAGTGAAACTTCCTTCATACAAAAAGGCAGCTGGCAAGTACCTCGACATCTACGTAGATCGAATTTATCAGGTTTACTGCCCACCAAATCATATATAAGTGCATGCTGTCAATTTCAATACCGACAGCATGTGCTTAAATATGACTGTCAATTAGATTACTTGTATTGAAACCCGTGCATTGTTCTCACATGGATATGCCATGTGACAAATAATAAATAAACAAATAAACAAATAAAAAGTCTAACCGCTCCTAATTATACACATTTAAAAATTCCTAAGCTTCATGGCATACTCCAAAGAGGCAAATTCGATGGCCGATACAGAATATATAGGTTCACATATGTATGTAATTTCCAAAGAATAGAGTACATTTGGGCAAGAACAGTTGGAGCTGAGCAGCTGCGACTATGGCGTTGCCGCGAAGTACGTCATAGGCACAACACTCTTGATGTCATTTGAAAATATCCACTCACACACTTCTCGTCTCTCTACTTGCTAACAGGCAATTTAAAAGGAATCGACGGTGATCCATCCCTAACCACGCCGCAAACCTTTCATTAGAAGGTCCACACGTCCATGGAAAAAAGAGTGAAAATACAAAGAAATAAATAACTGATGAGAGAGAAGAGCAGAACATCTGAAACACTATTTGCTAGGTGTTCCCCAGATAAAAATGGCAAGGCTGAATTCCGGTTTATCAATCAGGACCACGTTTGCCCTTCAAGGTTTGTCCTATCAAAAGATCTTGTGTAAAAATTGTCCTCATCCTTCATAACCAGCTAAAATCAAAACAAGTTCCAGTAACTTCGAATGAATTTGGTCAGAAAGTTAGTACAAGTTACTTCTCGTGGATCTTCCCTAAAAGATTGGTTCTTGGAGGTCATATTTCACCAAGTTGGACAAAGCACAGCTTCAGGTTATTCAGAAGCAATCATGACCGTTGAAATAATAAGAACAGGAAAGTTAGATAAAAGTGTCAGGTAAAACAAAGCAAAATTAAGAAATAAATCAATACTAGGAAAGTATAGCGCTCACTATTCTTTAAAGCATCTACATAATGAATGAAAAAAGTTCCACATGCAGTAGCGAATTTGAGAAACAAGTAAACCTCAAGAAGAAAAATCCACAAAAAAAAAAGGAAAAAGTGCTAATGGAAGGGATCTATTTAGTTCCTTACAACACGGAGATAGAGACTGAGATTTCCCGCCATGGGCATTGACAGCAGATCATAAGAAAAGACAGGGATGACCCTGACTCTATCATGTTTTCTCAACTCAGACAGACTTCAATTTATTTCATGGATGGCCTTTCGAAAAAAAATAAAAGTATGACTGTACACGAAGTTCGGAGATGATGAAAAATGGCAAATCGTTCGTTTTTATTATCTAAAATAAGTCGAAATCAGATACTCTAGCATTGAGTAGGCAGAGTTTCTGATAAGAGACAGTTCTACAGGCCTGGACGGAAAATTGGAAGGACTCAATGGCGGACGCAGGGGGCGGAGGAGCCCCCCTCCGGGAGTGGTTAGCCGAATTTTTGAACTCACGTTATAAAATAAATAGAATTTTTGCACACTCTTATTTTTTATTTTCTCTTACAGTATTATTTTCAAAAAATTATCAATAATAATTTAATACTAAGACCTATGTTTTCGCAATTTTATTATACACCTGGGTTCACGGACTGGCGGAGTTGCCACTTTCTTCCTTCTTACCACCCTCCCCCCCCCCTCTCCCACTGACTAGCAACTCCTGCGTCCGGCACTGGAAGGACATTGAGAGATTCTACCGGGTTCTCAGAAAAGTTGCCGCCATTATGTACAAAGCGCTCTTATTACTCCGGGAAATCGTTGAGATCTTCTGTATGATTTCACCTAGAACAGCCTCCACCGAACAAATGAGATTGATTTTCGAAGTGAAAAGACCCAATCGAAATAATAAGACCTGCTGTTCTAGACAAGCTAGGTCCCACATTACAATTATTCTGAACCCCGCTGTTTAGGAGCTCATGTTGGAGGTTTTTTATGTCCTCGGTGCTCTTCAGGCCATCCAATATCAATATTTTCGCTTCTTCTAAAATATTGCAAACATGAGAAAATTTAGTTTTTTTTTGCCGTTCGATTTCCAAATTTTCCAGCCGTATTATAAGACACGATGAAAATTGCTTCGTAGAGCACAAGAAACTCGAATGCGTAACGCTTTTGGACAAATAGCGAAAAGCGAAGTAGAAACAAACAGACTCAAAAAGAGGCTCTTTTGGGCAACATAATAATTTTTGAGAAATCGAATCTGTTCACAGACTTTTAGCTAATGTGCCACCCTTACAGTGCGCTACCTTCTGTTTCTAATTCCAATAACTACAGTGGACGTCAATGACTGTGGCCCAACCACGGCCTCGAGAAGGACAGGACGCAACGCGACCGCGCTGTGCGCGCCAGGATCAGTTTCCTTCCGGGATGCTAGTTCTAGTCGCTTTTTTCCTAATTTGGTCAAAAATCCTGAAAATCGGATGGAAAGCTGCCAGATATAGCATAGCAGCAGCAGAAAACATCGTTCGCGACGCACGCGGCGCGGTAGCGCGGCGTACTTCTTGAGGCCGCAAATGGGCCACCGCCATTGACGTCCACTGTACAGTGTGAATCAGAAATGTTGGATAGAGCAGGCGCGAGAAGCGTAGCGGGGTCTACGCGACACCATCACATGAAGCGTGCTTTTACGGCATCCTTGCTTGGACCCTATCGAGCTTCTCAGGCGAATCATCTGAGAATTAGAGACAAACTGTGGACAGGCAGGAGTAATTAATGACCGCATCTTCACCTGATACTGCTTATTGAATGACAGGAGACATCTCACGGAGAACAGCGTTCGGTTTAGTGTAACATTTTCATGTCAATAGCTTCAGAAGTAATCTCAAAACATGGCGATAACCTCGAAGAATTCCCTAGTGTAAGTGAATGTTCAAAATTTGAATTTGTTAAATATAGATTCTACGGAGAAGATCCTAAGGAGAGCAAGCAGAAATGATGTGAATTTCTTCCCTGAAAACCGAGTTCCATACACATCCGTTCATGCTCAAGACAGACGTTAAACGCAATAATTATCATATTGAGTGAACAGGAAACGGTATTAAAATTCCATTCAACGCTGCCTACTAGATCAGAATGAACGTGCACCACTAGTCTGTTAGTAGTTAGTGGATGGTATGTAAATCTTTTGATGGGTAGCAAGAGAGTTTATGGAAGACGCATTCATGCACAGAGAGAGGTATGCCGAACCCACCCTCTCGAAGTGTGAAATTCTTAGCTCTTACGGAGTTCGCGGTCGTGGGTAGAAATATTTTGAACTCGCCATGGAAAGGCATAGCTAGTTCTTGCTTCACCGGCCCATTCGTGCAGTGTTGCATAGACATTGCAAACATTGAAGCGATGTCGTCTAGATTCGAAAGAGGGAATATGAAGATGGAAGATACTTTATTGCTGCA
Source organism: Ancylostoma caninum (assembly GCA_037903475.1). NCBI lineage: Eukaryota > Metazoa > Nematoda > Chromadorea > Rhabditida > Ancylostomatidae > Ancylostoma > Ancylostoma caninum. The sequence goes on along the minus strand of JBAJFG010000061.1, from coordinate 887,941 downwards.
CAGAGGTTGCTTGGGTGAGAAAAACTTCTCTTCCTAATAGGTGTCTTCCTAGTGAAGCTATTTTGCACTCTTACTCTTTGCTATGTGCATCATTTTCTTGCATGCGCTGAATACGGTAGACCCTCACTCACCTAGAGATGAAACGTACACTATTTAGACCCTTAACAGCAAAATCTGACCAGCTGTAGGAAGAAGCTTGAATATTTAGAGCGTAAGCATGATGTTCGCTCTTTTCGCGTGCAAATAAAGCCATACCAGCACCTCCGTAAGCCATGTAAACCACGCAGTCGTTGTTTACTGCTTAGAAAACTGCCATTTCTAAACTATGTAGGCACTGTTACATGCGAAAACAAATCTACTATGACGATGCTGTTCCTTTGCGTTTTTGTCAGCTTTTGCTTGAAAAAGCTTACCCCATAAACGATAGTCTCGCACTTATATGGTCCGAACACAATCAGTCCTGAGCCCCACTATCCTCAATGACTTTTCTTCTGCCTCTACAGTAAAACCTACATATCATTGTGGTCTTTGTGATCAATATTAGAAATTTATCAAAGTCGTGGAAGAGATGAAACCAGCAAGACACTGAACAATGTGGGGACAGAAAACGACGCGTGCGTGAATGGATTGATATTTCAGTCGTTATTAAACATTCCTTGCGTTCCCAGCTCAAAGTCTACAAGCCGGCAGAGTCACGATAAGCATAATGACAAGCGATGATCCGTATGAAATGAAGATATGTAATCGCACAAGCCTACAGACGGAAACTTATGCAGACTTGAGTGCACCATGCTAGATCAGCTTGAAAGATGCAAATTCCACGATTAAGAGACCCGTGCTCGTGTAAAATATGGTTTTTCGAAATCAAAAGTTCTGTACCAGCAACGGACAAATCCGTGCAAAACCCATGCGACGATGGAAAACCCGTGCATATCCATGCACAACCCGTGCGTCTTCTAATCCAAGGCAAATCCGGTGCAAAACCCGCGAAAAGCCCACGATTTTCTCGATCTTGTGCAACCCTTGCATACTGGTTACCTGAGCTCAGCAAACTTAAAAACCGTGTTTTGCATTAGGTTGAAAGGTGCAAATCTCACGATTAAGATATGCAATCTTTTAATCAATAGTTCTATACCAGCGATGTGCATGGGTTTTGCATGGATAGGCTATTGTTGGTATAGAACTATTGATTTAAAAAACCCTGTTCTGCATGAGCACGCGTGTCTTAACCGTGGGATTTGTATCTTTCAATCTCATGCAAAAAACGGTTTTTAAGTTCCCTGAGTATGCAGCCTCGTTTTTTTTTTTGAAATACCCAGCTACAGCAATTACATGCAAAAAGAGCGCTCGCATTCACTGTACCCACGTCCCCGGCACTGATGCACGAATGTGAGGCCGGGATAGCTCAAACTGATATGTATGACTAAGAAAAGTGTGGTCGTCGCTTCCAGTCCCCGGAAGAATAATAAAAGTATCAAATGTTGAATAGTTACTAGTAACTATTTGAAAAATGGTAGTACAAATAAACAATTAAAAGCAAACTCGTGCAAGATTTTGATTCATTTTATTAAGTGATTTTGAAAATTCGGCGATCCATTCTCGGGAGCGACTTTTCCGAGCCGAACTCCTGCGCCCGTCGCTGGTGAACACGTTAATCTGATGCTAGGTAAAGGGCATTTTGCGTCCATAATTAACATAATTACCCAGGGTGATCTCAATGATGCATCAGGGCCCTGTTCAGCGTTTTTTTTTTCCTCGCGACCTCTTTCCAGACGTGAGACATTCATTTGCGCGTACATATAAATCATCCTCGTTTTTTTTTAAATAAAATGAAATGAGTTGGGTTGATCATTATGCTAACGGAAAACGAACTGTTGAGCCATAGAGCTTCAACAGGCTTCAACAGACTCAGCAGCTGAATATTTCGGAAGAAAATCGAGGTATTATAGTTTAGGCACTGGGACACAAGACTCGCATCACAAGTGATTCCGCCCAGGAAATTTTACAAGGTAGAAACGCTAGCCACGTTCAGTGTTTCACATCATTCAACAGTATTATTCTGTCAAAATGATTCACTGGCTAAACCTCGGAGGCCTAGTTTCATATGAAAGGCAGCCTTGGATTGAGGATAGGGGATAAATCGCAGCTGATCTAGTAGCCGCGTGATCACGAACTCGAAGTGCGACGCCACGATCGGGTCGCGACATTCCTCTCACGGGACAGCCGTTCGCAAACATTCGTTGATAGCCAAATCTCCGCTGGATATACTGTGATCTTGAAAATTTAACGGAATCAAAGCTAGAAAGCATTCAGGAAGGAGTGAATATTGATGTATCTAAGTGAGCGGTGCAGTGTTGCACTATCAAGCGTGTTTGATCTTGATTGCACCCTACGTACGTCTCATGACCGTTCTACACAATGATCATTACCGTCTGAAAAAAAAAATTGACAATGCAGAAGCTTCAGAATGGTAGGCCCACCCGCACGCATTTCACCACCTCTTCGGACAAGTTAGAATAGGAGGCGACCGGCGAGAGAGGGACGATGACATCAACAGAATGTGCGGTTACGAAAACAATCACAGCACCAAAACGTAGATTATGCGGAGCCTGCGAGCGAGTCAAGACCGCTGAATTCTCACATATTTAATTGTTCTGCTAATGAAATGATGAGCCCCGCGGTTCATACAGGTAGAAAGTATGTAGATGTGGGCAAAAGCAAAGTAACTTATTTTTTTATTATTTATATTTTATTATTTATATTATTATTTATACACTAACTTATTGACTTACCACTTCCCTGCTTGTGGTCGGAATGGAATAGCCTATAAATTCTTCCTAACAATTTTAATTTACAATCACTTGCGTGACTGCTATTATTGCAATGTTGCTGTTTGATCAGAAAATAAAAAAAGCCCAGTGTTGACGCGTGGGAAGGGCTCCTGCAAAATCAGGATTCATACTTGTTTCCAGTAGGGTTCAAAGCTTCCCTCCCATCCACGTTCTGGACAAGCCAAGCATTTTCAACAAAATTTGGTATATGGTAATATTTTTCCGCCTTCAATCTTACTTATTGTTGTTGGTTGATAGTCGCTCGGACGAATTATAGCAATTTTTACTAGGAAAACTCGTACAGTTTAGAGCGACGGATGGGTTACTACTTCTTGAGGACCTCCACCAACCCAGGCTCGTGTGTACTTCATGCGACACTCATGCAGGTTTTAAAACGGGAGATAATTGAGATGCGCATAACTTCAAACATTTGCATGAGCGACTCAGATGAAGAACGACTAGGACGATATAAATTTCTTCTTTTTGATGCAAGCATCGGATTTTTGTACCGCATGTCGTACACACCTCATGCAAATCTCATGCCAGGCACGATTTCAAGATTGAGTTATCCACATGCAAACATCACTGGTACATCCCAGAGATCCAAAAATTCTACCCAAAGCTTAGGAAAACGAAGGCATACCTCATTATTCTCGCTGGTCTCCATAAAATTAGCAGGTAGGATGAGAAATAGTAGTAACGACGGAGAATTTTAGGATTTCAGTAACAGTAACTAATTAGAGCTATTTGGGCTGTGGCTAAGCTGGTGCTGTCTACTTCAGTGAGAACAACAGGTAACCCTTTTTCATTCTTATGCTTAAACTTAAGCTATTAGCAGGTTTACGCATAAGAACTGTATTAGCTGCAATGTTTTATAGCTAGTTCAATACCTTGTTAGGCGATTTTCCCAGCTTACATTTATGAAGGCGTGAGACAACGTAGTAGAAACACTGGATGTCTCGGCACAGCAAAACGCAGTTTTTTGATTGAGAAATCTCACGGTACATCCACAATGGCGCAGGCGTTACTTCTAGGTTTAAGCTTGTGGACTTGGTAAACCAGCCGATCTTTGTAGTGCGCTAATATGTCCCTCTAAAAGGTCTGAGAGCTAAATTAAGTGGAATTCCAATTCTGGAGCTCTGAAGTACATGGTATCATGGCATCTGGCATGATCCAAGCTTCTACCTCCTACTTTTTTATGGACCAAACCACTGGCAGTGATTTTCAGTTCTCCCACATTCTAGACCTCTGTCAGCTTCCAAAACCCATCATTCCGGTCTGATACCACACTCCAGGTAACCCGAGGATTTTAGCTTTAGGACAACGTCTTTGGGGGGGGGGGGTTCACTTTTGATCTTACATACACCATAGTGCATTCCGTATAAATGGACATAAAAGTGCCACGTCGGTGAGAAAACGCAAGAAACTGTCGCCTATCTGGGAAAATTTTGCAGCTGGAGGTGTGAATCGTGACTAGTGAATGTGCAGAACACTTCTTAGGGAGAAAGATATAAGGGGAGAACAGAGAGAAGAAGAGTGATCGAGAAAAAAAAAAGCTACATACGTAGTGTGAGATGACGGTGTTTTTTTTTGCGGACTCGGGGAGCACGCCTCTCAACCGCACCGCTCTCGCTGGAATCCTCGTCGCTACATCAAACTATAAGGTTTACTAGATAGTTAGTCAGTTTCTATATTAACATCAGATGTGATGAAAAACTATCAAAAGCAAACACTGTCACTACGGCAGCGATTCCAGCGCGAGCGGAGCCACCGCGCCGCGTGCTTTCAATGTCTGCGAAAAACGGGCCGATATTGGCGCCCACTATATGTAGCCTGCAGTGGCGGACGCAGGGGGGGGGGCGGGGGGGGCGCCCCCCCCCCCCGAGAATGGGTCGCCAAATTTTCGAAATTACTTTACAATACAAATAAAAATCTTGTGTTAGTTTATTTTTAATCGTTTATTTTTATTATTATTTTTAATATATTTTTTATTTATTGTTTATTATTATAATTAATATTATTATTAATTTTATTTTCCGTCTGGGTCCCCAAAACGGCGGAGACCCCACTTTTCTTCCCACGCCCCCCCCTCCCGCCCACTTTCTGCGTCCGCCACTGGTAGCCTGTACACTTGCTCCCTGAACTCTACGCCTGGCAGTAGCGTGCCTATACATAATTCATGTCGCTTTAAAATTTGAATTGCGATATCTACTCATATGAGCAATGGGTTCTTTTACAGTCCTCTACATTTCTCCACAGTGTCTCACTTCTTTCACAGTTGTGATTCTTTGACAGTCTTTCATATGAAATCATGTAGCACATAATCCCTATGAGCAGAAGTTTCCCACCGAGATGTTTTCGAATTTAGAAAGAGAGAGAGACAAGAAAAAGCGGAATCTTGCCCAAATTAGAATTTTCAAAGCATGGGTGGTCCCAAAATGAAGTTTATACTATCTATTTGAACATCAAAAGTTTGTTTATAAATGAAAGAGTGTGAGAGACATCAGGTTTCTCAGACATAAACGGTGTTGAGTTCGATCGCCACAATTGATAAGAAGACAATGTTCTAGGACAGTACGACATTCATCAGATAGTAACAACCAGTTTGTGGGGTACATTTAAGGTTTTTTTAGCTTTATTTTCACTCGTCATCATGGCGGAAATGGTTTGCGGGTTGCGAAATATTTGTAGTGTGTAATGATGTTGGGGAGGTAAACGTATGCTTCATGTTTCTGGACTTTCAAAAATTTAGCTTTTTTTGTTCATTTTCATTTTGTTTGTGCGGTTTACTCACTCATGGCATTTCTAAAAAAGCTTAGAAGTTTGTAGAACCATCATCCACATGCTTATCGAGAAGTGCAAGGCGCTGGGAACAAAAGAGGGCAACCGGGACCATAAAAATGCGTTGTCGGAGTTGCAAGATCTCTTGTCATGGAATGATTGTTCACGCTATGCCATGCTTGTAGTCGTAGAAGTCGAACGAAATGAACCCTAACAAAAGTTAAGTGGGAAAAATTACTTGTGAAATGCTTACCTTGAAGGCCTATCACAAAGACAGATGCCATTAGCCGTATTCCGGCGCGGCTGGGCCTAGGGCCATGTATGGCCAATTGGGCCATGCGCCGCGGCCTCCTATTCCGAGGCCTCGCGCGCGCCTAAACTATAATACCTCGATGTACTGAATATTCGTTAGGCCATGCGTGGCCCACTACTTTTGATAGAGCCGTGCATTCAAAACTTTTGCTTTTTCAGCGATTCCGTCTCCGTTTTTGTGTCTCGCAACAGTTTTGGAGAAATTGTGATTACGTGATTGATAATCGTGCATTGCAGCCAATCCTACGTGCTGATTTTGTCGGGTTTTGTTTTTATTTCAGAATAATATGGACGAAGTCGATCGTTGGATTTTTGAGCAACAATATCGTCGTGCGGTTGGGAGAACAATTAGGAATACGTCTTCGCCACTGGATACTTTGGGCAGTTCCGGATGTAAGAGGTTAAGCCATGTGCAGCTCCAAAACGTAAAACTGTTCCGTTACTTAGTTTAGAGTCTAGGAGATTCCTCGCCTAAAGGCAGTTGCCACACTCAGGGTGAGTTTGGTGTGTTGATTATCAGAAGAAATAGAGGCACTGCTGGAGTATGCGAGCATGCATTACAACTCAAAGCGTTAGCTACGCTTTTTCTGTTGAACTGGTTTCTCATTTAGTCGAATATTTAAAAAGTTACATATTTGCATGATGTACCTGCTTGTAGGAGCACCCTGAGTGCATGGATAAACAATAAACAAACAATAAAGCTGTCAAAAAAGTCATGCATGCGTGCTTTTAGTCCGACTTCGTTAATCTCTATGATGTTATGCATTTCAAGACGCGTTCTCTTTTGTTTCATTCGACGCCGTTGAGTCGTTTTGAGTTTTGAGTTGTGATGCATTCTCCATTGTAATCAGCAGTGCCCCTAAATTCTTTTGATAGCCAACACTCCAAACCTTCCCTGAGCGTGGAAACTGCCTTTACGTTCTCGTTAATATGATTAATCACAGCTTTATTTCCAGGCCACGAAAGTGATTGGAGACGAGCCGCCCCCGTTCAAGCCGCCAACACTATTTGATTGTTCTTGTTTTGTGCATTACAAGAACTGCCGCCCTCCCTTGAATCCATCTTCCATAATAAAGATTTGTGTTGTGACTTCTAGTTCATCAATAGTTTTACTAACCAATTCATCAGATAGTTATCTTCGAGGAGGCGAACAAAATATTTGGAAAAGAGGCGAACAAACAACACAATGGGTTTCACTGTTCAATGAGAACTTCATAAGCAGAAGATCAAAACAATCAGAATGTGTAGGATGTATGTACACTAGCGTTGAACAGTTTCATGGGAAATCCATAAGTACGCGTCGGAGCGCGACTCACGCTTGCATCTAATATCAATTGCCCTTCGAAAAGGATCCGTATCCTACACGAGAGAAAGCCTCTCACACCCTACAGGGGATGATGTGTTCCCAAAACTGTTCGTTTTTTCGACCTACAACGTTTCAGATAACGTGGTGAACGGCGCGCTTGTGGACGGGGCCAGCGGCCCACCTCGGAATAGCAGGTCATACGCGATGGGCCATGCGGCTTTGCCAGAGCCATGCGCCACTGGGGCAAGCGTGGCTGGCCCAGCAGAGTTCGGAATACATATCGTCACCGCAAAGGCAACGATAATTCTGCACCATAGAACACTGCCGCCTCGGTCGCCCGTTAACGTTCTGACTTCAAAATGCACAGATTTCTCATTATGCTGTCCACACAAAGCCAAAATATGCTCACAGCCTCATAAAACCGCACAGTGTCAGGGACTATATACACATTTCAAGAGGCTTTAAATTATCTCGAAAGCGGCCATCTTTTTTTTTGAAATACTAGACGGGTACCTAATTTATTCTTCGGGCTCTTTCTGGACAGTTACGGGGTTTTTGAAATGCGGAACTAAATTACATTCCTTATTGATTGCACTCAAATGACAAATATCTAGGTTTGTTCTCTAGAAGGTAATTTTTGGTGTCTTCGTAATTTCGCTCCATCGCTGTAGTGCGGTACGTTTTACCTTTTTGCCTGTTCATTAAAAGAAGATTGATCTCCCTAGTAGTTCAGTTAACATTATTCCGGGTACCGGCATAATATGAGAATGCTCCGCTCGTAGTTGACCAACGATTGAAATCGTAAGAATGCATACATGAGTAGTGTACAGTCCAACTGACGAAATCCTTACGTCCACCAACTGAATCTACTTTCCGTGCATCAAAATAATACCGTAGTAGTATAGCATAGTAGAAAAAATTGAGGAAAACAGGGGTAGAGGATCTACAACTATCGAGGAGCAGACGCGGATTTTTTCTATAAGTAAGAACGTGACCAAGTCAAACACCATGCTAAAGTGCAAAGCGCGGATCAAAGGCTGCGCTTAGCTAATTTCATCGAGGGAGGTATCGCGGTGTCAGTGCTCGAGAGCAAACAATACCATCTCGAAGGTTGAACGCGGGAAAACACTCAAGAAACCATCATCTCTGCTCTGCTGGACACCCGTTTTCACCTATTTTATCGTGCACTTCCCCTGTTCTTTCGAATCCAGCGATTTTGACTACGTCATCGTCTGCTCATCGAAATTTAGGGCCAAAACAGCTTTTCAGCGGAGGCAGAACACGTTCGAAGTGTAAGGCAGCGGAACAGCGACTGAGATTTATGGCCAGCGTGTGACAATTTACGTGACTGTGCCGGCAAGGAATAAACTTCCGTGTCTACCATGCATAAACTGAGAATTCCAGCATGATGTGTTTTCTTCAAAAGCAGAGCCGCAGTCGCGATGAGGAGAAGACGTGCATTTGTGCTCGGAACGAGAAGAAGCGAGCGAGTGAAAGCGTTCTTCATGCTAGTGCACCGAGACTCCATATAACGCTATTAAGAAACGCCATTATAACCGTGGGTATCCATCCTAAGTGACATGAGACGGTTCGACATGGGAAGACACATCGCTGCTTGGGGTAGCTTGCAGCAGACTCTACGCATACCTTGTCTTGATAAAGCACAGTTAAAAGCTGTAAAATTACTTCTTTACCTCCCATATGTTTTAAAAATGTTTGGGGGGTTGTCTGTCCATGTGCAGTACAGAACATAAAAGGATCAACTTCGCTGGGCCGTTCAAGTGGATCTGGAGATTGAAAGGTTTAAAAAAATAGCAGCGATCAAAGCAAGGCTCAATCGCATCCCTCGTTAGTTGACTTCTGCAGACTGGTGTACCTCTGAGTGCTTCCCATACTTGTCTCACTTGCAAGAAAATATAGAAGCAGGGCAGTGGCGGACGCAGAAAGTGGGCGGGAAGGGGGAGGGCGGGGGGAAAAAAGTGAGGTCTCCGCCGTTTTGGGGACCCAGACGGAAAATAAAGTCAATAAAAATATTAATTATGATAATTAATAATTAATAAAAATGTTATTAAAAATAACATTAAAAATAAACAAGTAAAATAAACTATTACAAGGTTTTTATATGTACTGTAAAGTAATTTCAAAAATTTGCCGACGCATTCTCGGGGGGCGGGGCGCCCCCCCCCCCTGCGTCCGCCACTGAAGCAGGGTATCCTCTCACGGAAGGGCAAGCTTACTTCTATAACAAGTTAAGAATTTCAAGAGTGGACAAGATCTCAATCAGTCTCCCGGGAGTGCGTATACTCGCTCAGAGGCGCGAAATATGTACTGATTCCAGAAATCTTCTAATCCGACGGGATTGAGATTTAAAGGGCATATCGTCGCATAAGTAAGTTTTTTTTTGCTAAAGCCCGTTTAACCCACGTATTTGATATCTTCTATCCATCAAAATGGATCTTTATTCCTGGAATTTTAGTCAATCAAAACTAAGAACGTTGTTAAAAGACCAAATGGTTCCACGGTCACCTGCACTTAGACGTGTTTGCAAAAAACTGATTATCGTGATGATGCACTATTTGTTATGTGTGCGGGAGAGCATTTGCATCCTAGGAAAACACCTACGCAAAAAAAACGTCCTCTCTTTCAATGTAACTCTGTTCAGTTTTTTTTTCGACACTGCAGGAAAATCGGCGCTATATAATCTGATCAACGAAACGAATACTCATTACTCTTTTTGTTCTGGCCTGCCTCTCCGAATACCTCATATTGTCTCACGTTCTTTCTTCCTCCAAAATCTCTTGAACTCTCTCCGCCAGTGAAACAGACTATGACCGAAGCAACAAGAGTGATAATGTTGAACCGTATCTATGACTAGGAAAAGGTTCGGCGATTGGGAAGGCAGTTGAGCAACCGCAGGATCTATTCCAAATGAGAATGTGTACATATTTACAACTCTAAAAATTTGGTTAAGATGAGAAAATTCAGCTCGACAGCGCCAACTCGAATTTCATGGCTCTATTCGTTCGAGAAAATAACGTTCATGTAATTTTGGACTCGTAAGAACAAGGAAACCACGGCTTTGATAGAGAGGCATAAACTCTCGCTCGAACTGAATAATCAAATCAAAATATTGTCATTTAATAAAACCAAGAGCACTTCACACATCTCGAATTTTTTGAAGCACTCTTGTCTTTATAATCAATGAAACGACAGGAATCAGTTTCCTTCTTTTTTGTTTGTTCCTGGGTTCTCTTTGGTGGTTTTGCTTGGTCATGTTGTTCCTAACCTTTTTTAATGTATTCCTTCTTATTGTTGCGCTCAAAATTATGCCTGTTACGTGCGCAAATAAATAAATAAATAAATATGTGAAGCCAATTTCCTTTTCGATTAGAGTCGGAAACCACTTGGTCCCATCTTGGTTACTCTATTTTGCTTATTCGATGGGAAATACAAGACGGTCGTTTGTATTAAAACCATATGAAAATTCAGAACGAGAAATAACCTCAAGAATAAGAATAATGAGGAGAAAAATAATAATCTATATAAAAGTGGCCTTCGGTATTCTTTTCTTGAAGAAAGCCATGGATTGGATGGTTCTGGTAACAACAGCTTTTTATGCTTTTCGTTCGATGAATTAGTCGTGAATGGCCTACCGAATGTCATGGAGACAATATGCTGAAGAATGACAAAGTTTTCATAAAACAGTAGGCGCGAACGTTTAATATCGTATTGTATCAAAAATAAAATAAAACAGTTCCTCTGCCATCATGATGGTCCTAAGCCAGAATTTTTTTTTGCCTCTATATCTCTCAAAAAAATGAAAAACTTACCATAAGGCTTTCACTCGTATCCATAGACCTCGTGAAAGCGGAAACAGGCATGGGAATCTGATCGGGGAGGGGGATTTTACTTCATCGGATAACAGCAATCTATTTCATGTATTCCATGGCTACGGTGGTTAAGATGATGCCGAGACGATAAATAATAAATCTGCATTGCAAAACGCGATCTACCAAGTGTGTGTATGGCAATAACAACGTCGCGCTCACCTTCTTCAGCCATGACCCCATTGCGGATCGCTTCCAGGAGATGTCCTGAAACAAATCACGAAGTATTCTTCCATGAAACATAGGTGAGCATGGTCCACGATGATTCCGCGATTGGGAAAAGACACAGAGCCGTGATGTTGTCGTGACGGAATAAAATGGAGAACAACTGCTGCTCACTAAGGTAAACAAGGTAAATAAACAAATAGCGGAAGCTTTCGAAGAGTTCGGGAGAAAGCTCAAATCATACATGACTTACAGGCCTTGTCGAAAAGATAGACGGATTGCACGTGCGGTTTCATAGCGTCGCGATCGCAGAGTCGTGGCGCGCCTACTCGACCCCTTTATCTGGAGCATGCTCTCTCCGCATCCAGCGTTCAGGTCCCACCGCGTTTCTGCAGTCACAAATCCGTCCGCCTTTCGAGAAGGACTGTATCTTTGCTCCAGTTAGAAAAATAACACAGGGTCCAAAAGTGCTCTAGATCTATAATATTAGCATTAAGGTACTCAAGAGGTTTTGATAGGTGTTCCAGAGATCCCACCGCAGATTTCATATATTGGAACCAAAGGAATTTTGCATATGAAAGATAGCTCGAAGATATAGAAAAACAAGGCTGAAGTGAGTGGCCTGTATGGAATTTTTGATCAACTGCAGGAGTAGGAACGGATGATCTAAAGATGACAGCTGACAAGTGAGGTGCAGTGACCCAACTTACAGGTCGACATGAAAACGTTTTGGGTTCACGCTTTACCTAACGAGATATGTGGCATGGTGAGTGTAACCCTCTGGTCGTGGGAAGAAAAATACACAAGTTTAAAGGCATCGTCCCTCCTCAAGATCATTTTTGAGCCTTCAACGTCAAAAGAATCTCCAGAAGCTGGTGATCACAACGGTATACGTGATTCTATGCAAGATTGCTGAAAAACCCCATTTCCGAGCCCCAATTTTCAAGGAGCCTTTGGGCGGAGCTAAGAAGCTTTCCAGATAATTCACTCCAGGATGCACATCTCCTGAGGAAATTCGTATACCCGTGAGAGTTCCTCATCAACTCCCTAATAGAGTAGAAACTTTCTTCCATGTATAACTAGCAAAGGAGTTCACGGCCCGGAAACCCTGCAACTCAGCCCTAGCTCCGGAGCCAATGCGGGATTGCAGTGTTTCCGCACCACGTACCCCTTGCTCGCAACATGTGGAGCGCCGTCTCTATTCTATTAGGAAACTGCTCAGAAACTCTCACGAGGAACATGAATTTCCTCAGGAAGTGCGCTCCCTGGAGTGATCTATTCGGAAAGTTTCTTAGCTCCGCCCCCGGCCCCCAAAGGCTCCTTAAAAATTGGGGATCGGAAATGGGGTTTTCCGCCAGTCTTGCATGGAATAACGTATACAGCTATGGTCACCAGTTCTTGGAGATTTTCTTAACGTTGATATCTCAAAAACGATCTTGAGGTGGGACGCTGCTTTTAAAGAGCATTAAAACTATCCGAGTACTTTAGTTTCTTCTCGTGAGCCTAGTGATTTGACAACTTGATCGCTCTGCAAGAGACGACTGGTCCACAAAATTTTATAGGTGCTTAGAAAAAACCCTATGTCCTTACTCAGACAAACCCTCGCTTGTCTCGCTTTGAGGTCTCCGCGAGAAGCGAGCCCTGCTTCGCTTCGCCCGGAGCAGAAGGAAATAGTACAGTTTCGAAGACGCAGGTCGGTAAAGTCGCTCGCTTCTGCCCCAGCAGAACTTCGCTAGGCGCGGAGCAGACGAGAGACGATTTTCGAAGGACGCAGACGATAAAAGACGTTCGCTTAGCGAGCGCGAGAACACATCTTCACCAGCAAAAAATACGAAGCGACATCAGTGGGACTCCGCCGGTCAGGGCCGCGGACGGGTTCGGTTGCTAGGGGCGTGAGGCCAATCACTTCCAACCGCTATCCTGCTCCAAGGATGGGGGGCCGTAACGGCCATTTTTGTAAGGGTGGTCGTGCACCACAATATTCAGCACCTGAGCATTATTGGGTATTGAACATCGACGCTGGGCGCGTGCGTCGATCTCGCTGGGCGCGCGCCCCAGTCTCGCTTCTGCCGGGGCCTTACCTGCGCGGCCAGCGAAATTGTCGCGCGCGCCCAGCGAGGGTTTGTCTGAGTAAGATCCGCGTGCAAAAATGGACCAACTGTAGCAGTTAGTCACGTAAAGCACCAAAATTATATGGTACCGTAGAAAAGCGGAACCGATTCAGAATGCTCACCATCACTTCACTTCGTTATTACTAGCCTTAGCAAACTGATCCATTCTTACCTCTAGTTATGTTTGGGATATGAGTCACTGATCTGCTTGCTGATTCGGAGGGTAAGCGTTGCGGGATTTGGCAGGGCTCATCCTGCACGCCTGGATGCATCATCGGAAGGACGCTTCCCATAGGTAGGTCTCATGCAAATGGGTGTTATTCCTATGTGTAGCAGCTGGGTAAACGAAATGTCGGGTATGGGTAAACATATAGATAAGTATGAGGAAAGGGTAAATTTGGGCACGTTAACACTCTTACAATGGTTAATTTTAATGATGCATCTTGGGCCAGGCCAGGACTACAGCGCAAATAGTATCTTGCACTTTTGAGTAAGATAGCAAAGGAGACAATGGACCGCACACATCATTTAGGTTAACCAGTGTAAGCGTGCCGACACCCTGCAATTACCCATCGGTAATACGGGCGTCAACGCAAAAGTTTGATGTATCTGGAAGGAATACGGAGAACTTCACCAATCAAGGCAATAGTACATATTTTCCAGTGAATCATTTTTGTAAATCTCCCGATATACTAGAGTTTTTCTTATGCGGAAATATGGAAACACTTTGGACCGACGAGCCTGTTGTAGTACAGTGAAGGCCTGGTTTTGAAAATAAACGTTGTTTGTACAGCACATATGTTATCAAAGAAAATGTTTATCGATAGGAAAACGAGAACTATAAGAAAGCACTCAAGAATAATCTAAAAAATAACAACAATAGCAAAGCAAAGTTCATTTCCGTGTATTCCCTGTTTATGCTCGATCTAATCCCCGCCGCCCCGGCGGAAAACAAGACTGGAAACGCTTGCAGCATTCTTGGTAGCTTGATACACGACATCTTATAGATGGAAACCCTCAATGCCTTCCAAATGAGGGGGGGGGGGGGCCATAATGACTTGGATCAAGTAAGTGGGACCAGTAGGAAAGAGGGCACGGCTGGACAAGAACAAGTGTAAATGTAAACGTTTGTAATGAATATGAATGAAGGTGCGAATCAAAATAAAGGATTGAAATATCTGTTCTGTGACGTATTTTAATTTTGAGGGTCTCTCGCTTCCTTCTCCCCCCCCCCCCTGCGCAGCTGTGACATCCACCGACTTGCACAAGTTTGCTAGCGGATAGAGAAACTTATTACGAATGGAATGTAGGACGGAGTCGAAGGGTGGAGGGTAGAGGGTGCAGGGGAGAGGGGAGCGACGACGACGTTTGCCTGTGTTTGGTGTACTGGTTCTGCAGAATATGAAGTCTTTATAGCATCTTTTCAAAAGTTTTTTAAAATATTTTTCTAGGATCCTCTCAAATTAGGTGCAATGTGGGAAATGGGAAATGAGATGAATAGTAAGAAGCTACATACCTCCTGAGATAAGATCAATGTTGCTTATCTAGATGAGTGGAACAAGTCACACCCCTTCCATTTAGCGGTAAAAAGTGCAACCATGATTGAGGAGGTTGCCATCTTATCGTTCGCAAAATCTTGCATATGGATACTTGAACTTGTTTTGACGACGACAAGACCGTGCTAAACCATCCCAAAGAAAATGAGGATTCAGCATTTTGCGATAGGTTCCGTTAAAGCCTGAGATTCTAACAGGAACGATATTCACCTATCACTGATTTTCCTTCGATAAGTAGCTTTCTAAAAATTTCTCGTGGCGCAGATTTATTGAGATGTCAAGAGCAACAGAATTGGAGTCACGCTAACGACAGTGCTCATGGTGACTACGATGGTTATCCATTCAGTATTGCTCCTCCCATTTTTATTTTTATTCTATTTATTTATTTTCTACTTTATTGCATGTGCCATGTGATGTCTATAACACTCAAAAAGAAGCGAAATACCTAAGAAAAGCAAAATATCAGTGGACGACAACTGAAGGCAGCATCAGAAAACTTGGGGCTCGAAAAAAAAGAGAAGAAAAGGAAATACAACGAGGCAAAGGGCAGTTAATAAACCGAGGGACCGAGGAAGTTTCCCAGCAATGTCTTCAATGATCTTACACTATCGGGAATCAGTTGCCTTTTACTCAGTCTAATAAGGCACGCTGAAGCAGCTCTAACTGAGCAAAACTGTATTCTGCAATTCAATTTCGCTCTCGGAACAATTATTTTGGAACATCCTCCTCTTGTGGTATAGGGCCTGAACTCGCAGAAATCGTGAGGATTGAGATCACATTTTCCATGCATGATTTTGTGAAACATGATGAGATCAAATTTCCTCCGTCTAGAGGCGAGAGAATGTAATTTCAGATTAGTAGAGCCAGAAACTTCTACAGATATGTCTCAAGAGGAATATTTTTATTCTGGAATAGCACAAAACTTCAAAGCAAACAACTTTCTTTCTCCCTTGCTTTCAACTGTTTGAAATACGAAGCAATTTGAGAAATTCCGTTGTATTCAGCATTTTAAGAATAAATAATGGTAAACGAATTTGTAGAACCCATTGTCTTTTCGTAATCCAAATCCAGATAATGTAAATTCAGATATTTCAAGTATTTCGATAATGCACCGAATTGGTTTTTTTATTCGATGCGTAATCTTATTCCTTTCATGTTGTACGTGGGCCAGACCTGCATATACATACAGTAACTCTACACCACCTATTCCAAACTTTCGATTCGTATAACAAATCCCCTCTTACCGCAAATTTGATCCGATGATGCACAAGAACAATTGGTATGTTAAACCTTCATTTTTATTGAATATCCACTTCTCTTCTTTAGATCTAGTTGACTGCGTGTTTAGCACCTAACTATATTACATACTGCCCAATCGTTGAGCAACTATCCTGCATGGATCTAAGGAGTGAATAAATAGATGAATGTTCATAACAGATCTCGATGAAATGTTTTGATTCAGTGAATCCATCACCTTCTCTGATAACTGTGCAGCACGAGCGCAGTGAGTGTCGCGGTGAGCACGAGCGCTCGGTGACTCTCCGCCTTTTCACACACAAAGAACCAGTTCTGTCCCTGAAGAGACCGCCTGTGGGTCAAAATAGCAAATCCTATTCAAATTTTGGTCCCATCGCCGTAAGCAGTGATTGGTCCACGGAAGGAACAATATTCTAGCAGTGTAAAGCCTCGGCTATGGCTTGAAGGACATCCAAATCCAAATTTGCTCATAGGTGCATTCAACGGATTCCCATCAATTTCGGTTCACTACCCAATTCCCGGGGTGTTTTCGAAAAGCCAACTTTTGTACGGATCATGCCGAGTGGCAAAACAAATTCTTTTTGAGGGCATTACATAGAGTACCCTTTGTCCAAGGTTGTATAACATGTGGGGATAACTTCACAATTCTGATCCGTCATATACCAAATTTTATTGAAAATAGGTTGTTGATGGAAACTGGGCAAATCATCTACCGGTAGACCCGCTATAACGCCCTTCACAATGAACACACGCTCCTCCAAGAAATTTCATGGCCGTCGAGGAGTGTGATCACGTAGGCAGTGGACATTTATAATTCCTCAACCTAATATGTATTATTGTTTGCTCAACCTTCTGGGGATTTCAGCCGAACGTATGTATATTGTTGCTTCCATAGATCCGATAGCGTTCACCAAATTCAAAGTATATGTGGAGGTGAGGTAAAGTTGTCTCACCGCACAATCCGATCCAGCAACATCGCAAAATCGCGTGCACCGTATGTTGAGTGATGTACTCGTTCAACATGGAGAAATTTCTCAGGATGAACGTTGACTGGATCTTCTACAAGGAAGGGCATAACTAATTATACAGAGTTTCCTCAATTATTTCCCCGCCAGAAACCATGTTTTGTGCGGCTCTTTCTCTCAAAGTGAAGGGAAAAAGGACCAAAGCATTTTTCGAGTTGAGAACGGGATCTGCAGGAAGAGTCAGCTTTACAGTAGCTGGCATTTAAACACAATTCCTCAAAATTTGGGTATTCATGACAATCGCATCTGCAAAAACCACAAATTTTCTAAGGAAAGCCACGACGGTTAGATGTATGCTATGGCGCAAAAAGTGATATTCTCAATGTTACCTAGTATTTGTTCTAAAAATGGATTTTTAGTGGTAGTATAGAGATGAACTGCTGCTGCTTCTGCTTTCGTCGGAGCCAATTTTCAGTAATATATTTTTGAGGAACTTTTCCACTGGAAATCAGAACTATGTACTACAAATAGTTCAGTGTGAATGGTTAAGGACAAACTCGAGTATGGGCTGTTACTCTCGAAACGTGAGTCTTATTTTTCATTTTTTTTTGTTTGTTTTTTCTCATATGATTTTCTGAAGCAAGGTTTGGAAGAGCTGTGTTTACAAACAGAGATCTTATCTGGACTTCACGTGATCATCTTCAAATCTGTAAAAAAATCTGATTAACAAGATGAGACTACGCTCTATCTCACCTCGAACTGCTATGGAAAACTGTCTTTTCCGCTGTATTACACCTAATGCGTCGCATAACTGAGATCTTTACATTGTCGATAGGTTTGTAAGCCTACGCGGTCAAAGGACGTTTACTCTTTGCCAATTGTCACCATTTACAAGACATCTAAGACTTCTTAGGTCTGAAGGAAAACAACATGAGTTACGAAACGATAAGAAGTTTCACAAATTCTTAGACTTGATGGGACAACCCGTAGTGCTAAAGAGAGCGTATGACACTTTTGGAACAGTCAGTGATTAAACGGGAAGCAAAGGTCTTGTCCAGGAAAGCAAGGACTGCGTTGTTTCGCGCATGGAAACTCTCCCAACTGTGAAAGAATTCAGGGAAATACGTTATGGGAACATTCTCGTTGAGAAGAGCAGATTCAGATAACCAGTAACTGCTCTTATATGCGTCCATTGAGTGAGACAGACTTTATCCTAGCAGCAAGAAAAGGATTGGGAACCAATGGAGCGCGATTGACTAGGCAACACAGCACTCACTTCCATCCTAGTTCTCGCTTATTACGGCACTGTCCAGAAACTGTACAGTTAAATTTCGTTGAGGTTCTGTCAAACCTCTCTCATATAGTCATTCACGACAGACAACGATGATTCGCTGGTTGCAATTACATATGCGCAGTGGTTGGAGTGATAGAAAAAAAAACGTAGAACACAAAGTTGGAATAGAGGAACCAATAGCCAGTGCGCCTTTCTTCTGCATTTATGTGAAATAAAGTGAATTTTCCATGATTAATAGGCGCCATTAATAGCCTGTCGACGCCAGGTGCAAATTCCTCCAGAATGAATAGATCGCGAGTCATCATTCAAAACAAAATAGAAGAAAATAATTCCATCACGGATCCTGTATAGGCTGCTGCTAAAAACGGAAACGTTAGCAAACGCTCGTTGTTGTACGGATATGTGCCATACCTTCGAATAAGGTATCGATATGTCGTTCAAGAACACATTTTCTCGATGAATAGACCACTAAAACCAGGGTAGCATCCGAATTCAGGCTACGTTTCTACAGAACACCTGCTCTGCCACCTGATCACAATCATGCCCCAATCGAAATCAAAATCAAGTGAGCCAAATTCGAATTTGGTCAAGCACCTCTCGAAAATCAATTAATATATCGATTTGTGTTACCTCACTGTCTTGACCAAGAATTGAAAAAAAGCGATTAATTTAAGATAAGCCGAAGCAACTTCTTGGGACTCGCTCTTTTTGCTGATGATGGGGACGGTCACTGATGTCACAGTGCCGCTCTTATGGGGCAATGTCTCATGATTATAAAAATCTCCTCTACGTATAGAAAAACAAAATCATACTCTTTGAACCTACGAATCTAGATGCAAATTTCGTTGCATTACGTAGTGCAAGGAGATTAACCTATGTAGCAGCTTCTGTGTACCACCCTTAACCTCACTGCCCTCAGAGTATGCCATGTGCCTGCTAGTGACTCTTCCATCTTCCTCACTGTTGCCTAATGTGCGCTCGAGGTTCGTGAAGACAATTGCATCGTTCGTTGGTTTCGAGAAGATTGAATGAATGGAATGGATGAGCGAATGAATGAATGAATGAATGAATGAATGAGTGAGTGAATGAATGAATGATTGAGCAGATGCAAGAAAAAAAAACAGATCTAAGTTGAAGAGCAGTTGTCCTGCACGACAATTAACAAGGGAGAGCACAGAAAACGTACTGTTACAGCCTTCTGCAGTGATAAGAGGATGAAAAGCAAACATTAAGAAGCACTTCCACTCATCAACATTCCACTGTTTCAACCTTGAACAGAAATCATATTCAAAAACAGTCATACTCCATTTCCTTTGCTGTCATATTAGAGAGTCGTGTCGCTGTCGTTCGACATGAGTTTTTGACAATTTGTAGGCAGTTGGCAAATTTCTCAGATCCTAGTACGATTGAAGTCAGCTAGCCATATTGTAGAGTAAATAACTCTGCTATGGTCCCCCCCCCCACCCCAACTGCTAAAATGTTAGCTTTGATTTCTCAGAATATCAAAGGTAGGTACAATAGGTTCTATTATATCATAGTTTTGTTCAACATCAGTATCAATGCAAAAGTGAAGCTCCATTTTTGCCTCAATAGAACTCCCTGCTCTGCAGTCCCTGCGGAGGATTTCCTTCACAAATTTGATTTTACTCCGATAGCTGAGTAAGAGAAACATACGAGAACTTGCGTCACTCCTGTTTTTTTTTAAGAATTTTTTTTCGCAGAGGTCGAAATGTGTAGTTCGGCACCATCCGCAATGTCTGGCAAAACGACGTCTATCCCTTCGATCTGACAATGAGTTGGTTCCTTGGTGCCGAGTCAACCCGTATACGCTAGAAGATGCGCATGCGTTGACCACCGGTTGATGTCTGCAAAGACTATTTGAGGTCTATCCAGCAGTGATCCTCGATGGATTTTTCTCTCACCCTGGCTCCCTTTATGAGGTCTGTTCAAAAAGGAGAGATGCTGCTGATCGTTCAACAAGTCTAGTCACAGGTGTTCGGATCCAACGCAGTTCAATGCTCCGTTGAGATCACGAAAGATTCTGGCTGGTTGTGATGCAGCAAATTGCTCTCATCACAGAAAATAAGTTTTGGAATTATTTCTGTCTCGAAGAGGAAGACACCTGAACGGTTCCATGGGTAGAAGAGATGCTACAGGGCTACTGGAATATCGCCGTGTGCATCACTTTCCATGCCGCCTTGGATTTGATGATGTAGGCCTTACAAGGCTGCAGTG
Organism: Ancylostoma caninum; assembly: GCA_037903475.1. Taxonomy (NCBI): domain Eukaryota; kingdom Metazoa; phylum Nematoda; class Chromadorea; order Rhabditida; family Ancylostomatidae; genus Ancylostoma; species Ancylostoma caninum. Next base: position 867,241 of record JBAJFG010000061.1, on the reverse strand, counting down.
AATTCTACGAGGCACCACCGACCTGGGATACTGTAACCATAGGTACGATAATGGTGAGACAGAGGTCGCAAAAGTGAAGGTTGTCTTGGGTCAAAACAGAATGTTGTTCACCAACCAATTCGATGAATTTGAAGAAGGTAAAAAGAGTGAAGTTTACAGAGTGCGAGATAGTGAAGCTCTTTCTTAAGATGGTTCGCACCAAAACAGCTCTAATACCGCTCAAAAGGGAAAAAAGATGACATGTTCAGAGGCGGAATGTTAAATGTGCTCACAATATCTACATTCTCACTTTAACATGTCAGAAGGCTGACATGTCAGAGATTTGCACTGGCTCCCTGCTTTCGTGTCGGGAGCCACGCTCATCTCAACTGATAGCGTCACCGCTTGATTTTCGCTAAATATTGCGGTAATCTCATAAAACTGTGTGTTGCGCAGTTGTCAGTAATCTTCTTCATGACATTCCCTACAAAATGACATCAACAACGACGAATTTTACCAAGAATCCACGAAGAGATCAATTTTTTAAAACATAGGCGAGCATTTGCGTCCTTCAAAATTTCTCGGCAATTTTCAGAAAACGATGAGTTGCGCAGTTGTCTATCAAATTGGCGACATCCTTGAGCACACAGCGGTCGTAAAAGCAAGTGCTTTCATCTGAAGATGGCCCAGAAAACAGGTCGTATTTAAAAACGCTTTTCCGCTGAATATCTCTTTCAGTTCGGAAAATCAGGGCCCGTAGTAATCCCTCCGGTAAGCTGACTGCAAATGACCATTTCCCAGCCAACTTACCTTAGCGGGGGCTCGGAATGAAGCGAACTCGAAGCAAGCTCATCGATCGGCTTTATCAGCGATGTTACCCACAACCAAATCAAATGATGTTGTAATATGTGCCTTAACCTGTGGTACTTTGTTAGAGCTCTTTCAAGGCCAGGTGGTCAGAAAGTCTTGAGCCGATTTTTTTAAAAGTTTCAGAACTTTCGATTCTTGACCGGTACCACGACCTACCATGTGGTATCATCCTCTATCAGTATCACTCTCGAAACCGATAGGTATATATACCCAAGTTGCCTTTCTTATTATTAATTACGATGTCAATTCCACAAGTGCACATTCGAGCGATTATCTTCTATGAATGGCGCCGCGGCACTGGAGCGACGGAAACCGTTCGCAACACCAACAACGCATTAGGAGAAGACACTACTTCCATCAGCACTGTCAAACGCTGTTTCGCTCGCTTCGAAGGAGGAGATACGGACTTCGAAGAAAAGCCTCGGTCGGGACGCCCCCTCAAGGTGGAAGACTCTGTCATTCTCGGCGCCGTCAAAGAGGACCCGGAAGTTAGCACCCGCAGTCTTGCGACGAGACTCAGATGTAGCCATCAAACAGTCCTCAGTCGCCTTCAGGTCCTCGGCTACAGAAAAGTGCTGACTCGATGGATCCCTCATGTCTTGTCCGATAGTACGCGCTTCACCCGGATATCCATTTGTCAGTCTCTCCTTCTCCGCCCTCAACGAAAGGAGTTTCTGAGGGATCTGATTACCGGAGACGAGAGTTGGGTCCTCTACGATTCCAATACGCGTCGTGCCTTGTGGCTCCCTCAAGGAGAAGACCCTCCAACGCAAGCCAAATCGGACCTTCACCCCAAGAAGTGTCTCCTTTGCTGCTTTTGGGATTCGCGAGGAATGCTGTATCACGAGCTGCTCCCGCAAGGACACACCGTCACCGGTAGCGTTTAAGCCAATCAGCTCCAGAAATTAGCGGACGCTGTTCGAGAAAGACGGCCGAGACGAGCTTTTGTCCACCTGCTCCACGATAACGCTAAGCCCCATGTAGCTAAAGAGACACGTGAAAAGTTGGAGGAGCTGGGCTGGGACACGGTTCCCCATCCACCCTATTCCCCTGATATTGCCCCCTCTGATTATCATTTGTTTCGCCCCCTCAAGGCATTCCTGGCTAAGAAAAAATTCACCAAACTTGAAGATGTTGGAAGGGCGGTCAGCGACTTCTTTGACTCCCAGTCTCCCCAGTTCTGGGAAAAGGGGATCGCTGATCTGCCCATTAGGTGGGACATTGTAGTGGCTAATGATGGTGATTATATTGTTGAGTAAAATTCATTGTGTGCTGAATAATAAAATAAAGAAAAAAAGGTGTCAAACGGCTCAAGAATTTCTGACCACCCTAATACCTACTAGCTCGTTCTAATTTCTGATGTAATGCTTTACTTTTGGGGTTTCGCTTTGTTGTCAGTGTACGAAATGTTCCGAAACTAGAATGAATTAGTCCTCTAAAAAGTATTAAGTAACTCTCAAAATTCCGAACATAAGTCCTATGTGAGTGTAGCTGAACACTTACGCAATGAGGATATGAGGAAGGGGGTATTTCTAACATTTACCTGCTTATTTGAATGCTAAGCCTTTCTCAGAAGTAAAGTCAATGCCAAAATTGATCTGATGAATTCAAGTAAATTGAGCAAATCTTTCATCTTTTCCTACCCGCCCGTACGAATAATGTCAACCACCAAAAATTTTGCCACCTTCTTGTCATGCCCCAAATAAATTCACTTTTCTAAGGAAAATTATGCTGCAAGGTACCGATTTATGTGACCAAGCCATGTCCAGTCTGGTAGCGCAGAGGTGGCACCTCGGTCGATTTGTCCGCAATTACGACCTCGTCGCGAAGTCGGCCAGATAAAAAATTTTCACACTTTTTGATGTACGTGGTGTGATTCCTTTCACTCTGATGTTTCCCCACTGCCATTTAGTAAAATCTCCTCCAAGACGCATTCTGCGGACAAAGTCGTAATTGCAGACAAAGTCACCTCAGCGGCCACCTTTGGGCTAACAGACCATAGTCACACCTATCGATACTTGCCATTAATGGTGTAATGATCGTTCTAATCGTTTGTAGGGTACGGTAGAATTAATGTAGAAAATTTACACAACACAGAACAATTCTGCAGAGATGAGTTGCACCGCTCGCTGATCACGAATATGGAGATCACTTAGCATTGCAACTTTCTAATGTAAAAGAAAATCTGAGGAATCGAATGGAAATTTGCAGAAGTTATATTATGGATCGATGCGAAGGAATTTGGTGCAAAAAATTTCTGCTGATGTTGATGGTACAAACAGCAAAAATTCAATGAGACCTCACATTTTGGATTAAAATAGATGTTGTGAGAAGCAAAAAGGAAGGAATGGAAGGCTTGCCTGTACACCAGTTCACGTACACGACTGCAAAACTAACCAAAAAATCATAATACTCTTTTAAACCTGTACTCTTTGCGATGGTCGAACGGACTTTGTGCTATACTTTACAACAAAATAGATGGCACAAATTGGTATGCTTCTCATTTTATTAGACCTCGTAATAGACCAAAATGATAAAAAAAAAACTTGAACGTAAAATTTGTAACACGGGTGGTTGGGAGGCTTCCACGACTGTATCCAACTAACAAAAGAACGGACCATCGCGGCTGCCCACTAAACCTCATCAGCATAGGACAGCAGTTGAGCAGCAATGGACACCTGAAAATAAGTTCAAATCTTGAAAGAAGAATCACACTTGGAGAAAAAGCGTGTTTCGCCCCTAAACCCTAGACACAAAAACAATGCAAATCGAAAAACCCTCCTCGGGGCTCATCAGTACGGAAAGGAGGGTTCAAAACAAACGAAAACAACTAGCGAACAGAAAGAGAACAAAAAATGTGAATGAAATGTGAAAACGCAAAACAAAACAGAAAAAAACGTTAAGATAAGCAAACAAACACCTGTTATGGTTACTGAAGCACAAAAATAATGAAGCGAAAACAAAAACCTATTTGGAGAAAGCCATTGGGAAGAGACAGCAGCACTGAGCATCGACGGCACCTAGAAATAAACGAAATTGGAGAAAATGAGGGTGATAAACGGAACCAAACTTACGAATAAACAGGCAAACCAAACATTAACCGTCCCTGGATGTGGGTCATTCTGAGGCAAAACTGTGCAGTTCATGTTTATGTGATTCGGTCATACAAAGGAGCGACCATAGAGAGAAACATTGGCCGCCCTTTTTCGCCTCATCATGCCCCACAACTCTCTTTTTTCCGATCGATTGAATAGTATGCGCAAATTAGCGCAACAACAAAATGTTTTCCAAAAGGAGTATGGTGGATTACATGGGAGGCAATCTGTGAATTGGCATTCACACAAGTCTTTCCCTATGCTACCAAAGTCATAAAAAATCCCCAAGAAAAACCCTTCAGAATGCGTATCAAGCATGCTTTCCCTTGAATAAAAATACAAGAAGATGTTTCAGAAATGTTTCTGGAAGCTTCATCACCTTTCCATCGGTTAAGAAATGTTCAAACTGCCAAAAAGTAGAAGAAAATCGATAAGACATAGTAGAAGTTTACTACGAATGCAATTTGCAACGAAACTCACATTAGGTGGAAGATGCAGCTGGAATATAACATCAATCAACCCAGATATGATATCAGCGATAGCGTAACCTTCTCCACCAGAGTCTTGCTATAGTTCTGAAACAAATAGGCCGCTACTCATTAACAAGACTTATGGAAAACGAGAATAACAAAAAAAACAGGAATGCCTGGTCAGAAAAAAATCCGACTTTCCGAGGAAAAGGCGCCGATCGCCAGTGTTTGTAGAATTTTCTAAGAGTACTTGTTTGTTAGGTAGCCGCTATACTTCTCGAGGAGTATAGCACCTTGCGTCGCCGTCGCCGGCGACGGCGGCCGCCAATGTTGGCGACCCCTCACAATCGATACGCACCTGCGCCGCAGTCGCCAACATTGGCGGCCGCCGATGTTGGCGATCGCCAGTCGCCGGCGACGGCGGCTGCGGCCGCCGCTCCGCCCACAATCAATGTGTATTGGCCTCACAGTCGCCGGCGACGGCGACGCAAGGGGCTACAGTCCTCGAGGACTATAGCGGCAGTGTTAACTAGCCTGATAAACGCAGGTTCCCTCGGTTTTAGAAGGAGCCATCGAAGAACTCCAAGATCAATATCATCTAGTCAAAAAAGAAGCACAACTAGAAAAGAGATTATGCTCATATTTGGTTTTATTTTCTTGCACCTACAGAATATCCAACACTCGACGCATGTTCCTAGATGGCATTTCCAAAAGGGCCTATCATGCCGCTATCAGGCACTGTTTCCTGCTCAATCTAGAATTATGCTCATGTATGAGCGAATAGAAGGTAGCAAAAAGCTTAATTATTTACAGTTAGTCATAACTTACTAGTAATTAGGCCTCATTACAATGTGGTGTAGCGAAAGAGGGGCAATGTGGAACCAGGTGCATCAGAACAAAAATTTATTTATGTCCCATAAATGAAAATCTAGACTTACGAATACTTGGCGAAAAGTCGTAACTTACCGGGTTAACTTACAACTTGACTTACAAGGGACGAATTCGATCGAAATGTGGGAAAAATGATTCCATTTTGAGAGATGAATAAATTCTATCACTTTAGGCGAAAACATAACAACCTAAGAGGAGGAGGATCCTCACAAAATGACTGCTAGAAATACAATGCGAAAAAATCTTCCAAGTGAATTTATTCTTAGTTTACTTAGAATAGCGAAATTTTGAGGAAAACTCTGAGGCAGGATAGTAACTACGCCATTTATAGAAAGCATACGACATATTGACTATGTAACATCAACGAAAACGTTGCAAACGCTTACTGTTTTTCAGTAAAGGTCAGTTTGCTTCTTCCTCATCATCGGAGAGCATGAAATGTACGTGTAGACATTCACTGCTCCTGAGAAGAAAACAAATTTGGAGAAAAACGAGAAAAACAGAACGTCCGGCACAACGCGACCGAAAAGCGATTGAGGAAGTTGCTGCAATTTCATTGCAACTGGTGAACTCGTACAAACGGTGTTGAAATTAATTTACGCCTAATCAGTGTTTAGTGTCATTTGGGAAATGTTGACGAATAAATACACCACTTGAAAAAAATAGTGTGTGAAGCGATGAGAGTCAAATAAGTTACTAGAGATTTACTTACTTGACTCTCCTCGCGTTCGAACACAATTTTTTTAAAATTTCACCAGATGGTTTGACAGTTGGCTTGACGCGTAGCTAAGTTTAACTGAGGTGGTTTGTTTCCGCTTTCTGCGAGTTCGACTGAGAAACCATTCGGCTATCCAACACTGTAGGAAGTCAGTCGAGGTGGAATTGTACGAGCGGGCTTCGGAAAACATCTGCGAAGTCAGCTTAACTGACTTCACTGGGGGATTACTACGGGCCCTGGTGTTGCGCAGTTGCCAGCTGCCCAGCCCGCGCGATTCCGAGTAGAATGGTATATAGTATGTGGTACTTCCTTTCATGCTGCGCTGAAAAAGCCCGCCTGAGACAAATGCTCCGTGTAGCTCAAGGGGGTTTGCAAGAGATCACGCAATATGAGAGGGCGCCCGACGCGAGGGTGAGACGGACGGGGCATCTGTCTCACCCTGGATTCTCCGTCGGGCGTAAACGAAACTACCAAGAATTATATATCATTCTGCTCAGAATTTCATTCTTAGTCCAACTGACAACTGCGCAACTTTCAATTTTTCTAAATAAAGAAGATATCGTAGTTTTTACCTTTTAGGAGATTTCTCAGTTACTCTTAGCTACATTTCTGTCCTTTCAATACTACTAGTGGCCCCGTAAGCCATGTTAGTGCGCTATTTTCAGAGGGTGTGACAGTATTGTCCTAGTGTGGTCTTTTGTGCGTTCTAACAGGGTGTGAAGGATTCACTTCCTCGACTTGAGCTAGCAACTTGAGCTCATCTTAACTCACCTTACTGAAAAATTCGGACAGAATTGAACAGATTCAAAGCCCAACGAACATATGCATAATATGCTACAGTCTACATCATTTGAGCTCTAGCAAGCCCGCAATGGACGGGCATGTTAGCGTTAGATAGTAATGTTTGGCCATGATACGCAAATAAAGATAACGATATGGCTAGCAAAAATCAAGAAAAATCCGTAGCCTTACAACCGTGTGCCCCTTCCACTCGGACCCGTACCCGCAAAAATTGAAGCATTGCGGAAGTCGGCCAGCCCTGTTCGAATGCAGTATACAAGAGAACACTTCTCCTGGAGAACCTAACTTTGTGATAGTGTCAATGCTGTCCTCTGGTAGATCCTCATTGCCTTCATCAATCCCAAACTCTTAACTTACGTTTCTTTTTGCACATATCCACGACCATGACTTTGTCGACCAAATTGGAGGATCGACGTCCATATTCCCCCTTCCACTCGGCCCCTTCTACTACTTCACCATTGCGCTAAAAGGAATCAAGACAAACCCGTTGCCTTGGACCCGTGTGCGCCTTCCATTGAACATGTATGCCCACTGCCACTCGGGCCCGTGTGCCCCTTTCACCAGAACCCGCGCCACTTTATCACTGGGCCAAAGCGAATCAAGACAAATCCGTAGCCTTGGACCTGTGTGCCCCTTCCCCTCGGACCCGTGTCACTTTAACTTAGACCCTTGCGCCATTTTACCATTGAGCCAAAAGGAATCAAGACAAATCTGGAGCCTTGGACCAGTGTGCCCCTCCCATCAGGACCCGCGCCACTTTACTATTGGCCCAAAAGGAATCAAGACAAATCTGTAGCCTTGGACCAGTGTGCCCCTCCCATCAGGACCCGCGCCACTTTACCATTGGATCAAAGGTAATCAAGACAAACCCGTTGCCTTGGACCAGTTTGCCTCTTCCACTTGAACATGTACGACCCCTTCCACTCGGGCCAGTGTGCCCCTTCCATCAGGACCTGTGCCACTTTAACTCCGACTCTTGCACCACTTTACCATTGGGCCGAAAGGAATCAAGACAAATCCGCAGCCTTGGACCTGTGTGCCCCTTCCACTTGAACATGTATGCCCCCTTCCACTCGGGGCGGTGTGCCCTTTCCAACAGGACCCGCGCCACTTTACTATTGAGCCAAAAGGAATGAAGACAAATCCGTAGCCTTGGACCTATGTGCCCCTGCCGCTCGGGCCAGTGTGCCCCTTCCACCAGGACCCGTGTCACTTTAACTCAGACCCTTGCACCACTTTATCATTAGGCCAAAAGGAATCAAGACAAATCCGCAGCCTTGGACCTGTGTGCCCCTTCCACTTGAACATGTATGCCCCCTTCCTCTCGGGCCGTGTGCCCTTTCCACCAAAACCCGCGCCACTTTATCATTATGCCAAAAGGAATCGAGACAAATCCGTAGCCTTGAACCTATGTGCCCCTGCCACTCGGGCCAGTGTGCCCCTTCCACCAGGACCCGTGTCACTTTACCATTGGGGCAAAAGGAATCAAAACGAATCTGTAGCCTTGGACCCGCTACTTCACCATAATCTGTATATCGTAGCCTACGCCTCGAAAAAAAAAACTTTGTGGTCCTGTCTTTACTTTTTCCTGACTTACATACTCATCATATGTTGATATAATTGAACCCTCTGAAACTTTTATGTACCGGCAAGCATAAATGCAACGTGAAGGTGCCAGACTCTTGTAAGTGCAATGCCGATGTAGTGTGAACTACAAATAGAAACATTTAAACATGCGAGTTCAAGACCGAATATTCAGATATGTTCGTCCATTCGGCCTTAGAAATACCCCACTATTCGGACTATTCATTCATTCGGATACTCCGAAATGTTTGATTTTCCAATAATTCTTTCATTCGCACATTGCTGGAGGTGGAATATTCGAACTTATTATTTCGAATAATTGAAATCTGACAGTATTCGAATTTTCAAATATTTGAAAAATCGTCGAATATTCCCAAGTATACAGTATACTCCACGTGGAGTATAGCACTGTGTGGGCATCGTTGGCGATTCATGGTTGACAAACAGAAGCGAATAGTTAGTCGTTCAACTAAATGTTCGCAACTCACTCTCGAAATTGGATCCCTCCTGATTAATCTCTCTCTACTGCATCGAATTCAGTTGACAACATGTATGAATACTAAACACTCGCCCAATGAAATTCCACGTGAGATCGTGCACCCTTACTCTTCTCCTTATTCTTACAAAATAGCGAGCCCTTACTGGTTCTCACCCTGCAGATCTGCAGAATAAAAATGTGCGAGAAGCAAAAGAATAAAAAAAGAGGTTCAAGAGAAAAAAAGAGCTGCTTGCTTTCATTTTCATCGTAACTCTATAGTACTACTAGACGCTGTACCTGCCTTCGCTCGGGTGTTCAATTTCTCCCGACCATTCAAAGCTGATGCCAAATTTGTTGAACCAAAAAATCCTTTCAAAATGTTCATCATTTGATGATCAGCTCAAGTGACCCTTCTTCACCCCATCCCTCTTCCCTCAAAAAATGGGGTGAAGTTGCTTGACTGGTGAATGAATTCTTACAAAGTGCTTGCCTCATCCACGTTCAGCGTTTCGGAAAGTCTCAAAAGGCACGTTTTCACCGACCCGTGTGCAAAAAAAATCGGGAAATCAATATGAAAGATAAATCGATATTTCGGTCAAAACGGTTATCATGTCCGCGCATTCAGCGCATTGCGATATCCCGGTAGACATGTCCTCATCGCTCCCTGGGCAAGGATGGCGAATAATCAGTAAAATCGACAAATCGATAGTGTCATACAAAATGGTTGTCATATTCGTGTTCAGCACATTGAGGTACCCCAGTAGGCATGTTCTCGCTAGTCCCCGGTCGAGAAGAGCGAAAAATCAATAAAATCGATATAATCGATAAGCCAATCGATAATACCAGGTGTAGCAAAGTAGCCTATAACCTCCGCCGGCCCCCGAAGAGCCTACATGCAAAATTTGGTCCCGATCGGTTCATCCTTCGCGATTTCTATCCCGAACACACAAACATACGAACAAACAAACAAACAAATAAGCAAACAAACAAACAAACAAAGGAAACTTGAAGCATAAGAGAACAGAATACGAACAAACACTAAAGAACATAGGAAACGATAAAACTTAGGCCAAACTACGAAATCGGTCCACTTTCGAAATTCCCTTCGGGACCCCGACAACGCAATTGAGTCGACGCGCAGTATCAGAACCGTTTTCGGGGCTTAGCCACCTTATCTTTTAATATAGTAGGATTATGCGAGATACTGAAAGCGATGGTGTACACCAAACGTAAACACGCTAACAAGGAAAAAAATCGGTAATGCATAGGAAAGCGTACACACGATATTCAAGAACGCTGAACCTGTAGATAATGAAGGTTGAAATTTACACAATTGAATAAACAAGACCCAATAAGAGCAAGAAGCGAGGATTTCCGGAGGAATTCTACTCAAGTGAATTTCGAATAAAAATGGCAACGAAAAAGATGAATTGTGAAGTGTGAGCCATGAAATCTTCAGAATTGGAGAGAATTTTCAGTATAAATGAAATATATGAGCGAAAGTGAGATTGTTTTCTGTGAAAGGGCTACTCAAGTGAATCTCGAATAAAAATGGCAACGAAAAAGATGAACTGTGAAGTATGAGCCAAGAAATCTTCAAAATAGGAGAAATTTTTCAGTACAAATCAAATATATGAGCGAAAGTGGGATTGTTTTCTGTGAAAGGGATAGAAGTGTGTATTCGGGAAGTTCAGCAAAAATCCGTCATTTTCACCTCGCCGTTGCTTCAGCAGGCAAAGACGCTAACAAATTTTTTTCCCACAAATTTGGGGATCACTTCTGTTGAGAAATGCTCTACAAGCAAAAATTTTTCGCTTCCAACCAAGAAATCTTCAGGATAGGAGAGAATTTTCCGTATAAATCAAATATCTGAGAGAAAAAGAGATCGATTTCTAGGAAAGGGATAGATGTGTGTATTCCGGAATTTCAGCAAAAATTCGTCATTTTCACCTCGCCGTTGCTTCAGAAGGAAAAGACGCTAACAAATTCTTGTCCAAAAATTTGAGGATCACTTCTGTTGAGAAATTTTTTTTTCAAATATATTTTGGGAATAATTCGTCATTTTCACCTCACCATTGTTTCAAAAGGGAAGGGCGCCAAGAAAGTATTTTTTTCCAAAAATTTGGGGATCACTTCCTTTGAGAAATGCTCTACAAGCAAAACTTTTCCGCTTCCAACCAAGAAATCTTCAGAATAGCAGAAAATTTTCAGTAAAATCAAATATCTGAGGGAAAAAGAGATTGATTTCTGAGAAAGGGATAGAAGTGTGTGAATGAACGAGAATTGCAACAACGAACTTACAGTAAAGGAGCAATAGGGATAGAAGTGTGTGAATGAACGAGAATTGCAACAACGAACTCACAGTAAAGTAGCAATCGTCCGAAGTCGATTCGCTGTTTGAAGTCGCGAAGTGCTGACCTCTCGCAAATTCACCTGCAACATTTAAGAAGTCTAATTAAAGGAACTAATAATGAATGTGCATTCAGTGAAAAAGAAGAACCGAGCATGCGAATAGCCTAAAAATGTTAAGGTCGAGAGTGAATCCTTCCATAGGATTCATTATGTTTAGACAGGATAGATCGTGGGAGGGGGCGTTCCTGTGTTCTTTCGAAGCCAGGTGCAGCTCCGCTGGCTACGCTCATATCCCCGGGATAGCCTCTGGGTACGTCGCAAAAAACTAGGGCAGCGCACCGGCGCGATCGCTTTCCTAAGCAAGGATCATTAGATGGGTGCAGATACACACGGTTAATCAATAGGACTGATTCATTGGTCCTCAATAGGACTGATTCATTGGTGTATGTAGAAATGATGGAAGAGATAGGATTGCAAGAATAACAGAGGAGATGCGCCTGGCTTCGCTCCAAATTTTCTTAGATTTTCCTGGCCCGTATTTCCTTCTTGTCTACGACGAGGTGAAAATTTCGTGAATTACTCCAAAATTCATTATTTCACACTTCTATCTCTCTCACACACTTCACAATTTTCACCTCGTAGATGAGGAGGAGAAATAGGCCATGAAATTTCTGTTCAAAAATTTGAGCAACGGCTGCATGTGATAAATGCTCTTATTTCAAAGAATTCTAGAAGAACAGACATTTCAACGAGAAGTTTTCATACTCCAATCAAGGGATAAGGAGGAAAATTTCATATGAAAACAAAACAGAATTATAGAAGCTGTGAATCAGGATCGGAACTTGCATTCTTTAGAAATTTCAGCCTAGGCCGTTCTCTTTCGGGGGTTATATCGATATTCAAAAAACTGATCACGAAAATGCGCGCTTATCATTTCCTCACCCTAGCGCCGTTTTCTTAAGTTTACGCTGTTAATAATGTAGGCGAGTGAAATAAAATGCAATCTTCGACAAAGAAATCGAAGTAATGGCAGTGCCAGATGCTGTAGTCTGGCTAATGTACTTGCTGTTACAGTACAAAGTGGCTACGATTCTCATGTTTATGACATTCATTAACCTTTTCATCAATTAGGAAATTTCGGGGATTTTCTGAGCAGGAATGCGGGAAAGCGCCTGATCAGACTGCCATTTCCTTGCCAGGCGTGACATTTTCTCAGAACATTAACAGTAACATATAGCATTTTATTTCTGCAAAGGCAGTAAACGAGAACTGCAACAACGAACTCCAAAGTCAATTCCTTCGGAACCAGAAATGCTCTTATTTCAAAGAAAGAAGAACGACAAACGAGAAGTTTTCATCCTCAATCGAGGAAAATTTCACATGAAAACAAATGTTTAGAAGAAACGGATGTTTTTTTCGTAAGAATAAAAGAAATCACGGCCGCATATCGTGGGATCAATTCTCTTAATGACTGCTCATATTTCGCAATGCAACATGTCAGCAGGCATGGGCTCGAGAGTGGGTCCCGAAATGAGCGTCTACACTACTATTGAAATTCTGGAAACTATCCCGATAATTTTGATCTCGCAATCATAATCATGTATCTTCTGCTTGAAATCATCCCAAATATAAAGTTGGGCGAAGGAAGCGCTGTCAAAAGTATCTATATCTAAATCTATGTTCTGCAAGAAAACCTCTTATATTTTATATATGTACATATACGTATATATGTATATGTTCATCAAAAAATTTGAGGGTCACTTCTGTTGAGAAATGCTCTTATTTTGAAGAAAGAAACGTTTGCACAAACGAAAATTTCTCGTCTTCAGCCAAGAAGTCCTCGAAATAGGAGAAAATTTTCAGTAGAAATCAAATATCTAAGAGAAAAGGAGATTGTTTTCTGTGAAAGGGAAGAATAGAAGTGTGCATTCCGGAATTTCGGGAAAAATTTGTCAGTTTCACCTCGACGTTGTTTCAGGAGGGGAAGGAGGGGAGAAATTCTTCTTCAAAAATTTGGGTGTCACTTTGAGTGTGAAATGCTCTTGTTTTGAAGGCAATGTGCGAAAAAAACAGCAAGCATTTTATTTCTGCAAAGGCAGTAAACGAGAATTGCAACAAAGAACTCCAAAGTCGATTCCTTCGGAACCAGCCGCTGTTTGAAGTGGTGGCCTCTCGCAAGTTTACCTGCTACATTGCCGGAGTCTCATCTCATCAAAGCAACTAATAATGAATGTGTATGTAGTGAAAAAGAAGAGGCGAGCGGGCACAGATGCCTAAAAATGTTGAGGTTGAGACTGACCCCTTCGATAGGATTTATTATGTTTAGGCAGGATAAATCGTGGGGACGTTCCTGTGTTTTTTCGAAGCCAGGTGCAGCTCCGCTGGTTACGCTTATATCCCCGGGATAGGCTCTTAACAAAAACTAGGGCAGCGCAGCTAATCAAAGATCATCGGATGGGTGCAGATATATACGTTCATGAAAGAACTGACTCATTGGTGCGCATTATCTACCTTTTCGCTCCAAATTTTTCTGATTTTTTTTGCGCTTTCGGCGCAGCGGATCAAGAAAAGGCACATGGTTTCGTTCAAATAGGCAACTCATAGAATTTTTGTGATTTTCTGAAGAGAAAAGTAAGGGATTCCTTGTATCAAAAGTATAGAGACACTTGTTGTTGAGTGGTCGTTTTACTCGGAAAAAAATCAACAAAAAGAAGATTGATAACAGCGCGGTACTGCTTGGTTTATTGGCACTTTAAGCGTCCTGTTTACCATACTGTAGAAGTTGGTGCTGGCGTGATTACTCACTAGATTACCTCACACAGCAGTTTTGATGACTTCATCTGAAAGAAACTAAGACTGCCTAGAAATAGTTTTAAACACATTTTCCACTGGAATCAGTTTTCAGGAGCACAGTTGTGTCCCCACATCGTGGAGCTTCTGTAGGTTACCCATCGTCTATTGGGCTAACTCACAAAGATGGTTTGTTTTGAGAATGGAGTTATGTCGGTGACTTCGCCTCAGCCGTAGTAATAGGATATCCAAGGCTCTGCCGGAGCTTGCTCAGCCATATTCTGCATGTGAAATGCAATATGTGAAGAAAGTCATAGTTTTAGGAATGACCATCTGGTGTGATGATTGCACGGTTAGGGACGCAACTACGAGTATGGTGTAGGTAAAGCTTTCAGATCGTCCAGAATGTGGCTAGATACTGTATGTAACATGGAAAGCGAAAAAAAGTTAAGATATGTTAACATATGGTGTATCTGTTACAGTACACATGTAGTAACTATGGGGGAACCATGGTCCATCTCATATACGAAGTGCCTCAAATATCCTCACCAATCTACCAAAACCACCTCAGTTTTCGAGCTCAGTAGGCCCCCGCGTCCCTCTATGGTCGAGTGAAGGAGGGGCCCCCTCCTTGCGGAGGGGACTCGGAGACCACCCGTCAAGGGACGGCGGACAAAGGGCGCAGACCCGCTTTGCAAGTTCTACTTGAGGGGTGTGCAATGGTCTCCTAGCAATATTACTATTGCAAAGTTTGCAAACTTTGGGCCTCGCTGGGTTTCGAACCCGCTCGAGTGTGCGTGCGAACAGCGCGCACTCTGCGCCACCGCCGTCCGCTGGCGTGGGCACATTTCGGTACCAATTGTTAGGGGAATTCACTTTACTTGTTTTGACACGTAAAGCAGTCAGGTGTCGACATGTCAGAGTACGAACATGTTCTGACATGTGAAGCAATCATGTATTAACACGTTCGAACATGAACGAGTGCTGACAGGTACACCACGTTAAAGTAATCCAGCTATCCAAAAAAAAATCACACCCTCGGATATGCCAAATCCACTCATTCCACTACACGATATCTTTTCCCGATTGATTTCCATGATCTCCTCCATCTTCATTTCATGTTGTCTCATGCCGAGATACCGCAACACCACATTTGCTCCAACAAATAAAGTCGTGGATAAATGAGGTGTATTGTACAGCAGAGTGGATAAAAACCAGTGGGAACGGATATATAACCCGCTGCCATTTTTTCATTTATCGTGTTTGCTTACAATCTATCCAAAACAACGGGTCCGCCCGTTGTTTTGGATAGATTGTGAGCAAACACGGTCCCAACCAAACCAACGACGGCTAATGTGCCTCCTTACCCGAGAGACTACACAAGGTTAGGATACGCAGCACATCGTAAGTTGGCTGCCAAGGTTTCTTAACAGAGGCTCTCAACTTCCACTGCATAAATGAATTTGCCTCATCGCATGGCATTTTTTCAAAAATCCAACGACCGCCTCTCCCTGAAGGCAATTCGCCAGGACTTCCAGTGTCTCGCCTGCCGAGCACATTACTTTTGAGAGACCAAAACGAGTTTCTTTTTCTGCCGCAAGAATTCGGCTAATAAATAGCGTCTCTCGAGTTCTCCATTTCCAATGCATAGACATCCTTTCAAAGAGTTTTACGCTCAACATCCACATACAACACGACAAATATGCATTCCAACCAAAACAATAAGCTTAAATATATTCTTCCTTGGCGATCTTGAGCAGCATTCGTCCACAAATTCTTCTAGTACGATCTCTTCATCCGACAAACAGCATTGATTCACGACAGCCTCTTTACTCGTTATCCTTTACACGTGACAGACATTTCCGAATGCAAATACATAGTTGTCAGGAAATCTTTTTTTTTGTGAAAACGAACAACCACAAAACTACTCGCAGCCTGCGCGTTAGCAGCAACGCACTACACCGCGGCGAGAACTTATCAATGTAATGATAGAATGCGTCTCAGCGAATAAGGCGACCCTAAAACTATGGAAGCTACACTAATCACCCCAATTTAGCAGTCAGCAGGTGTATAACCACGGGCAAATCTCGGCCAAGGAAAAAGTATGAAGGGTCTTTTATTTAACTATATCCCTTCTTCAAAGGAAAACTAACGAACAGTACTCGGTGTTAAAAAGTAAAAGTAAATGAGAAAGAAGAACAACTAACCATTCTGCAAATAAAACAAAGAAACTTCCAGGAGTAGTTCCTATCTTCTAAAATTTCGTCGCTGGAGCCGACGGACTAGTCTTAGGAGATTAGGATTAACTCGCGGTGATGAAAAACAATGACCAGGTACCTGCAATTAGCTTATCGTATTTTCTAATCAAAAATAACATAAAAAGATTTGAATTCTCGTACAGGCTAATCCCAATTGTCAACGAACATTCGTCCAGCTCTTTCTGTCAACCACCTAAAATGAATTGAATTATGCAGATTTGACAAGAGTATACAGCAAGAAATCGCACTTTTTATAGTCTTGCCCCATATCGCACACAGGACCCGATATTTTGCTAAAGAATTTCTGTACGCATCGGTGAATAAATATGAACTGCATAAGAGTCTCCACTGAGAAAGGCCTCTGACGGCGTAGAAAATGAACAGCCTTTTGAATGGGATGCTGAACACGAACTTTTCAAAACCATTTGAACCGGAGTGTCATGGCAACCATAAATACATATTTTATTTTCAGGAGACAGACTAACCCTATATGTAGGCTCTTTTATTATATTGCAAATTGTGATTTCAATAGCTACCACACAAGCTGCCCGCGAAACTCCTTAAACTGCTGGCAGTGAAGTTCATAAGACAGCAGAGATTACCACAGAACTGTAACTACTGACCGAGGCAGTCATGTACGATGACAGGACCGAATTTCTACCCAGCCGAAGAATGGCAAGTGGGGAGTCCAGATTGCTTGAACTGTTCATATCAGCCTCTCAATATCCAACGCTATGCTGAAAGAGCAAACTCTCCCTCAGAGAACGCATCCTAGAAAATAATAAATATAACATGAATTTTACTACTGACTGTGATGTTTGCGTTTTCATTAAGAGTGTAGTTTTACTAAAGGGATATTTTATGGTAGGAGCACTACAACGCTAATACGACTTTTTACTAACAACCCTTTGTACACACTCGAATCTACAAAATCAACGTCGAAATGTACATAGCTTACCATTAACGCTCTCTCAAATGACCGCCGCCTAGTCGAAATGAAGCCAGAAATAATATAGTAGAAATTAGTTGCTAGTAGAAGGGGTGTTTAGCAATAAAATGCTCGTATATGAGGGGCTCAAATTTGAAAGAAGCAAAAAAAAGATTAGAAACTTTTTCAGACTCTCAAATGTGTTGTATTCCATGCGCAGGAATATAAAAGTTTACAATCTATGCTATCCTAAAGCGATTCCTGTTCTAGGCTTAGACTTGACATGAAATCTATGAATATAAACGGAACGAAAATGATAGACCTAAATAGATGTACAAATCAGACCAGCGGCGGCATTCAAAAAAAATTGAAGATAGAAAAAAGAACATTTTCCTGTGTTTTTCGAGGATAAACATACTGGAATGGAACCAGCAAAGTAATTATACTAACCTCTTCGCCAAAGTCGTCGATGATGCGGATGTATGTGACACGGAACATCGGATCACGCGACGAAGATATTCCTACTTTATGAAAATGTAGCCCACAAACATCTCCAGGCATCGGACGACTGCAATGTTGTTGGTGAGGAAAACAAAACCGTGAGTTCAAATGCATGAAGTCATACAGTACAAATCTCCTACCGCGGCCAGTAGTCCGCACATCGATCTTTCTCTTTTCTTCCAGTCAGCATGAATATGTATGGGACTTTCTCCTGCCATACCATTAGCCAGAAATCGCCTAGAAATGACTGGAACTAAATAATACATCACGAAATACTCTTCATTGGCATACAACTTTTGCTGGCCACGAAATTTTCCTCATATTATTGGCATTATTGGCATAATTCTTTGACGATTAGCTATCGTATTCTCCATTGGCGCCTGAGTCACAATAAATCTATTGAACAAAAGGCCACGGCTCACCTAATTGGCATGGATAAAGGTGTCCTCAGTACCAGCCGGATAACACAGAACTACTCTCGAAGAGTCGCGACATTTCACTCCTAAATTTCAGGAGGTGAGAAATATAAAGAGGTGGTTGAAAATGTTATATTGAGAAAAAACTATTACATAGAAGTGGGTGCAGCTCTAAATTAAAAATAAAAGATATCACATTGTAACGTGAACGCACTTGCATCCTACTCTGTGGTTACGCGTGACAAAGGAACGAATAGGCTTACTCAGATTCCTGCATTTGTCCAAATTTTCGTCAAACGCTGTATGAGAGAAGGTAAGATGGTTGACCTCATTGTCTAAGACCTCGAACCTTAAAAAAATTTTTATGATCACACGCTTATCAAAGGTATAAGATGAAAATTAATATTGAATCAATGATTTCATAACGGATACCTTCTTTCCATGCCTCCAATGATGCTGCAAACAAAATTTTGTTTTTTACTTAGTCCAAACATGCGTTTGCCCAGCTGTATGTTATACAGAGAAGATTCCGCCGTTAGGGGACCGAGTGCTACAGTAACCCGAAACCTGCAAATCTAAGCCAAATTGGCGCTGGAGCGCGCTATTTCACACAGTTGACGGTCCTGCGTTTGGGTTACTGGAGTTTTAGCTCCAGTTGACAAGATGAAAGGTTCCGGAGGGTCAGGGGCCAGTCTTACCGTATATAGGCGTCGTATGAAATGTGCGTCGCGTGCGGCTATACCAGGGATACTACCAGACGGGCATAACCTACCAAGACGAGGGTCACAAATCAAAGCGATTTCTCGAGTTCGTGCACCTGCTTTTAAGATATTTGCAGCTATTTTGACGCTTGTAAAACAAGTGAGGAACAAGAACCAAGGCATTTGTGGGAGAAATTTCAAACCGGTACGTCATTCGCGTATAGGATATATGGTCTATTGAGTGAAGCATATCAAAGTCACAAATTTTGAATGCAGAAGTCACCTTTCGCAAACTAGAGCAGGATTTTGACATGTTTTTTCGAGGAAATGCTACAGTCTGTGTACTCCATCGGTAGAAATGCGAACTTAGCGGTGCGTGCGCGCAGTGTCTGGAAGGTTGTGAATATTGATCTCTGCCATCACGAAGCTGTTTTCATCTTGGATGAGTTCTTTTCAGTACCATTTGTGAACAAACAGCTGAGCCATTCTTCTGGGGTTTCGGCCCATTACATGTATTCTTAAGCATTTTTGGTACAATCTAGGTATTCGGAGGAGTTTCTGCTCAAACACACATGGCTCATACACCCAAAACAACTGTGTGCAAATTATACACCTCTCTTCTGTCCAGATAAAAAGGGTTCAGCTCCAAGCCCTCAAACGACTGAGTGACCTACTGTCATGCACTTAGAAATGAAGGAGCGTACTCATTAATGAGTAACAGAAATTTTTATCCCTCAGTAATAGAGCACAGAATCATCAACATAGGATAATAAGACATAGAATCATAAACAAAGGCTAAGTAAGGAATCTCATTTCAAAGAGTAGCTAGAGAATACTATTACCTTTGTATGAATGAAAATGGAAGAAATCTTCCTAACCTCGAAACTTTCCATGTTTTGGAAGGATTGCTCTTCTATAAGAAACTCATCAGATTCGTCAAAATAGTTCCCATCACAATGGAATACGAGTGCACTAATGTCGCGTAGGTTTACATCACAGCTTGGGCACTTTACCAAGTCATGATGCTCTCCTGGATGGCATTGCCTCTGGTGTTTCTTCAATGAATCCTTCACTTCATACTTTCTACCATAGTTCGTGCATGAGCGTATGCCTTTAATTTCGGGATGGCTGGCCCTTCTGTTTTCAATCGATGTTGACTTCATGTCTTCGATGCGTATTTTGTCATAATTATGTTGGTTGAGGAGATGCTCGTAGAGGCGCTTCACATTTTTTCCACATTCGGGGCATTTTGGAGAAGCATGGTGCGACTAAAATAATGATTGCTGTAACCTTACGAAAGCACATTTATAAGTTCTCCTTGCACGGAGTGTTTATATACAAAGGAGGTGCCTTTCTGAGACAATTTTTTGGTGAAGTTGTAAGAATTGCATGAAAACCGGAAACATGAAGACAGCTTCTCATATCTAACCCAATAGCAAAGCAGGAATTCATTTTTGAAATCTTCAAGATCTCCAACTTTCATAGTCCTCGAAATCTTCAACCTTCATAATTTTGGAACAAATATGCCATAACAGGGTTCTGTTCCGATAAAAGTGTCGTATCTAGCACAGGAGGAAGCCAGCTCTACGCTCTTGTCGGAACAGTCCTACAAAAATGATGGCTGAACATAGGTGGCCCTTCCCAAAAATAGACAGCAACACACGAACTATTCTCAACTGAATTAAGGTAATAGAAGAACACCATTTCAGCAAAGCAGAGAAAAAACATGCATGATATCAGTACCTCGTTCTGCGAAAGAAAGACGATCGCAGAACGATTCTAGTAGACAGCCTGTGAATTGAGCAGTTTAACACTTTTCTAAACTCTCCGATCTAGCTGGACTGCAGCTAGAACCCTCATCAATGGGTTTGTTGCAGCTAAAATCCCACAGGACGGTTTAACTGGAGCTAACATTGCAGTTGCCCAAATGCAGAAATGTCAAGTGGGTGTAATAGCGCGCTCCGGCGCCAATTTAGCTTAGATTCGCAGGTTTCGGGTTACTGTAGCACTCGGTCCCCTGACGGCGGAATCTTCTCTGTGTATGTTATTGTCGTCTGAAAATAGTAGTACCACTACTAAAAGCAGTATAAAACAAAACATGACCACGAAAAATTGACTACATTTTCCAGCTACTCGTATCCGATCGCGATCAGCACCGCAGAATTCAAAAAACGAAAAAGAAAGAAAGAGGAGGTATATCACGAGCAATTGGCAAGAAACAGACACAGAATTAGGAAGAAGACTAGGAACTGGGACAAAAATCAAGAAAGTAATAAGAAGAGAACAAAGAGAAGGTTTAATATGAACAAGAGGCAAAGAAGAGAACACAGAAATACGAAGAAAACAAAGTCTAGAATGAAAAAAAGCGTGCCAATGTGGATATTTAGGCCAAGGGCCACTTTTTTTAAAGGACTCGCCACAACACTGCGTATCGACAATGCTATCGACAATGCGCTGAGAGTCGACGCGCAGTAACGGAAGTGTTTTCGGGGATTAGTGACTAAATCTTTCAATATAGTAGGATCTAGTGTAACGTAGTATTGTTATTCCGTCCTACAACTGCGCACCACTTACTTTTTTGAATTGAAGGTGATATTCAAGGCCAAAGCCCAGATTTTAGGTAATCTCATGCCAATATTCTCAACAGTTTTTCTCAATCCGTCTTCGCCGCCGACACCTGAGCTTCATGTTTCCTAACGCTGTTTCGTACGTAGAATGCAATCCACAACTGCGCATTCCATATAATTCTTTCATTCCCCAACAAAATGCGCGTCTTTAGCACCCTTTCGCTATCCGGGGCTGTGCCCCGGATCTAGCTTATCCTCTTCGTCGCGGGTGAAGGTTCCCCCCGGGGGTGTAGCCGTAGGTGAAGGTGGGTTGAGACGCGTCTCAGGTCATCGTACCTATGACTGTAACCTGACACTTTGAAAACTGGCTAATCCAGTTTGATTTGGGTGAAGCAGACTAACGAGACATTTTTAGAGCAAAAGGCTCTGTATTAAGCATGAAATTTCGTGTGTAGAGCGAGGCAACACACGCACTCGTGCCAATGACCAGCACTCCTCTTTTCGAGTACGTAGTTCTGTTCTGCTGAGTGCAAGGCGGCACGAACCGTCATGTACGCGGCAATATTCTAGGAATTCTGGAGCAATTTCACCGTTTATTGGATCCTTTAAGGCAAGATCCGGGCAAAATTCCATCTTCCGAATTTCTATAGGATTCGTAGCCCACGGTGACGCCCTGGACGAAAACTATTTAAAAAATCCCTGAAAAAGTAGCTTCTCAGGAAATCTAAAAACCGTGTTTTGCATCGGTATGCATGGGTTTTGCATGACTTTGAGAAAATCGTGGGTTTTTCGCGGGTTTTGCATGGGATTTGCATCGGATTTGGAGACGCATGGGTTCTGAATGCGTATGCATGGGTTTTGCATCGATTTAGGCATTGCTGAAAATTATTGATTTAGAAAACCGGGTTTTGCACCGGATTAAACCGGGATTTGCAGAGGTGTGTATGGGTTTTGCATCGATTTGTGATGAAACCGGTTATTTAGATTTTTCATTCATTATTTCCACTGTTTTTTCACAATCAGGAGTGCTTTATGTATGATAAAAATTTACTCATTGCGATCTTCATAATTATGCCAAAAAT
This sequence comes from Ancylostoma caninum, assembly GCA_037903475.1. NCBI lineage: Eukaryota > Metazoa > Nematoda > Chromadorea > Rhabditida > Ancylostomatidae > Ancylostoma > Ancylostoma caninum. The sequence goes on along the minus strand of JBAJFG010000061.1, from coordinate 844,760 downwards.
TTGCAAGTTTTTCTGAAATATGAAATTATTGCATTTTAACATAGGGAACATTCACCAGCTTAATGTACGATGCACCTCAGTCGGACATCCAGCAGAAGTTGGCTCGATCAAAAATGAGCTGAGAGAGGAGTTATAAGTGCGCAATTCGGTGAAGTTGCAAGGTGTGCGACGAGAGCGCAGTATTTTTGTTCTTGAGGTGCGTGGGAGCCACTCCCCGTACCCCCCTCCCCCACTCCAGGACGCGAACTGGTCATCACAAGCCCATGCAAAACCCACGTTACCTCATGCAAAACCAATGCAGAACCCATGCAAAACCCGAACCGTGTTCTGCATGGGATCTGCATGAGTGTGCATGACTTATTCGTGGGATTTGCATCTTTCAATCCGATGCAGAACACGGTTTTACCACATGCAAAACACGGTTTCTAGATCTCCTGAGACCATACAACAGAACATATTCATTTTAAACAAACTGACACTAAAAACGATAAAATCATGGGAGCAGCAGAACAAGATTGCTTCGCGAGTGGAGCGATACACAATGAAATTAGCAAAAAGGTAGTCTAACGAGACCATCTGAACAATGCGAAACGAAGTAAAAGCATGTGATAAAGAACAGTCGAACTACGGTTCAACGCTTTCCTCATCATTCGCAACACCGGCTGTTACACTGTCGCACCTGCGACGTAGCTACCTCTCTGAGAGAATCCCCAGACTTCGCCAGTTCAAAATGAATAGAAATGAACAGGCGATATAAAAGATAAGGATTGTGGAAGTGATACGTATTGACTGCACGTTACACCGCCAAACGGAGCTCATCGCCCGTACTCTCGACGATGTGCTCAAAATGAACTGGCGATGTGAATGATGGCAATAGTGGAAACGATGTCTATCGATCGCCACGCCCCATTCATTATCATCGCTTTTACGTCTGGGTCTCCTCATTCACTTTATCCATGTGGCGATCGCCGGCGGTCGTGGCGATCCCGACGATTGCTGGCGAAGTCTGGGGATACTCTGAAGGCCTCCTTGCCTCCTTCCTGAAATGCATGTGTTAGCTGTGTGGCGCTTTCAAGTCTTGACATGTCTCATGCTTTACTTACACCATTGAGCTGATCATTGCATCCAACGCAACTGCGAATGCTGAGTCGCTCTCGCGTTAGATTACGTGACGTTCGTCACCCGTCCTTTCGCGAACGCGGCGAAAAGGGCGGAGTGCGCGACGAACCCTCCCGGGGTGTGGGCTGTTATACCTGGAGAGGGCGGTGCGGCCCAGCTCTGCGATTGGTCAGAGCTCGACCGCACCTCCCACTCCTGGTATAACGCTCCACACCCACCCTCCCTGCGTCTGCGCTAGGGAAAAAAGGTAGTGCCGCGCGCAAACTTGCGCGCGGCGGCGCGGCGGGTGACGAACTTCCATAGAGGGAACGGCAATGGTAGCGAAATGAGGCCGCCGTGACCGTCGCGCACCCGAACCGTTAATTTGTGGAAGTCGTTCGGATTGGCGACGACCTAAAGTGATCCGTTATTCTGAACAACTACACTGCAGATATTGCCTTGAAAGGCAGTAAAGCAAGAGCCCACGTCTGTCAGGTGTTTTCGAATGAGCTGTTTCTAATAAAATCCTTACTTTTTCCAACATTTGTGTTAAGAGGTGGCGAATTTTTGTGTCTTCTGAGAGGTGCTGACCCAGAAATAATTTCCAACCGCCGTATTCATCAACGACACCAATGCTTCCTGAAAGTGTTTGTTATTTCGGTAGTTGAAGAATGTGTTGGGACAAGTAAGCTGTCAGAATGAACTGCGCATTGTTGTTATTGTAATGGGAGCGTCGAAAGCATAGTTAGTGTAACAAATCAAATGAAGACTGGCTGAGGTGACTTACAGAAATTTTCATCTGATACCACATACGAAAGCAACATAGAGGGGTCGGCCTCACCGAAGGAAAACGGTTCCAAATGTTGATGTCTTACCAAGCGATGAATGCCGGTAACATCTCCTTCGAGGTGCTCCTGGCACAGGCTTCGGTACGCAGACTGCAAGATAATTGAGCAATTAGTGAATAAACGTTGTGCAATAGTCGTCACATACCAAAAGACTCGATCCCGCTACGAGCTCGATTTGAGAACGAAGCTCTTCACTTCGCGTGTATAGTTGTTTCATCTCCATCAAATTGGGGTTCCCCAACTTTATATTCCTCGGTGACAGGCATTCCTAATCGTTTAACTAACGTTGCTTCCTCGACGAGATAAAATAATTTAAATAATTGGCTAGCAGAGTCAGAATGAGTGGAGGTGGAGTGAAAAGAAAAACTATTTCACGGCTTCTGATGCCGGGCCACCAAAACTTTGAAAATAGAAAGCCAGAAGTTTGTGAGTCTTGATTTGAACAAACAAATATTTCACAATATGGTCATAATAAGTGAATCAAAATGAAGTGAAAATCCACCTTGACGTAGTCCATAGTGTTTGCGTCATCGTACACCAAACTCCTTCCCATCTCCACCTGAGAAATTGTCATTGTTCGATGGCGCAGTGTACCTATTCGCTAGAAATTATAATATAGGAAACATCTGTGAGAACATCGGAGAAGGGTTTTCACTCACTAAAACTCACAATGGCTTGAGATTCACCGACATTTTCAACGTCTATATCATTGTTAGGATCTCGCTAGAATAGGTTAGTCACAGAAGAAATAATATAACAATCATGCTAAATATTGCTCCGTACCTGAGTGGCACGAAGATTAGGCGATTGTCTTACGTTTTCCTGAAGCGGCTGCCTGTGCATGTACGGTCGGTATGGCTGATAGAATCGATGCGATCTCTGCGACATCTGAGACAGTACTGCTTGTTGAACGCACGTAGAGCGCAATACATTGCTTTAGAAGAATTCTCTGTCGCTCATTTGCCTTGACGTGCCCTGTGCATGTGTTTGGACTCTACTCTCATCCATACTTTTGAAGTCAAGTTATTGGAACTCAGCTGAGCGGCTGATGAGATGTACTTCAGTCGTAAAGAAAAAGGCTCTGATCTGGATGACCGATTCATAAGGGGAAAGGCAACCCTGCGGATTATGCAAGCTATCGTTTAATAAGTATGCTGTCTCACACCATGAAGCTATTCGAACGCACTATTGACAGCAGGATCCACGATATCATCGGAGTCTTCTTGAATCGGTGTGGTTTCACAGTCAGCTGCTGGACGACGAATCCTTCGGCTCACCTGCTGTTAGAAGAGCATCGCGAGGAGCAGAAGTCACCTAATCTAGCCTTCTTCGATCTGGATAAGGCCCCCGACTGTGTTACACAGAAGTTAAGCGTTCCATCGGGAAAGCGAATCTGGTACGATCATGGAGGTGGCGCGCATGGAGCACGAGTGCACCAGACCCAAAATCCCGAAATTCAGCAATATTTTCACTTTTTAGAGAACCTTATATGTTAGTTAAACAGACATCCACGTCCATGTCCACACTTGTGACACATATTACCACTTTGAACGCGGACCCGTGTTTGCTTCTGATCTGCAGAGGTTGACGAGCATTCAGATCCAAAAATGCTCTAAAGCGATCACGCATGTGTTCCCACATTTGATCAGAAATACTGTTCCCTCCTGCAAAGCGAAGATTAAGTTTTTTTACAGAACTGAAGTTATTCCAAATAACGAACCACTGCGACTGCAAGCATCTTGCGATTAGCGGTCATGCTGCTTAGTGTACCTGCAAGTCTGGCAAGCCTCTTGAATCCAGAAATTGTGCCATGTAATGCATGTTATGGACAACCGTGTGAGCATGTGCTATCTCCTTAATTATTGACGAAAAAGGGCTTTTCGCGAAATTGTAAATTTGTTCTGAATAACATACATCGATGTTGTTCGTGAGAACATGGGCCAGCTGAGAAGTTACATCGACTGTGGCCACGCATATATTACGCACTCCCTTGTAGCGCTTGGCTTGCATTCTAGAAGTACAAACTTCATGAGTGAGCGGAACTTACCTTCGAGTCGTGCATGGAAACCGTCTCGCATTGCGAAAACTTGCGAAATGAGAAAAAGCTCAAAAGTTGGGATTTTTAGATACTGTCTGTATTTTAGATGTGAAATATTTATATGTGTGGATTGTGCGGAGCAAGCTCATAAGCCACGCCCACTTATGGGTAATCTCCGCCCACCTTCATCGTGATTGTGCGTGTCTGTAAACAGAAGCGGCCTAGACCCTGCATACCCATGGAGCATCATACTCCATGCCCCTTTTTCGGCGGGACCTAACCGCCACGGCTCCGTTTGCCGTCCGATAGTGTCTGAGTTAGTAAAAGTCCAGAAAAACTTACCGCGTGCGAGATCGAAACCGGATGAATGGATTGGACCCCGTAAACACAATGAATAAAGCTGTTTTTTCAAACACCCGTGTCATCTGCAAACAAGCTCCCGAGTTACAGGTCTTTAGGTAAAGATGGGCAAATGGTGGGAAAATGATGGTTAAAACAGGGGCTGAGGAGGGATGGGGATATGTGAGATAACGGTGGGCAAATGGTGGATAAAAGGTGGTTCAACCGTGGAAAAAAATGGAAATGCGGGCCAATAGTGGGCAAAATATGGGCAAGGCTCTACCATGGGTTCTCAAAGCACGGTGGGCCCACCGCGGAGAAAAGGTGGGCGCACCGTGGGACTGATAACAATGGTGGGCTAACGATGGGAGAAGTGGGGGCGGACACCATAATCGGGGGATATCTGGGGGATAACTGGAGGGCAACGGTGGGCCCACTGTCGGTTGAGAGCCCACCGTGGGATAACGGTGGGGCCATCGTGGTACGGAAGTTCAGAGAAGATGATCGAGAAGGTCACTATAACACCGCAATCATCATTTCTTCTCTCAAAAGATCTAGAAGCGGTAGACTCAGAAACGCCATGTATGACAATAGATCTGAGTCTTTCCCTTTCCTCAAAATCACTAGCCATAGTCGATGAATTTGTTTCACGGGTGCTAACCTTCGCCGACGCCGACAACTTATTTTCTGCCTAAGCAAGAGCTCATTTGAGCGTGTTGTTCTCATCGCGTAAGTTGCTAGCTTGCTGATGCAGCTCCTGATTTTCCAGCAATACCAAGGACAGTCTATCCTGGACAGCAACCATGTGATTGATGAGAGTTTTCAAAAATACCGGAGTCTTTTTGTCTGCTCTCAACTGTTCTAGCGTTTTTGCAACATCGTCCGGTGTGCCATCAGCAGGATCTTCGCTTTCCAAAGCAGCCATCCTCCTTGTCTTTCTTTGTATTGTAATTGCGAAGCAGAAGCGGAGGACATGGCTGGGTTGAGCTATCAGCAGAAAGTCGAAGTGTGACCGCAATCAACGACAGATTTACGGGAGGTTCTCGAGCGAAATTACTACCTGTGAAGGTGGCTTTCGATATCGGAACAGATAGTATGACCCCAAACCCGCTACTAGGTTTCTCACAGGTTGAACCGGCACAGAACAATAATATGAGAAGCCAGCAGCGAGGACGACCTAAGACGTCAATAGAGCTCCAGACAGAGCGACCGCTAAGGATCAGTGTAGCGGATAAACTGATGAATTTCATGTTATATGTGAAGATTGAAAATGATAAACAAGGGCTACAATAAAAAAAAATACGATTTTGAGAAAAGTGCAGCAGTTTAGAATAAACTGGAGAAGCGGAAGCTTGCATCTTGTTACCATAATTATGGGCCGCCCTCTAGTACTTCGGCGTCGTAAACACTCGGCCCTCCATCAGCTTGGAGGGCGCATCAGCTATGGCATCCTGTTCTCGCCTGGGCAGCAAACAGTCGAGCTTCTCCAAGAGCGATGGTCTTTGTTGAATGACTTCCTTACGGCGTCTCTAAGGGTGTCTACTAACTATATATCACTATGAAGACATTGTAAGGCATAGAGTTCTGCTCCGACACTGAAGGCTCTCATCGAGACCACCCAAGCACCTTTCCACCTCAGCAAACCTGTGAATTCGATGGGAATGAACAGAGCGATAGCCATGACATTCGGTGAAAACCATTCTGGTTTCATCCCCTGAGGGCTCACCGGCATACTCATCGTTTGATTCGAATAGTTGAAAGCATCCACTTGGGGCTCGAAACCGACAAGCGGTAGTATCAATGCTTTGAAATGCAGACAGATAATCAGGACCGATCAGACCATGCATGGTGAAGGCATTTCTCCCTTCTTTATAGGTTTTCCAATGGATTCATTTTTGATCGCGGTGGATTAGAATTTTAAAAAATTCGCGGGTGGATTATAATTTTTAAGAAAATCGAAACTTTAATTGTCTCTCGCAACTTTGACTGTGAAGTGAACACAGTGCTTGCGGAAGTAGGCATCGAGAGTCGGTATGATCGTCCACTAACCGAGCAACTGTCCATAATTGTAGAAGATATATCAATAGCACAACAGAAAAATTAGAGGAAGGCCGTAGAGGGAGCTGTAAATAACATTGGTGCACAAAACAAAATTACGAATAATGAAGAAAACACAACAGAAAAATTAGAGGAAGGCCGTAGAGGGAGCTGTAAATAACATTGGTGCACAAAACAAAATTACGAATAATGAAGAAAAGGATAAATTAATGGAAGAAATTTTTCAAGACTTTCTTGATCATTGTTGCTAATGATTCGATCAGACCTGCTGAGAAATTAGTTATTTTACCCTAAATTATTACCATGTGGCCATTGAAGGACCATGGATTGTTTGTTGCCGTAGTCTCCAATTGTGAAACGATGCTTCTGACCCAGCCTTCCGGTATGAGCTGATCTACAACACCTTGGCAAGCACTGGGGTCAGTAACACTGCAATACAGTCTGGGAGAGAGTGGTCAAATATTCCACAGCACGCGACTGCTTAAATTGCTTCGAATCTGGAGGTATGCGCTTCTATGAGGAGCATGCCTTCAGAAGGTTTCACGTTGCAACGCGAAGTGATTGCTGTGATTCGTGTTGCTCGTGCAAGATAAAATAAGCACGGCTGCCATACGGACAGTCCAGGTCTAGAAACTGGGAGAACCGGGATAGGAAAACGACAGAAACGAAAACTCCGCTCCATGCCACTTATTTTGCATTCGGATCCTCCCATTATTTTCCTGTTCCAAACTAGCGGAACTTTCCTACACTTGGGTAATCCGCTATTTTGTTCTCATGGCTTGTCACTCTCTGACCGTTCTCTCATCCCTCCCCTCAGTTCCTTCTTGAGCGAGAAGAAGCCTCTTGATTTCGACCATCTTCAGGAAGGATTTCCTCTAACTGTTGAGCCGTAGCTTGCGCAGTTCTGAAAACAGAGAACTTTGACGGTTTGACCAATTGCTTTGATTGTACCAGGGCACGCCCAGTCGACGAAACGAGGTTCGTCCGTTCTTGCGTGGTTGAAAGAAATCTCACTAGCAACATACAATGGACGTCAACGCGGTGGCCCATCTGCGGCCTGGTGAAGTACGCCGCCCTACCCCGTCGCGTGCGTCGCGAACGATGTTTTCTGCTGCTGTTACGCAATATTTAGCAGCTTTCCAACCGAATTTTTGGATTTTTGACCAAATTGGGGAGAAAGCGACTAGAAATAGCGTGCCGGCAGCAGACAACACTGATCCCGGCGCGCGCGGCGTGGGCGCGTTCCGTCCTTCTCGAGGTCGTGGATGGGCCACCGCCACTGACGTCCACTGTAGGTGGAATAGCAGGCAGGCAGCCTTTGCAAAACTGAAGGTTATCGTGAAGGTTGTCTCTTACACAGGTGGAGATACGAAGCGTGGGGGGGAAGAGAGAGTGAGAAGGTTGTTACCTTTTACTTCTTAGATGCTGTATATCTAAGGTATTTATTAGGTTGGTGCAAAAGAAATGGCGCACTTTTTTCAAAACTATGTAGTTTTCTTAAAACATAGTATGTAGTGACATAGTAACCAGATATGCTTACACTCTTATAGAGCGAAGGTAGTTCTTTTGTGCTGTACGTACAACAAATGTTGGATGGAGTTAGCAGTCACAAAACATTCGAACATTTCCAAAAATCTTGCCCTCAACTTTTTGAACTTTTCTTCGATTTCTGCAGCACCGCCAGTAATAGAACCCAAAACACCTTTTTCGTGTTTAATCAGGATGTCAGTACTTACTCCATATGTGGGCTCTTGTGCGACGGCTTTGTTGTTGGGGAAATATGGATGAGTACTTTTCAATGCATTTTCTTATTATTTCTATGACTCTGGGGAATGGTCGTTTTGAAGCTGTTTTTTTTTGGAAAGAAAACATACAACAATAACTTTCGCTTTTACCTGTCCAAAAAATCGCGAGCGGTCTGCTGGAAAAGCGCTCGAGATACTCAAAAGCTCATTTTCTGCACCCCAAGTTTTGGCCTAAATTTGCTCCCGAGGACTGGCTTGAATTTCGATTACTCTGCCCAGAAAAGTTCAAAGAGCTATCGTATTCTCCAGGGAAATTGCAGTATTTCTGCAACTTTCGTGGTCGCCGAATTCTCTATCCCACGAGAAAAGATTTGCCAAACTTGATGACCTGAGATCGAAAATTTTCTTGTTCTTTGCTTCTCAGTTTTCCGAGTTCTGTGCCCAGGTCTTCAAGGACCTGCTCATACAGTGAGCAGTGCGCCCTACTAGTCAGAGGAATTATATTGCCCGCTAAGGTTTCCATTCATTAAAGTTATGGAAAAAATAAAGCCACCACAAAAACGCGCCATTTCTTTTGCACCAACTTAATATTTATTTGTTTGCTAGTTTGATGCAAACGTTTTGTCGGTTGTCATTATTTTTCAAAACCAATAATTTTCCCTAGATGTCACCTGACAACCAGATGTGGTAATGGGCTCGTAGAGCAAATCCTGCTCTTCTTTGCTATAGGTTTTATGAGTGTCCGTTGCTGTTAAGAGGTAGGAACTACCCAAAATTCACAGACACCGCACTTTTAGTTTTCGTTTTTCAAATAACTCTCCAATAGGACCACAAGCAATTTGGTTCGAAACACTCTCCTTTCACTTGACCTATGGACCGCTACCAATTCCACTGTCAAGCTCTTGCTTGACGGCTTTCGTTCCAGAGGTCTTTGCTTTTTCTGGATTTCTTTGTGGACGATCCAATTCATGCTGTCATTTCGGAACAATACATTAAGCATCACCTATAGCTGTTATTAGATCTAAGAAGTCGAAGATGTTTCAATAGAAAAGCGCTTAAAATGCAAAAAGGCCCATTTTCTGGGAGCCGAAATTGGCCAAAGTTCACATTTAGGACCACCTTAAATTTCATTAGTTATCCTGCGAATGGAAATTTTGCGGTATAGGTGACACCTTCCCGGCTTCGGAGGCTTTTGCTACCCAGGAAAAAAATCGCCAAACATGCCAACTAAAAAATGGCGGTCTCCGATTTATCCGCTCTGCATGTTCTGGTATTCTGAACATAGCGGAGCAGGGACATGCTCACAAAATAAGTATTAGTCTCTACTGTACGTAAAAATCATATCGCTTATCAAGGTTGTAGTTTGATAATGCTGTGGAAAAAGTAAAGTCAACGAGAAAAGAACAACAGAACTTTTGCACCAACCTAATTTTTCTTTAGTTATGTATTCCTGCTTATTTTTCATCTATTTACTTATTCAGTTATTTCTTTATTTACTTATTTCTGGAGTGTACTTGCTTACTTGTTTATTTATGTTTCACTCACCTTGTATGTTTGTGGAAGGTGCGGAGTGGTATTATGCTCATTTGCTTCCAGCTCGTTTTCTCTGCGGGATTTAACACGTTCGCGACCTTACGCTTTTGGAATGGTGTGTCACATGGGACACACGCGCTTTTGCACAAGTGGGACCCGTGTTCAACCGTTTGAGCACGTGGTCCCACGTAGTAGGAATTTTTCCACTGCCGCATAATACCCCGAATTTGCGCAAATCTGAACCGATCTTTTTCTCTTTTGTGATCGTCAAGAGTGTTTCCAAATATTTGTCGTCCACTCACTTGATACTGATTGTAGTTTCTTTTTCATATGTATCGTCCTCTTTGGTGTATGTTTCAAGCACATCTTAAAGAAAGATCTGCTCTGCCCAGTGCGTCTGTTGGAACGCTTGAATATTTGTTTGTATAACACTACATAGAGGTTTTCTAATTATTACTATTTCACAGAAACATAAGTCTGAAAGGGCGTGCTCACCCGGTTGAGCACGCGGTCCCACGCATCGCACCATTCGTGTCAACCGGTTGAGCACACTGTCGCGAAGGTGTTAAAGGAACGTATCGATTTCTACGATTTGAACCCACCGCCACGCAGTAAGTGGCGGTATGGCTCCGCACGATAATCTGATGGACGCAAGAGAGCGTCATTTCATTTCATTTCGCGTGACGGATGTAGAACGTGAGTATTTTGAGTATTTTTGTGTTCAGCGATTTTTTGGAATTTCTTCTTTTGTTACACTTGCTTAAGGGCAACACCAACAATTATCGTGAAGGTAGCCTCCAATGATGAAGTACGACGGGTTGTCCACTGCCATTTATTTTTTTCTGAAATAATTGGGCGACACCGTGCCGCACAGAATACCTCACATACAGGAAACGTCAATCACGATTGTATCTCTACGCGGCTTGGAGCGTGGCACCACCTACTCAGAAACTTCTGGGCACTGGTGACAGTGGACAGTGGTGGTGATCTGACCTTGCCATACCAATGATCAGTAAGTTTTCAAGTTTTGTTATTCAACGTTGATGTGACGTATTGTTCAATTTTCAAGAACACTTTGACCAAGTTCATCTTGGGCATGTGTGGATGCGCCTGGATAGTTCTAAAAAGTGAAATTTCCGATTTGTGCTTCTCATAATATCGCAGCTTTGTGGAGCAGGAAGGGGTGCACAACCGCCCTCCCCCCCCCACCCTGTTTTGTTTCCGTTTCACTCTTTTGTTTTTGCTTCATTATTTTGCTTTTGTGTTGTATTTGTGGCTGGGTGGGGTAGGAGGCGTAGTATTTTTGTTGTTTTGTAGTGGTTGGGCGCGCTATTATGTTAAGTTTTTTTAAAGTAAGTTAAGGTTTCTTTTTCTGGTGTTTATAAGAGAAGTAAGCAAGAGAAATAAGTAATTAGTGTAAATCACTGTACTACAAAATTCATTTAGCAAATAGTATGTTGGACATTGAATGCCTGAAGGCTCTGACTTGGCACTTTGGCGTTGCTTCGCTTTTGGTAGTCTTTGACGTTGGTATGATTTTGGTGACATCTCTGGCTGTTCCGCCAGAGCATTTACAGCACTGCAATATCTTCCTTTGTCCCCGCAACTCCGCCATTTTCGTGGCACTACTGACCACGCAAGTCTTTATCTCTGAACCTGATGTATTCACATACATGAGCCGTATCTACGAAAGTCTCCGTCGCATGGAGGGCCCACGCGCGGAAAAAAGTATTCGCTCTCCGCCGTGCGGCAAGCCATCACAAGTGCGAACTCAAAGGTAAACCCCGGAGAACTCATGAATCATACTGTACTTACCTCCTTAACCATATTCGAGCCATTCTTCCGTCTTTTGTTTAATTTCTGCAATAAAAGAAGGTCGTTTGTCATAGACGCTAGAAATCTGCCATCACGAAATGGGCAAATGGGCAAATGAGCGACCGTTTCAAAATTGCGTTCATAAAACACTCATAAAGTGGAAGCTTCAAAGTGACTGTATCGCGAAATGATAGGCAATCAAATGATAGGCGGATAATCTTATCTTGCACAAGCTTTCCTTGGTTGCACCATGGTGGGTTAGCACCGTTTGAACTCATTATCTGAACTTAGAAACCTTCTCAAGATTCTCAAGTCATCTGAATATGCATAAGTTGCCGAGGACGTTAGGGAACGGAAGATGTCTCAAAACCGCAGGATAGAGATTATCCGCGAACTGTTCTGAAAATCTTGGCATCTGTAGATGACCGCTTCCTCTTCACAAATGAGGTGTAGTCGTTGTGTGCGAATCTCCAGGGACTGCCGTGGAGAATACGGCTCCACGTCTCCTTCGTACTGCTTTTCGGATCCTGTTCATCTCCTTCGCCTCCAGATCCATTCTCTATCTTTTTGTCGGCCACCAGTTTGAGTGGGTTCTTCCAAGTCACGGTCGGATAACGGTTTATTGACGTGTGCACACAAAGGCACCTTTATTAATGAATCCTTCTTGCTCATCCCGGATTTTTACACACTCGGTTGCGTATCAGCAAGCACTTCCAAACTATTCTAGGAACGTCAACAACATTTTAGCCACCGCATCTATATGTCTTGTCACCGAGTTCCAAATAAAATTCCAATCAAGGATTGAGCGAAGAAGTGGTTATACATCTTTTTGCCCCAGTTGTGTAAGCATTCAAATCGATTGTATTAGATGCTAACATAAGTCTTGGGGCTTTTTTTCGGATGCACTTTTCTCCACCTACTTGTCATCTTTTAGGAGCAGTTCATATACGGTTCGAAAGCGCTATTCTTTCTTCACAAGAATTTTGTGACCTGTTTTTCTTACACTGCCGCTATAGTCCTCGAAGACTGTAGCACCTTGCATCGCCGTCGCTGGCGACTGTGACACCGGTGCGCATCAATTGTGGGCGGGGCGTCGCGGCGGCCGCCGAAGTTGGCCACTGGAGATCGCCAACATCGGCGGCCGCCGATAATAGCTACTGCGACTTCGGTGCCTATCGATTGGTTGCCAATATTAGCGATCGGCGTTCGCCAATGTTGGTGACTACGGCTTCGGTGCAAATCGATTGTGAGTGGTCGCTAACATTGGCGGCCGCCGGCGACGGCAACGCAAGGTGCCTCGAGGAGTATAGCAGCTACCTTAAAACGATAGTCTGCTTGATTTTGACCCTGCAAAGTGCAGCAATGAGTCAATGAAAAAAGCGCAACCGATAGCCACCTATCCTTTCAATCAGTTGAAGCTCGAACGACCATCAAAACTGCACAATCGACCTGTGCTAACTATGAAAGAGAGGTTTTTGTTTGAAGTGACTGGTCATCAGCGATTTTCTAAGCTCAAAGAAGGCAGAGTTGGTGTTGATGACACCAAACACGTCGACCAAACATACTTCTTTCAAGAAGACCTGGAAATTGCTCCAGAGGAACCGTATGGTCTAGATGGTCATCGTACTTCTCAAGGCTACCAAATAACGGGGGTAATCCTGGCAAAAGAATAAAATCGCAAGAAAGGATTCATTGGAAGCGACACTCTTATATAAGGTTGGTGCAAAAATGATGCGCGTTTTTCGTTGCTTCATCTTCGGTGCGGAAAACTTCCAGTTTCTCTTACCGCCGGTATGAGAAGCTGTATATGATTTTGCAGCCGTTTTTGTGGCCTTTTCAAATATCTTATGTATTCTGGTCGAAATTCATGTTTTTGGTTAATTTTCAGTTCTGGAAAGAAAGGCGCCAAAACAAGTTTTTCGCCAAACTCACTTCTGCGAGCTAAACCTCGGAGGCATTGCAGTAGGAACCGCTTGTAATACAACTATAGTTTTGGCAAAGGAAGTGTAAGCGAATGTATTCCGTCAAGCTGCTTCCGGATTTTTCGACTTGATGTGCCTTGCTTCGAAAGCAAGGGATGTCGCACAGGTCTTCCTGGGCTTTGGGACCCCCAACTAATGAGAATAATCAAAGTGCACCCATTCAGAACAACTTATTCGGTCTTGCAGAATCCGCTAATTGTTGTCAAACCTTGCCTTCCTTCAATAAGAATGGGAGGATGAAAAATCTCGAGCAGTGGATGTTGCGCATGCTGAACGACTACTAACAGGATCAAGTTGAGAGGACTGCCTATCGCCTTTGTAGTGGAAGAATTGCTACCAAACACTCGGTCGCTTAGTAGTAAAATATGAAATGAAGATCCTCTTCGAATGAAGAGCCTTGCTCAACAGCTGGAGAGGAAGATGCACCGAAACACTCCCAGAAATCGAAGCAACACCAAAATGAGGTCGCGGCTACTTTGTGGTGACCTGCTGCAAAAATCGCTCACTATATCACATTCATTCTTTCTCATCTGTGAAGTACTTTCAAGATGTAAATGGATGAATGACGGCGGATACAGAAACGAGGCAGGACCTAATGCACTATACGCAGTTTGAACCTCTGCACTCCTTGCTCTAGCTGAAACTTGTGGCATTTGACATGCTACACAGGTATAACACGTAACGTTGAGAGCGTGCCCTGTTTCAACGTGCAGAAATCATCTACTGGTCTGTATATTGCACAACTGTTTGTGACTTTGTGCGTGTGCAACAATTGCAAGGAAGCATGAGGAAGTGAGAGGACACGGACATCGTTGAAACAAGAAAAGACGAGTTTGTTTCTGTTTAACCGCGTGAAAAATGAACAAAACGTAAATAATCGTCTATTCACTTGACGCGAACTTAAAAGCAGGAGTCCACCTCATTTTCGTAGTTCAGCTAACAGCAGATTCTGCATCTACTCGGCGCGATGGTTCCATCGGTATACATAAATTGTCTCAGAATGGTCTATAAACCCGTCTTCCAGGACGGGGTCTGTAACAGTTTGCCAACCCGAGTTGACATGTGAAGCCGTTGATCTTATCGATTGGACACGCCAAGACTCGTTGACCGAAGCAGCAGCCGTGGCAGGCAGCCAGCACAGCTTGGAGCGATCCGCCTCCGGGCTCCAAATTTTTATCCAGTTCGAGCCTTTCAAAAATGGGGATTTCGTCGCTTCTGTGCCTGTTGATGAACATCCCAGGGATCAACATGATGAGAAGGTCTAGGATATGTTGGTAAATCCAACAGAACGAGTTGGCCCTCTTCCTTTAAGTTTACAACAGTGTGTTGATGTGCTCAAAAGTGTTCACATACTCCATCCACTAACATGAAAGTGATGTTGAAGACTAAAAAAAGAAGCGAGAGAGAGAATTTCTTAAAAATCCCCTTCGGGACGCTAGAAAGTGGGGTGGGGCAGCCACTTGGGACATGTGCAAACACTTCACACTTGAAAATTTATAAAGAAGCAGATCCAATCTTCCAATGGGCCCAAACATGAAGTCCTTCTTATGAGTTGAGTATGAGCATGAGAAGTTCGTTCTTCATCGTATGGCGTATTCGTGCGTATTCCTCACTACCCGGCTAACGCAGACGCGTTCTCCATCGACGGAACTGTATCCTGCCGTTCCCCACACTATTGGACAAGGCGAAATCGTATCCGAGTGTTTTCCACACTACTGGGCCACAGTGGGCTTTCTTCCATCTGTGGACCCGTATTCTGGCGCCATCTTCACTGTTAGGCCTGAACCATATCCTGGTATTCTCTACTTTACTGAGTCACAGCGGACCAATCCTATAATGGCGGACCCGTATTCTGGTGTTATCCATACTACTAGGCCACGGCGGGCCCTTCCTCCATCAGAGCACCCGTGTCCCTCCTCACAGTTATCAGAGCACCCGTGTCCCTCCTCACAGTTAGGGCAAGCCGGATCCGTTCTCCAAGCGCGGGTTCGCATCCTGGCATTCTTAACTCTATCGGACTAAAGTGAACCCGTATCCTGACGTCCTTCACACAACTGGGTCACGGCGGGCCCTTTCTCCATCGGTGGACCTGTATCCTGGCTCCCCCCACACCACTGGGCCACAGTGGGCCCTTTCTCCATTGGTGGACCTGTATCTCGGTGTCCCCCGCACCACTGGCCCACGGCTTGCCTTTTCTCCATCGGTGGACCCGTATCCTGACGTCCTTCACACAACTGGGTCACGGCGGGCCCTTTCTTCATCGGTGGACCTGTATCTCGGTGTCCCCCGCACCACTGGGCGACGGAGGGCCCTTTCTCCATTGGTGGACCCGTATCTCGGCGTCCGCCGCACCATTTGGCCACGGCGGGCTTTTTCTCCATCGCTGGACCCGTATCCTGGCGTCCCCCACACCACTGGGCCACAGTGGGCCCTTTCTTCATCGATGGACCCGTATCCTGGCGTTCCCCGCACCATTGGGCCACAGAGGGCCCTTTCTCCATTGGTGGACCCGTATCTCGGCGTTCGCCGCACCATTTGGCCACGGCGGGTCCTTTCTCCATCGGTGGACCCGCACCCGTATATAGTTGATTGGATATACAATGTCATGCCTTCCTCTTTAGAAGCTTTTACTCTTTGTTAGTGCAGAAGCTTTCTCGAAACGAACGAATGTCGTAACGAACGAATGTTGTGACTACAAAATCGCCGCGAAAATTCAACAGGGGCTGAGGTGACCGCGTAGGTCCACCCTCCCGAGCTTCCGAAACGCGGCAGCCCTCATAGCACCCGTCCATCTCTTCCTGCAAGTGCACTCAGCATCCCATCAGTGGAAGGCTGGTTTTCCTGCTGCGTATATTGTGCAGCCTGAAAGCTCGTAAACACTCCCTCACTCCTATGCGGCGAGACCGCCAGCGAAGGTGATGAAATCACCATCCCGTGCATGCGGGAGAGCCAGCAGTGACGAAATTGCGGGTCCCGAAGCGAACGTGTCTGCGTCCATGGAAATCGGCCATTTCGCCACACAGTCTGCGCCTCAAGATTGCGGTGTGTATGGGTGCCGCCCCGTATCTCTAACTGCTCTAGCCCCCTTACGGCGCTTTGTTTAATAGATACGTATCAGTATAAAAGCCTCTATACCCTTGGAGAATGGTCACGTCAGCTTCGCACGTATATTTAGGCTTGCACGCTATGACACGCAGTGACGCCAAGCAGCTGCTTCTCTATTATCAACTGCTTATTTTCGATGTGAGATTGATAAATTCTTGCTAGCGAAGCGAGCATTACAGGCTGGAACTTTGGCGTGAGGCATGCGGCCAGATTGGTTGTTCTATATAATCCACACAATACCTCGAAATCATTATTTACCTCTAAGATTATTCCACTTTTTTGAAGTCAGTTTTTGAATCTGCTAAACAAATATCGTTCCTATGTGAAGGCACTCAAAAAAAGTGTTGGAAGGACTAGTCTTCATTGTGGGGACCTTCGCATTGAAAACGTCCTGGACATGTATCATCTTATGCAACTAGTGTGTCAATCAATTTATCGGATATCCAAATATTATTGGGAACTGTTGTTTGTGGTACAACTCTGGGTACTATTAGGTTGTCGGGAAATGATTGAGACATTCCACCAAAAATGTTTCCTTGCATTTCTCCCACATTACTCATGTTCAGAATGTGTGAGTATGTGGTAGCTTGTTCCCTGCGCATCTGCGCGAAGGAAGCGTGTGGTCCTGCGCCACTTTTGTTCTAGGCGCGAAAATGAGCGGACAAACATATCAGACGACTACCCTATACTACCTCTGTGGAGCGCCGATGCGAGCAGGAAGTTCAACAACATCATCTCGGCGGTCGAGGCGGCATTCACTACTAATACAACTGTGAGTTGTCGGTTCTAACATTGCGCTTCAAACGATATGTCTCATCAACCTCATCTACCTGCTCGGTGATCTCCTTCGTTTATCTACTCGGTGGCCCTCCGAGCTGAGGAGTAGGGTATGTCAACCGGAGCTGCTCGTAAGCGACACGATGGCCAACACCAATATTTTGATACAACACCAACATTAATAGCCAATTCAGGGAGACAACCGTCAATCTTAGAAAAAGAAGACATTAACGTGCAAAGGTACACGTTTTGCTCGACCAAGCACACGCTTATATGCCTTCCTTGATTCGTCAGCAAAAGAAGAAACAGGAATGAACCAGGCTGCCACATTCGCTACGCGAACCCAACCTCGCCTTCTCCAATCGATGCTTTGTTCGGTCGCTCAAGCACTACTTGGCTGAGCAGCGCTAATTTTTGAGGATTTTCCATCAATGGCAGATGACTTTTCCGACCTGTAGTAACGTGATTCCTGGCCCGCGGTGCTGGACCTTTCACTGATAGGCCCAAGTGATAGGTATCCATGGTCATAGTAGCATATCCTGCGTCTTTCTTATAGAAGAGAAAAGTTTGAAAACTGATAAAAATCCAGTGTGTCTCAATCATTTCCCGACAACCTAATATAGAGTCGCGGCCGAAAAGATATGATCAGCGCCATTTCGACAAAAGGATGTTTCGCTATAACTCACTTCTGGATTGAGCTTCTCAGACGAAATTTGGATATGTGTTGAAACTCTATGTGTGCTTCCTACCTGCAGCTTATCTGGACAGAAACTCGATTTTGGTGGCTTTATTAAGCCTAAACATCAATTTCCTCGGCTTCTTTTGATTTCGTCCATTGTCTTCATACCACATTCCGAGAAAAATGAAGAGTTGATAAAAACTAGGCAAATAGATGGCTATTTTTTTTCACCAGATGTCGTTGCTGTACTTTCCTTTGCTGCTCGAATGTGTGGACTGAAATAACTGATCGAATTTGACAAAAAGTCCGCTTTCTTATATCTAAAGACTATTGGCTGCGTTACAGTTCTTATCTCAATGTCAGGTGAATTGTTAATAGTGGATATCATAAGAATATCCTCCGTCGGAACGGTTGCCTTTCATTGAAAACTCTTTTTTCTCACTTTCTTGGGAATTAGGTGATCCCACGTTCTCATGCAGCAAATTAATCACTCAAGATACAATTTAGAATAACTCCTTTGCGGATCGAAATGAGGCGATACAAACAAGGAACCATCATGTTAGTGAAAGCGGTAAATTTGGACCTGGAGCGCGATAGTTATGTTTGAAAGCAGTTTGTGTCAATTCTATGCAGCGCAAGGAAAGAGTACTTCGACCCTCATCATCTCCTAGAATTTTGGCCAAATAGCTCGATCCCATGTTGAGTTATGATGAAAAGATCCTCCTCCAACATGCTACTGATCATATCCTTTTGGCCGCGACTGTATGTATTTGCATCTTCTTGTAGTGACGCCATGTTCAGCACCGTCGCGAGAATGACGGATTTTGATGATTAAGATGAAGAATTTGTGCTAATTCTTATCCAAGACATTCTAGTCGCATTTCTCTCCTACGTTTTCAATGTTAGATATTATAGTATTTCATGCTACTTTCATCTCAATACCATGCCAATCAATACAGCACCAAGTCTTGCATGGGATCTATGTATTTGACACGACGTGACGTCACATTTGAAATGTTTGAATGTTTTTCTGTACACCATCTCAAGAAATCTAAAACCGCGTTTTGCATCGGTATGCATGGATTTTGTATGAATTTGAGAAAATCGTGTATTGCATTGGATTTGCATATTTGGAAGTGCATGGGTTCTGCATGGATTTAAGCACTGCTGAAAAGATTGATTCAGAAAAAGCGTGTTTTGAACGGGATTAAACTGGCATTTGCACCGCCATGCATGGCTTCAGTGTCAATATGTGAAAAAAGTGGTCATTTCGATTTTTCATTAATTATTGTCATTATCTCTTCACATTCAGAAATGATCCATGTGTTCAAAAAATTTACTCATTGCAACTTCCATAAGTATGCCTCGTTCTCTTTAAAGTGTCTCTTTGTATGTATGTTTTCCTGAAATATAAAAATATTGCGTATTAACATAGGGTACATCATTTTCACCATCTTGATGCATGATGCACCCCAGTCGTGGTAGAGCACTTTTGTTCCTGAGTACGTGAGTGCTATCTACTGCACCAGCTTAGGAACAAGGAAGTATTCATTATGCCAGGACGCGAATTGATCACCACAGCACAAAACCCATGTGAAACACAGGTCAACTCATGCAGTACCCGCTCATATCCCATGCAAATCACGGTTCAAACCGGGTTTTGTGTGGGATCTGCTTGGGTTCTGCATGAGTGTGCATGTCTTAAAGGCAGCACCCGCTCAAATCTATGTGTTTGAGATTCAGCTTGATTTCGGGTTTTCAAGGGTCTTAGAACTCAAATCCAACACTGAGATAGCACAATATGTGCGAGAAATCGATCGAGCGAAAAAGAGATCAGAATGCCATGCCCTCTTCCGTGGGTTTTTTCGCGCTCCACTAACACCCCGTGAGTCTCGCTGCGCAGGCGCGGTATGTCCGCTTTGAAAACACGTTCGCGGGGGCTGGGTTCGCGATTGCGATTCGGATTTCTTCGCAGGTAAGTCATGATTCCTTGTGTTCGTTGCACATTTGTGATGTACTGACAGTGTGCGGGGTGGCTGCCTCTAATCGTGGGATTTATTTGGATCTTCCAGTTCGATGTGGAGTGGTTTCTGGATTCATGATGCAATCCCTGAAAATTTTTTGCAGGACCGTCTCATCTTTCATCTCAGCCTCACTTTGTTTTTTTTTCTTATTCTAGCTTGAGCTTGGGGACGAGTACGATGTGTATCTGTCGAGATTGAGCAGCCATCGCAGGTCTGCGCCTCGCAAACAAGATTTTAGCTCCCAAGTAACAGCCGTAGGAGGAAGGCACATTGTGGGTAAATGATCACGTCCAAAATAAGCTCTGAGAGCGGAAGTTAGATGCGGGAGAAACCCATTCGGCATGACTCTGGCACTTTTTTCTCTGAGTAATAACCCATTGCCGTCGCCCGGTTAGTACTTTTGCTATAACAAGTATGTAATTATTCGTCCTCAACTACAGTGCATCACTCTTTTGCCATGACCAGATCAATTATAACGTTTTTACTGAGAGAGTAATTACAACGAAACAACGCGAACAAAAAATATTTGATTAATTGATATGCTTTAGTTGTAGTTTAATTTGAAACGTTTCGAACTAATCGTAACGGAATTTAGCGTGGATCAATCAAAACTACGAGATCACCAGCTTCCACAAACGTCCCAGCTGGAAACAGAACAGCCTTCACGGTGCCAGCGGTCTGCAAACCATTGAATTACTGAGAAAAAACCACAGATGTAAATTGTAGCACGCAAACCTTGCTTTTGACACCAATTTCCATTTTCATAGCCGAAACAGTGAATAGCGTTTGACTATATTTAACTTGATCTCCTGGTTTCACCTAAACAACCTCATTAATCCGGTTAATCAAACATATTCAGAAATAACTCTTCGTATTTATGTATTGTGCTGTAAAAAGTAGTTTTCATTCTGAGAAATCAAAATTTCTGATACTTAACGGAGTAGACTGGTGAACTCACTTTCACGTCTCTTATAAGTCCTTTCATTGGGGCGCCGTGTTGCTTCCGATCAGTTTTTTGCTCCTTGGGGCGCTGCATTGCCCTCTGAATGAAGAGTGTCTGTTTCGATAGCGTCTTGAATTTCTGCGATACTCACAAAAAATCAGAAGACATTTACTTCATACATATAAGGCTTTGGAATGGCTGACTGAGTACTGTCTGCTGTACAAGCACAACAAGCACAACGCTACGAAGTAGCCATTAATGAATTATGAAAACAAATAATGGGAAGAAGTCAGTTTCTACGCTGATTTTTTTCTTTACTTCTTCTTCTGTAGAAGATGTCTTATTGTAAGGAAATAAAGAACAACCGTGATATGCTCATTTAAAGGCACCGTTCCACCTTAGGATTGTTATTTCTACAGAAAAAGCTGCTGATATACGGATTCCATGCAAAACTAACGAGAAACTCCTTTTCAAGCCCTAACTTTCGGACAGCATGTGGGCGAAGCCAAGGGGAGACTGTGGCCTTTTCGTGTACAGCATGTAAAAGAAAAGATTTTGGACATCATATCTCAGGTAGAAGCAAAACACGTTTTTTTTTTTTGGAAGTTCTACGTAAGTTTCAACCCGCCTTTGTAGCAACGTGAGCAATTCCGTGAGTAACACAACTCCGGAGGATTCATTGCTGCTAGTAATTAGCTCTAGTAAAGTTGTCCCCGAAGTCAAGTTATAGTAATGATCATAGCATTCGACGAACAATAGGAGCTAGGCAATATGGCGATTTATTGGCCCTCTCTTCGTTAAACGATTTGCTGTTTTCGTTTCTTCAGAATGTGATATATCTTGGATCGAAAAAGAACCAAATAATTCTGCTACTTTGATCAGTAATTTGGGAAACAATTAAAGCATCCAGAAATTCGAGAATAAAAGAGCCCCAAGGCTCTTCTTCCCTTTTATACAGCACTTCAATGTTGGAACATTCGAATTTTCAGTTCATTCGGAATCGAATAATTTTGCTGGTGCAAAAGTACAGAATGTAGCGAAAATTCAATATGTCATACAAGCTCAGCTTCAAAATAACGCAAAATCAGAAACAGGTTCAAATCAAGAGTGGCTGCGAAGTGCATTCATGCACACAATGCATCAAATATCGTGTTCTTTAATATGTGAACGAGAGAAACAGCGAATTAGATACTGATGAAAGTGCCGAGATGAAAAGTAGTGATTAATGTTGAGAAAATGTATGCATTACATTTGTACATGTAGACATGGGATGAACACTCTGTGACCTATTGTTTTTCGTTGATAAGTTGACTCTATAAGGAACGGATAATGCCCCAGCAAGTGCCATCGGCAATACTATGTCTGCCAACAGGTAGCATTGACGCGTCCTAGAACTAAATCACACTCACTAGATATGCCCCCTGCTCACCATTGTTCACCTGGACTTGCGAGTGCTCATAATGTAGTGCAGTGCAATCGCATTAGTCGTATTTTGGAGGGATGAAAACAGGCATTGGGTTCACGAAGATTTGGCAGAGAAACACTCTTATTGCCTAGCTGCCACTGTTCCAAAAGCCATGGCTTGATTTTGAGGACCACTCTTCCGGAACAGATCGTTAGCAAAAACGTCTATTAAAGAATTGCAGCAATCCTACATCAGAACCCAGTGGTGCTGTTGAAAATTAAACTGCTCATAACGCTAACTACATGACTTCTAATTCACATGGGACTTGAAAAAATGGTCCCATGCAATGAAAATGGCAAAAACATGGAAGAAGCCAAGCAGCACTGGCTACTTTCCCAGGGTAATTCATAGTAGATGCATGCATCATTCGTGCGTAAGACGCACGCATTTATTTGCAGAGGATTTTTCATAAAGAACAGCCAACACGGCATACACGCTCCAAGTGAAAATAGTGTGCGGCCGCTGCGTGTAGCCACGAAACTGCAAACTGCAAACTTGTGTCTTACTCGCGTCTGAGCTGCATCAGGGGGTGGGAATGGCCTATTCCTTATCGTATCGGCGAGTGCACGTCGAACACATGCATCTAGTATAAATTGCAGTAAAATAGTAAAACAGGCGTACATGTAGAATGCATCCACATGTTTTTTAATTCAACATTTGTCGTGTACTGATTGTTTTCTCTCCAGACATGCACATATAATTAGATAGGAAGATAAGATAAGCCCGGAGTGCCATTGCTTTTTCTTCTGCCAAATAGTTCCTAGAGGACTGGGTGCACAGTTCCACGCAGAAATATAGAGGGTTTCATGCAGGGAACGCTAATGAAATAATTTCCAAAAACGCCTTTTTTAAGCAGGCGCAACAATTTTGAAGACTGCTCATTTACCGATTTTAGGTGTGTTGAAAATTTCGTGAGAAAAAGATGTTCAGGCATTGAATAAAATGGCTCTGGGCGCAGGTTTGCTATTTTTGTCGAGGAAAAGAGCTGCTTAAAGAATAGGATTCCGATGTGCACTTTGAAAAATCTATGAATAAAGATACAGAAGAATACATGTTTGTGGCAAGTGCCACTGGACGATTTCGATGAGGAAAAAAGTAGAAATATGAAGTGGATGCTGACTACATCTGCTCTCTAAATAAACATCTTTGCATATATTAGGTTGGTGCAAAAATAATGCGCGTTTTTCGCTGCTTCATCTTCGGTGCAGAAAACGTCCGGTGTTTCTTATCATCGGTATGAGAAGTTGCATACGGTTTTGTACCAAATTTCATGTTCTTTTCAAATATCTCATGCATTTTGAGCGAAGTTCATGTTTTTCGTGAATTTTTAGTTGTGGAACGAAAGGCGACAAAACAAGTTTTTTGCCAAACCTTTTTTCAGCGAGCTGATACTCGACGGCATCGCAGCAGGAATCGCTCAGAATACCACCAGTTTTGGCGAAGGGAGTGTGAGCGAATGCATTCCGCCGAGCTGCTCCCGGATTTTTCGGCTTGGTGCCTTGCTTCGAAAGTAAGGATTGTCGCATAGGTCTTCCTGGGGTTTGCGACCCCCAACAGATGAAAACTATCAAACAGCACCCATCCAAAACAACTTATTTGGTTTCGCAGAACATTGCCGATGATTGTTGTCAGACCATCCCTCTCTTCAGTAAAAATGGGAGGATGAAAAAGCTCGACGAGTTGATTCGCGCATACTGAATGAGTACCACATTGATCCTCATTGGTGTGCTTCGCACCTTTGTAGTGGAAAAATTGCGACCAAACAGTCGGTCGCTTAGTGATTAAATATGAAGTATAGACCCTCCTGGACAAAATGAGGTGCCTTGCTCAACAGTTGGACGAGGAACATGCCCGAAATACTCTCAGAAACCATAGCAACACCAAAACAAGGTCACGGCGACTTTGTGGTGAACTGTTGCCAAAATTGCTCACTGCAGCTCATTCATTCTTTCTAATCTGGTAAGTAGTTTCAAGACGTAAATGAAATAGAAACTTCACGGTGTGACCCCTCAATAAAATGGATTCTTCTTTCTTGCACGGTACCGTCCAGGCACACCCTGCACGACAGATTCTTCACAGGTTGGAGCAACTGAGCTAGGAAGCTCGGACTCTTACATTATAGTCAGCATGCTTCCCGCTCACCGGCTATCACTTCCCCAAGAACCTGGACGACTTCTTCCGGGAGAATTTTCTCGAAGACTAAAGTGATACCAAAGCTGCCCTCCGGAAGTTTGTCGATTCTAGAAGGTCCTGTCAGAAAAGCACGGTAGTCAGAGAACATCTATCTTATTGCTAAAGATTTGCGGATTACAATAGTTCCAAGCCTATTGAAAAAGATCGATTTTGAAAGGAGTTATGAGGTTCGGAATCAAAGGCATGAAAACTGTTTTTGCACCAACCTAATAAAAGGGAAAGACCGTAGGTGCATATGTATGTATACATTTTTGTATAAATGACGAAGGATCAAGCGATCGAGACCATACTTTGCACAAATACCTCCCAGGAGCTGGCGGAGGCTTTAGGCTACTTCTCACCAGAAAATCATTGATTGATTCCGAAATTATTGCTTTTGAAATCGATTTTATTGGTTCTTTACCGCTTTGAGATCAGTGAAATTATATCTACCAAAATTCCATAGGTACTCCAAATATGAAGATAACAATCAGTTTGCCCAAAATTATCGATTAATTGATTTCTTTTTCATTTTATCCAATGCTTTTATGGAAACATATTGGCAGGGGTACTCCTATGCGTTAATTACGAAAGCGACAAGTATTACGCATTAAAGTATCAAATTAGTGTCGACTATTAGCTACTGTTGCCAAATATGCCGTGTGAAAGGTACTCCAAAATGCTGGTCAAGAGTGTGAAAAACCTCCACGAAGTACTTATTTGATCGGTTTTATTCATCTGGGATCGAAATGAATTTCGAAAATTGAGATAATGTTGCTTGCCACATCAGTGGACGGCGTATCAGAAAATTCCTTTTGCAAGCAAATAACAGAATGAAGATAGATGCTTATCGCTTTCATGATCATCTGAATCCTCATGTATCGTGTAGCTTCATAATTGTTCGAACCTTGGAAGATATCTCAAAAATGTATGCGGAACATTCATGGAGTTCGAATTTAGTATGCATGCAATCATTTCTACAGTGAGCGTCAGTGGTTGTGTAAATCGGAAAGCATGCGGCGCGCTCGGGTCGTTCGAGCTGGAATCCTCATCGGGACAACAAATTATAGGGTTCTCTTGATAGTTATTCAGTTTTCGTCATAGTATCATCGAATGTTACGGGAAAGTGTCAAGAAAACCCTGATTTGTCGCTGCAGCGTCGACTTCAGCGGGAGCGGTGCGGCCGCATCATGTACTTCCCTTGCTCGCAAAAAACGCACCGCCAGTGACGCTCACCGTGTGCATACGAATAGAAAGCATCACATCTATATGCGCAGTAAAATGAAACTACTACAACTACACAACTCTTGCTTATGAATGACTTTTTTGTTACCACTGCAGCGATCAGAGAGACTGGCTTTATGCCAACTTTCAAGGTCAGAGCCCAGATTCATCATAGGGTAAGGTCCCTGCTCTCTCCTCCCAATGAGAATTCCAGATTTTTTGGATCTCTTTATGGGTAGTGAAGAGGACGAGGTCCACCACAGCTTTGAGAACATTTCAAGCGCAAGGTACATGGTACTGAATCTACAAAGAGCAGAATAGCTTTGCCAATGTGGTCAAAACAGCGTTGGAAAGAATGCTAGCAGTTAACTATAAAGTCGTAATCTGAGATGATGAAAGTCTAGTTGATAGACATTATTGGCGTTTTAGTGCCTCCACTGTAGATGAAATAGAGATAGTAATGGTTGGACAAGAATTCGATAGGCGTGCTGTGATCGTTCGCAACAGAATGATGATTGCAACACATACACACATGGATCATGTGATGCTCACTAATACCTGGTGATTTTTTTGGGAAGGCGATAACCACTCCCACTTTAATTTGAAACAAGCAGAGCCGTATACCGGTAGTTTCGGTAATGAGAAAATTTTGATAAAGGATTTCTATGTAAGTCGGATGACGACAATGGATACTCCAGCAAATCATCTTTTGGAGTGTCCTCAGCTTTTTTGTTAATACATTTTTGATATGTAGGCTAAACTTGAGGGAGAGAGAGCGTCTCCTGTGCACCCAGTTAAATCAGATAAATAAAACACTGAGTTGATGACTATAACCACTTGCGAGAAGCTGTGGCGAATGACGGCATTCTTACAGACTTTGTAGGATTGGTCGTAGTATCAGCCACGTGTGCAGGTAATCTTAGGTACATGCATGAATATGCTTAGTGTGCAATTCTATAAGCGCGGACCTGTGTACATCCTGACCATTCATTACGATTATCTGCAACACAGAATGGACAGAAATTAGAAAAGGGCTGTTTTTTGGTGATCATCCGATTGCCACGATTTGGTAGCTAGAGTTTCCAAACAGAAGCCCGCTAAGCTCATGAATATCTTAACCAAGAGCCAAATTTATGGGAAAACTCGATGTTGGCTATGTTCATCGATTGGCAAAAGAGCTGTCTCGCTCATGTCCACACCTCAGTATGGCTCAAGGATGAGATCCATTTAAATCAAATAGCATCATTTTTGCAGAGCTTCTCGATCAGGAACAAGACCCTGTGCTGATGTGCCTAGGCGATGGCACATTTCCTGTTGATCCTAACATTGGGTTGATTACTTTTCTATCTGACAACGCAAATGCAATCTACCTAGAGAACTAAGAGACAAGTTGTTTCCAGACAACAATGACAAGTTGAAGAACCATCAACGGCTTCGTGATGGTGTAATCATGGTTTCTATGAATAATAATATGAATAACATCAACAAACAGATGCAAAACAAACTTCGAGGCCCTTCTGAAACCTATCGATACTGATGATGATAATGAGTAGACCGTTTATTATCCTACAGAATTCTTGAATTCAATTTAGCCTCGAAGTTTGCTTTGTATCTGGGTGTTGATGTTATTCATATTATCATTTTTTTTTTGCGAAACGGTGCAATGTTACGAGACTTTGCCTGAAAAACCTCATGCCGAACGTCACAGAAGCAACGATATCGACAGGAAAGATTAGAAGAGCGGATGTCACCATTCCACGCATTCCCGTAGCACCTAAAGGTATGCCCTTCTCTCATGGTTACCTACATATATGTTGCCTGCTCCAGAGAGTGGAAACCAAAATTTTTATATATCTATGCATCCAACGGTAAAAGTTACCATGTTATTTATCCGAATACACTAGAACAGAAGATTTTTACACATGTAATTGAATATAAACGTATGTATGTTGTACTGAATAAATGTATTGAACGTTATTCACATCGCAAAATTTAGGGATAAAAAGCCAAAAAAAGCTTGAGCAGAACAAAAAAAAACAGAGAAAAAAAAACAAAAAAGATATTAATAACAACATATTAGTAACGAAACTACAAAAATGGTATTCGTTATCAAATGTTGTTTCCCACCTGTGCTGCTTCTCGATCCACTACAAAAATACTCCGCTCTTGTCCGTTGTATTCAAAATGAACCTGTCGTTTGCCATCAGCTTTCACGAGGCCAATACTTGTCAATCTGATAATCAGCGTTTTGCCATGCTCCAATTTAATCTGCAAGGATGATTCTAAACGTCACACTACATGCATTTTCCCAGCAGCTGCTTTTACGTACCTCCAATTCCTGTTGATGCTCAGGGCCTGAGAAGAAAACATCAGTTGGGAGCAAATCTACTGGACCATATTTGCGTCGGAAATTCACCATATGGTCAAACTCTTTGGGGAACATCGCTGATGATAGCACATCCTGCATTCTGTAACCGAGAATCTCAATCGCATAAATCTAATGGATGATCAGTCGCCAAGAGGATGTAACTGGATTATATGAGCGAAGAACCGAAGTATCTTCTACCTGAAGACAAGCTCATGCTTCTGCTCAATGAGTCGCCTTTGATGATCGAAATCCATCGGTTTCAGGGTAGCCCCAGGACGTCCAGTGATCGGCTTTTTTCCACGCAGCACCTTGAGTAGAACTACACGTTAACTTTGTATTTAGTGTATATTGTCGGTAAAGTGACGCAGATTGGTTTTATTGAGTAGCAGATACAATTTAAAGACACGCTGCACACTGACTTGTTGCGGACATTCTGTGGGCTATTTACACATAAAAATACGGTAGTTGTATTACTCATTTGCTTTTAACACACGCTGCTTAGATCATTCTTCACTGGAAGGATGCAGAATGCGGAGCGAACCCTATTTATAGCAGAGAAAAACATTTAAAGGCAGCACCCACGGTAATTTTCGTATCGGAGGTTTTGACCGTTTTTGAACCTTAGTAATAGTTCTAACAATTTGGAGGAGAAAGTAGCGCGCAAAACTCAACCGTTTCTGAGATATGATTAGGGAAATGTCCAAGATCCTGGATCAGTAGGATCAATGTGGTGTCGTTCGATCGAGTTGTGGCAGCAATGGATCGTTGCTGCCAGCTGATTTGGTGGTTAGCCATCTTTTACCTTGTTATTGTAAAGCAATTTTCTGGTTCTTGACTTTCCCTTTCTGCATCACTAAGCATTACTGAGATGATTTTTTACTTGTCACTTCACAAGAAATGTGCTAGTTTATTTCCTTGTATGGTTGATCTTCACCAGTGACGCGTTTTCGAATTTTTTCATTGCTCAGAGTTTGTTTTGGAATTCATTGGTGTTTCTGCCATACCTTGACTGGTAAGGCTATCTTTTCCAAAGTTTGGTTCCTTCCATGAACTTCAGGAACCCCGCAAAACATGACCAAAAACCTCTTTGCCCGCAAAACAGCTGACAAAAAAGGCAGCAGTATTGACTATTTTGGATCGGTCCACAGCGAACAGATCGCGCAACTCGGCCCAATCTACTCGAAACCGATGAAATGAGGGGTTCCAGAAGACAGGGATTTCGAAGGTTTCGACTGTTTTCAGCACTATAACATTGTTAAGCGCACCCGATTACCCCGAAAGGTACCAAAATCTCGGGGTCGAAAATTTCCGTGGGTGCTGCCTTTAACTATAATTCTGTGTGAGGTGAAACCAGTGAGCAATTACTGTAAACCGTCGCATGAGATCCAGAAAAAATTTTCTAGAATGGCGTGACTTTGTCCTCAAACAAGAATAACATTTCCTGCTGAACGTGAGTCTCTTTTGAAACAACTCGGCCTGCCAAAGCTTCTATCTTGCTAAATTGGTCCCCCCAAAATTGTTTCGAAGAGGTGGTTTATACGATAGTGGTTCTTCGGCTCCGTCTTCACCGTTTTCCGTAAACGGATCTTCCTCAAAAATTTGACAAATGGATTTCTTCACAATACTGTCACGAAAATTACATCCGCTTTATTACAAAACATGATTGTAGAGTTATCGCAAGTATTCTGCAGATACTGTGGTAACGTTTTTCCCATGATCTATGGAAACATTGCCCACTGGAGTTACTTCACATCGTTATCATGAATGTGACATAAATGTTAAACGTTTGCATGATATCTTTCTGCATGGTGAAGATTTTGCGTGCTCGAAGAAGTAGACGTTGCCTTCTGTACATGTGAGAGAGCGTACCACAGTAGCTACATGGAAAATGGGAAGGGCATCCTCGCTGGTAAAGTAGATCGGTAGTCGTACGCAGCCAGATATAATTATTTTGCTAGTGTCACAAAAACCCACCTTCAATTGGAGGGATTCTGGAAAGCCATAAGCCGGTTGTCCCAATTTTCCCTGGAATCGAGTGTATTCGACACAAATAAGTAGTAGTACTTGGACACAATTAACATTGGTGGTCAAGTTTCACTCGCAGGCAGCTAACCACTTGTTTGGACAGATTGGAAATTGAAATCGGAGTATCAGTGCTGCATGAGGAGCCCGCTGCGTACCGCGAATCCTTTTAAAGTTTCTAAGCAATTCACTGGATGCAGCGCTACCCAGTTAGGGAGAGTATTTCATGTGCCCGAGGATCATACAAGAACTGTTGGTATTAATGAACGCGTGGATGCGCAGACATTCAGAGTGCATGGTGCATGTGATGTAGCGTGGGCTGAGCACACCTTAAGCACCACTGAAATCTCCCATATTTGTGACGCACATATCTACCTCAAAAAAGTCTTGCACACTCTTAGGAAGTGCGTAGTGCTCTGCGTGCGTTTCCAATTCTTCAACAGAAGATATTCCATGCTGAGTCATGAATTGCGCCAGATCACCGACAGCTTTTGAAGATGGAGCAACCTGAAGTTAATCAAACATGTGTTCTCTAGTAGAATGTACAGCAAAGAAGATGATCCCAAAAGCACCTTGATTATATCTCCAAGAGCCTCATTAGCTCTAGCGTAGTTCTTACACACCAGCGGGAACTGATCGGCCAAGTTCAACGAGTGTGACTGCAATAGAAAAGCATTCATAAGGGGACATGAGAAGGTTGGCTGGTACCAATGAGGATTTCAATAGGGATAAATCAATTTCTGTTTAGTAACCCGTTAAATTACCTGAAATTGAAGGTTGGTGTACTGTCCTCCAGGAATGTTATGTTCGAAAACATCTGAAGATCCGCTCTTTAACGTATCTGTGCACTCAAAATTAGCGTAAAGACGACGAGTTTGTTCCCAATAGTGGTTATACTCCGAAATAGCTCTCAGATCCAAACCTGAAAAGATGATTTGCTCAGAGTAACATTTCAATCCACGGGTTCACTCACGCGAGGGATTCTAGCCGGTAATTCGTGCCTGCCCTGAGATGTAGGTCGATTCAGAGGATAGACACTCTGTCTAGGCAATGTTGGAGTGATTCACAGCTTCTGCCATCGCGTAGATATACGTTCGTGTGCTCATGTGTGCGGGTGTACCTGCGTGTTTGCAGATTGTACTTCGCACATCAATCCGGCCAGACTTGCGAGACGAAGGTGAAGGTGAAGCGAGACAGTCGAAAATCGCCTTCGACGAATCAGCTCCCTGATCCTCTCCCAAGAAGTCCAGCCAGCTACGCGGTGAAAACTTCCTTGGCCTTAGACTCCAATGAGCAACTCCGGGGAAATTTTTTAAAACTGAACACTGCAACGACAAAGAGTGTTCTTCCGACTTGGAAGAGTCATTGATATCGTAGATTCAGTCAGGACGGGCTCTGAGGAATTATCTAAGCTACTCCAATCAAAAAGGACTATGATGACAATCTGTAGCTTCGAAGCAAAACGCTTGCATCTGATCCCATCAAGAATCTGTTGATATAGGCCGAAAAAATCACGAACGACTCCATTGACCTGATCGAGAGCAAGAGGAACCACCCACTATACTTCACCTTCGACACTGGCGAAAAACTATTCTTTTGCTGTAGTTATAGCGCAGTGGAGTCCGATCCGATAGGATAACAAAAGATACATATTTATCTTAGCCGATGAGGACTGGTATGCATCTTCTGTTATCCTACCGGATCGGACTCCGAAGCACTGTAAATGGAGTTCTTGGAACGTTCCAAAGGAAGAGAGGTTGAAATCGGTGTTTTGTCAACACCAGTTTGATTATGAAAATCACTTCCCTCAATTAAGGCTCACAACCCAGATAAGACGATTATGATTTTAAGGATGTGGATTAATCTCGGCCTTGACCATTTTGGTCGCCATCGCCTCAACAACCAACTACGGTGGAGACTAGTTCGGGGCTTTCTACAGAGCTTGGAGAATCTCTCCCAGGAGATGCCATGCCTTCTACAAGGTCATCGTCGGAGACTTAACTTCTTATGAAAATTACATCTGGGTACCCAAGACATACACTGAAAGGAACAAGGAGAGATGTTCCTCTAGTTCATCATGACAACAGAAATCATTCATGATAACTAACAATTTTAGCCAAGTCAGCCTCCCTACCTGGAAGTGAGCGTCATGCGGTGGAGGTGCTATGACGAAGTTAACCATCTCATCGTGATTCCATGGTTTTGCCAGATCAACGTTTGGGTCGCTATAGGGTAATCTATTCTAGCTGCGTGCGCCAGTCGCACATCAGTCGCACGCATCCATTTAAATGGGATTTTCTATGAAGACCGGTCAACACGGCATGTAGATCCTCAATGAAAAGAACGCGCGGCTGCCGCGAGGTCAAAGTCAAGCAAACATAAATTGAAACGCCTCCACCTTTCTCATCGGCTTTTGAGAAAATATCGTAGTCGACAGCATCGTAGGCTCATCCAATATCTTTGCAACAGCGACAAGAAGTCGAGAACTTCTAAACCACTGAGAGACAACTGTCTCAGGAACCCTCGAGCTTGTGCACTACGGCAAAGCCGCAAACGACGCATGCAACAATCAGCTAACGTCTGCGATAGCAAAAGCAGCAAAAACGTGCGGAGAACCGACATGAGAAGAAATCTGAAGGAAAGACGAGCAGCTTGCTTCTCATCGCACAGGCAGGGAAAAGTGTCTGCAACGTCTCCGAGGCTATGCCAATAGCAAGACCAAGACAACCTCCGCCACCACCCAGATGGAAGGATTTTTTCTAGACTGAAAGTGGAGGAGGCCATTGCGGGAGGTGCTTCATCCTACCTATCACCATTGTCAAGACCTGTTTTTTTTTATTACTCAAAAATTGCGGTCTGAGTCAGTGTTCTTGGCGACACAATAAATAACAATAATCTGCAGCAAAAGTTTGCCGTGAAACCTCTTTCTGGAAGTCCCCAAGGTAATTTCATCATCAAAGAAGTTCAGATACAACATTACCAACTGACTTTAATTCAGTAGAAAACGTGTCAGAACTGAAGAAGAAGAAGCTAGCAGAAGTTGCAAAGTAGCTTATGCTGTCTGTATACTGTCCCGTTATTAATTCGACATTAGGCTGAAGCGCAAGTCTGGATGAAGTCTTTCAGAAAATGTAGTGTAAGAAAAATTCTTTCGAACAGTACAGTGCGTTTCATAAGTATCGACGCATCCCAGGAAATGCCGCTACCCAATTCACCACCGTTGAGAAAATTTACAAACATTAATCGATTCGGCACCCCAGAAAACCTAAGTTTGCGTTTTTTTTTCACTTGTGATTATGGAAGATAGCGAACAGATTTGGCACCTCACTCTTAAATGCGCCTTTTCATACGTATAGACGCAGTCTATGAGAGAAGACAAATAAATTTCATCTCTAAGGGAAAAAGTGGGCTCAATATTTCAATAAGAACAAGCGTTGACATTGTAATTTTGCATTTCAACATGGTTTCAGCAGTAACATTACCAGTAGCCTTCGGTGTGTTCTCCATACTACGAACGATTGCTCCCAAACTTGGCTGGCTGGTCATCCCACTCATGCTGTCTATTGCTCCGTCAACGCCGTCGGCACCGGCCTGAATCTCCATATTAAGGAAATGCATCGAACATACATACACACTCCTAACTGCTAAATCGAATTCACAAACAGCTGTTAGGTCATATTTAGACCTTGAAAAGGCTAAACACATTTATCTCACACATTGCTGCTATAATTTATACACTAGATTTTGCTGTTCGCAATAGTTACCTCGGCAGCAGCTATCATAGAGGCCACTCCTGTTCCTGCTGTGTCGTGAGTATGGACTTGAATCGGCAAGTCCGGATATCTAGAAAGAGCCTGATCAGGAAAAAATAAAATGGAAGTTCTCCAAGGCTAAGGATTAGCCACACTTTCTACAAGGTGGGCCCATAAGTTATTGTACATCGTTTGCTGGTCTATTTCTTCTCGGTAGTGAGATGCTTTTGGCCGTATTAGATTTCTGACAATAGGGCTGGATTCAATCTATTTTCTGATCACAAACAAGCCACGGAGACTTGCGAGTTAACGTTTAAAAAATTATAGAAAACTTCCAATGCTGATTTTCGATGCCGCCAAATGCAGTGATTCAAGCCGTAATTTCCGAGCAGAACAGCTTCAAAAACAGTATTTGTTGACGGTTTCAGGTGAGATAAAAACTTGTCTCGTGTTTCTGATGACGATCGCAAGATGTATGTGCAGAATCCACTCAGGAACGGTGTTCATAAGTGTTCATAACAGAACAGAACGGGGCTGTTTCAAAGGTGGCTTGGGTGAGGAAACCAAGCCTTAGAATTCGAGGGACACCGTTGTCCCATATTCAGGCCTATTGAAGGGAATTCATAACCGTTTCATAGCATTTTTACCATTTTCCTACATTCCTATGGAAAATTTGCTGAAAGCGAATTTGGTGAAATTCAAATAAAAATAATCAAACTACATCAACAAAATGTCAATATAAAATAGCAAACTCTAAACCCAAATATATATTATATATTAATTATAATTGAATATATAATAATATATAATTATATATAATAATATATAATAATATATAATTATAATATTATAAATATATATTATATACAAATATATATTATATATACTATTATATTATATTATAATTAAAATGAGACTTCAGCAAAGGAAATAAATTAAAACCGGGAGCACGGGGTGACCTTTGCTTTTCGCTACCTTTTCTCGTATAGATAGATCTCATGAGACATTCTAGGCACCACTGGAAACAGCACTTCATGTGCTCCAAAAATCACAGAGCAATAAAACTGTTTGGAAAGTTTTGATGTATTTAGCAGGAAAAATCACTACAACAACCCATTTCTTCAAAAATCAGGCTAACTGCTCCTTAGCATTATTCTGCTGGAAAGCCGGATTTTGTCTGGAAGATACTTTGAAACTTTCTTTATTCAGCTGAGAAAAGGCGCGATAAACCATCGGTTCCTCGCGGAGAAATGAATGAGCAAACGTTCTGCAATAACATATGGCGCACCCTGTATAAAGTTGTAGTTCACGGGTAAGGAATTGAATTCTTCAAACAAAAAAAAAATGATGATTTAGGTGTTACAGACGTGAGTATCTGGCTGACAACAAAGTTTTTAACTTCTTTCAAAAATCGACTACTTCATATGACCTCGGCACCGTTACAAAAGTATTGATGAGGTTGTGAAAAAGGAAAATGATGGGGAAACGAGGAAGTGACGCGAGCTTACATGACGGATTGGGGGAAGCGTTTCGTATTTTGTTATTTTAGCTCGCATCACCAGCATCGACATTTAATTCCATTATTTTTCATTAAGGCCTAGCTAGCAGTAACCTCTATTATTAAGCAAACTTTGAGGTTTGTTCCAGTTGTTTCCCTTCTGGCCATGGCTGACTGGGAAGAAAAGCAAAATGCTTCTCATGCTAACGACCCGCCTAAGTATGTAATGATTGAAAACATTTACGCCCTTCCATGGTTGCAAGAACATATTTCTCAGGTTCAAACTGCATTAATTGGTCAGCAACATTTGAATTGAAGAAATTTAAGTTTAATTAATTTTGATGTGATTGTCATAAGGAATATTTGTGATTGTAAAGTAACATAGAAACAAACTTCTCGCGAATGCTTCCAACTAGGAGACGGGTTGCAGAAGGATGCAGCACACCAGCCATGTCCTTGATAGCTGAATGTAATATAGATGAAAAAACCGAAAAACAGCCTAAAGAACAATGATATTTCTTGAAGGCAGAGATTCCATCTGTCGTTTCTATCTCAGACCTCTGCAGAAGCAGAACAGATGTATGCTATCGAAAACAGTGATGCACGAGGAAGACAAGTACGTAAGTGAAGGATGCATACATGTTTAATTATTATAGTTATTTATTTATCCATTTATTTATTTATTTACTTATTAATTTTTTGGATGCACTCAAGATGGGAGGCCTAATCCCGCCCCAAATACTCATTTAGAACACGATTTGTGAGGTCCCTAAGCATTGTTTTCTTTAACCGTTCCTGAAAATTTTTCATATATCCTAAATTGTAGAATATGTTGTGTGTTGAGATCGCAGTATGTAAATGAAAGAGACTCTGTCCATAAAATCAACAAATCTTGGTTAAACGTGCCTTACCTAGGATGTGTATTCCAGCCTTCACAAGCTCGCTAACAAGTTTCATGTAATAAGCGAGATTGTACCTAGTGGCGTCCTTTTTGGTTACGTCTCCAGTGTAAGCAATCGCCCCTTCTACTACACCACCGGCCTGAAACGTTTGCTTCGTTATGCATAGACGATAGTGCTTCGAATATTTCACTTTCCAATAATTTGCTAAGAGCTATCCACTGTAAAATTTGTGAACTTCGCAATCGGTATTGTGAGAAATTCCGGATTACTTGATGTATTGGAAGTGTATTAACGTTAGTGCAAAGATCAAGGAGCTTCTATGGCACAAATAGCAGTCTATACGTCCCAATAATCTAGCAACAATTTATCGCAGCTGATTTCTAATGGATATTTTACCTCTCCAACTGCTTCAATGCCAAATATCAAGTTTGGCACGTAATTCAAACAGTCCATTATCCTGAATATGTCCATTCCAGACTGCACTGCCAATTTGCAGAATCTGCAAATTTGGAAAGATGGTACATTCGCTAGCATCATTCAGTGCTGCAAAAGTATCTAGGCGTGGTAAGAAATAAAGCACGGAAGATGTAATTTTACATGAGACTCCACTAAAATTTCATCCATGCTATGTTTGTGACCTCAGTATACATACAGTGGAGGACTGGACTGCGATTGTGTTACACTTTAGCCATGTTTCTACTAACCAGGGAAGGATACCAGGGGGTCCGAGGACTCTTAACAAAATGTATACTGTCATATGCAGTTTGTGATGCTGATCTCAAATCTGTTTACCTTATCTGCTGTGGAGTCTTTAGTGAAGAGTTACGGTGGCATAATTGCGGCCTGTCCAAACCGGCTAAATGTGACTTCCGAGTTATATTCTGCTCAGAATATGCTCTAGAACCACCTCATCCATTTAGAAGAATTGAAACTGATTCTTGTTTTCTGAGCGTGACCTAATCCGGGTGATTTCCAGCAATCTTTTAGCGAAGTACATCTTAGAAGCCAAATTCAGGGTGTCTTGCGCAAACTCTAGTTATACCCCCAAACCGCAAGCTCTACTTATAGTTATTCTTCAAAGAGTGCTCCACAGCAGATAAGCTAAACGGATTTGAGATCAGCGTCAGAACT
This sequence comes from Ancylostoma caninum, assembly GCA_037903475.1. Taxonomy (NCBI): domain Eukaryota; kingdom Metazoa; phylum Nematoda; class Chromadorea; order Rhabditida; family Ancylostomatidae; genus Ancylostoma; species Ancylostoma caninum. The sequence goes on along the minus strand of JBAJFG010000061.1, from coordinate 807,242 downwards.
GTACTTGACAATATACATTTCTTTATGAAATGTCGAATCCCCTAAGTATGTATCCTTCCCTAGTAAGAAGAATCACGAATGATGTCAAGCTACATTTACAGTGCATCGGAGTCCGATCCGGTCAGATAACGAACGATGCGCATTTATCTTCGTTATCCGACAATCGATACGTCTCATTTATTATCCGACCGGATCAGGCTCCGATGAACTCTAAATGTAGCTGTAGGCAGCAGATCGAGCCTGTTTCATAACCCAAGTTTGAGGTTTTTCGGTTATTTTCTTTTCTAATCTTCTGTTATTCTATTCGCAGTTGGTTATTCTGATTGTATTTCTGCAACGCCCTAAGAACGGACCCTATACATCTGCTTCCTTTTTAATTTTTGGGTTTTTGTGTTCTATAGATCTAGCTTAGGACTTCCCTTCTTTACTGATGAATTCTGAAGGAAGTCCTACGCTTTCTGCTTAATTTCCGTATGAGGAAGCAGTACGAACGGCAAAGAGAAGTTGGGCTTCCTTTTTTTTCCTCTGATTTTTTGTATATGAGTATGTCACGTTGACCGATTGCATGAGTAGCTAGGACTACTACATAGAATCTTTAGATATATCAATCTTTAGATATATCGGAATGATTTTGGAGACTCGAGGAGACCGCTCTAGGATAACTCAAGCAAGCATTCAGTGCTTGGTGGTTGTCACTCGCGATGTGTCAAAGGGCAACAAGATGAGAATATCAAACATTCATGGAACGGAAAAGCACTTGAATACAAACGTACTCTCTAATGTAGTTGTCTGGAAAATTGCTATATCCGAAAGCATTCGCGCCTCGAAATATACACTGGAATGGAACGTTCGGAATAGCTTTCCGTAAAGCTTCTAATCTCTCCCATGGACATTCATAGAGGAAATTCATGCAAACGTGAAAGGTTGCACCTGAAGATCACATGCGTTATGAATAGTTAGAATATGTAAGGGACAAGACAAATTTGATGGCATTACAATAACTCTTAGTTGCACTTGAGTGGACTTAACGTGACATAAAAATACTGTGTAACGTGACCTAAAGGCAGTTTGTCACCTCATTTCCTGGGTGGGACATATCAACAGGCTCTAGACCTCCTCGCCATGCTGATTCCAATGATGCACGGCGAAACGCATAAAACTGATGAAAACCCCGTTTTCGGAGGGCTGTTTGATCGATAAGATCAACGGCTTCATGCCTCCTCTCGGCTCTACAAACTGTCCCGAATGCATCCCGAAAAACGTTTAGAAGGCGGATTCATAGACCATTTGTGATATTTTATGCATATGGCTGGATTCAGCGCGTTGAGGAGATTCAGACTCTGCTAAAATCTCAAACAAGAAAACGAGGTGATACACTGCCTTCAGTCGACGTTACATTCAAGCCAGCGAGTGAACAAGTAAAAATAACCCTTGTAAACAGCACGCGAATGAATCCTCTCCTTCACCCAATTGGTTTCATCCTGTGCTGACCCCCGGGGTCCATAATCAGTAGTGTCCATCTTACGGTCATTATGAACAATCCCATAACCTAATCTCCAACCTGTGCACCTTCAGGGGTTCTCATTTTTTTTCAATGGTAGTCCTCAAACTTTTACTGTGCAGGAAAGTGGAAGAACTACATGTAATGGAAATTTCTGGTCTCCAATAACTCCGACATTTCACACAAATTTACTTTTGTAGTCTGAACAGGTATTTAGCCGAGAAGATCCCATGTATCTCTAACTTTGCCAGGCCTTGAAGAAGGCCACAAGGAGCTTCGTAAAGTATTTTGCCCATCTTGGCCAAGACCGAAAACATCACAACTCGTCATGGCATTACAAGTGTCATGGTAAGATCCAGTGAAAATCGGAATCAAACAATTATGCCTCCATATAAATCGTTTTCACATCGAGGAATAAACGAGCGTCTTTTTCACCTCGCACGATAGAATATTTTAGTCGAGAAGAAAGCTATAAAATTTCCTCTTGTTATCGCATGTATAAATTCTGCAGTGGCAAAGCTGTCTCTGTACATGACCAGCGACTGACTCGGAGAAAAATAAAGTGGTAAATCCTTCTCCAAATGAATATACCAAAACAGTTGTAAACCTTCAAATATGAACCATCAACTGCTACTCTAAGATTACTACCATTCGAGGTGTACATGTTCAATAGCCGGGAATGCATCCAATAAGTTAGGCTGGTGCAAATCGCAATTTCGGAAGATGCAGAAAGTTCCAAAGTTAGAGTGTTCCTAAATATCTCAAGCAGCATTACCTCCCCAGTTTTCAATGGATCTTAGTCCACTCATGTGGTGCGCAATATGAGGAGCGATCCTCAGTAGATCTTTTGTTCGAACTCGAGTAGCCAAGAGCGATTGATGAGCATCTCTGTGCAAAAAAAAAAGATAAAAACTCTTCACAAACTAATTATTAAAAAGCAATCATAAAGGTAGTTATAACTCAGATGGAAAGACTAATTAAATAATCTATGTACCTAAATGACGTATCGGTGATTAGCAGCCCTTTATGGTTTCGCAGCGCTTTTGCAAACCCAGCTGGTCCTTCTTTATCCAAAATTTCCTTGAATCCTTTTGGAAAGACACCTGAAGCTACAAACTGATCTTCTTGGTGAATATTTGAAACACAATGCAATTTGTGGAAGTCTTTGAGGGAAGAGAAGAGTGATATTTAACATTTCACTACCAAATCTAAACAATGTAATAATGGATGACATGGAGAAATAACTTTTCCAGCATAGTGTTTCATTTAACCTAGTAAGGCATGCGCTAGAAACGATAGAGTAAAGTTATAAAATCAATAATGCATGTTTCCTTGTAATATTTTTTTCATTTTCGTCAATGTTCTTCTCCTCTATGTATGTGATGTGATAGGCGCATCATGAGAGTAGATCTGCGATCAAAAATTCATGTCGAAAATCCTCATCAAAAAATGGTATTGTCACCATTAAAGAAATAAGGAGCGTGAGAAAACCGACGACCACGAATCAGATGCGATATTTGCTAAGAAAATTTCATAGGCTTTGCAACCACCGCGTTGCTACTAATGCAAGTGTTTTTTTTGAATTTGTTCACAAGTACAGTTAGTGATGTCCATTAATTATCTTGAATACACACATTGTCGTACCTCTCTTGTGCTGTGGCGTATCCGGAGGAGTGCGACAAATCTTAGCATCTCGCACACCGAGGGGAGAAAGCGAACCATTCACCTCAAAAAGTAGAGGGAAATGTTGGAGGTATGTTGGAGGTAGAATTGAAAACATTCAGGAAGAATTATTATCATCATCTTTCATCTGTCCGCTCATGTGTCCACATCCGCTGTTCTGTCAGCTCTGACCCTTCGCTGTGGAATGGACTCCATAGCACTGCTATGCAGGAACCATTCACGCCTTTTGCTAGCAGGTGTAAGTAGTCAGGGGTGCCTCGAGGCTTGTAGGTCTGCTTGCAGATTATATTCCGCTCATTAATTTGTCAAAAAAATACAATCAAATAAGATTGACCTATTAACGGTGCTTGGAATTAAAGATGTTGTGTAGATTCCATCACACTTGCTTTCCTTTGCTAATTATCGCATTGGCTTCTAGTCCTCTCATCATGCATACTATACCAATTACAACAGAATGCCTGCTCCGCCGTGTGCCTCGGTTTTCTTCCAAAAAAAAAATAGGACCTGTAATTTACCAGGAACCCCAGTGCCCTAATACAGTGACGCACTTTTTTTGCTGGCGGTTATCCGGATTGCCTGGACCAATAGGGGCATTAGGGCAAGCTCCAAAGGCGCATTATGAGATTCGACTGGAAGCATTTAGTTGACTGGTGAGGACGTCAAGGCCCTCTAAGTACTACTGATTTCTAACTAATGGGTTCCTTGTAAATAGGCGAGCCTGTTCTCTCTTGCTTATGAAAGTGAAAAAAATGAAAGGCACTGGATGCTACGTTCTCCACTTACCATGCCCATTTTTTTCCGTTTATGCTAAATCTTTCAAGTACTGCTCATCGCTTTGTTTAATCTTTCTCTTTTATTGGAGAGCACCTCAGAGTACATGTAATAAATAAATAAATAAGGGGAAGCACAAAAGTTCCATGTACTCCTTCCCAGACGTAGCAATCAGGGGTGGTAGTAATTAGGCCGAAATTCGCATCTAAGCGTGATGTGTAAGTCCCACTTAAGTGCCATTTAACACTAGATTTCAATTTTTGGAAATATGTTCTTCAAGGCCCAATACACGCTCTAAGAAAGTTTGGATTGAAAATTGGCATCTAAGTGGGAGGAAATCCTGATCTTTTTCCGAAATTTCCAGCTTGCGCTTAGTTGGTGCTGAGCTGCGGCTAAGTCTGACCTAGTCAATAATTGGACAGTGCGCGTGAAAGAGCGTGCAATTCTGTGAGGCGCAGACACCTTGCGAAATCTGCAGCAAAATGTACCCAAGGGTACATTTTGATGCAGATTTCGCTGGCGATTTCGCCGACACAACCGCGCTCCGAGCGCGCATGTCCACATTATGCCATTCATTCACGAGGGGCTGCAGGAGATGCAAGGAAGATCATTACCAACAGCACATTCTTGCCAAGAAATCATTGATCACATGTCTCTCAGCATGCACAGAAAAGGTGTGCGGTAGTGTAGTGGGCAGGATGCTGGTTCATCGTGCAATCGATCTATGGTTCAATTCCGCTGTAATGTCAGAGCTTTGCAAACAAACATTCAAGTGTTTCCTGCACAATAGGCGGCTTCAATCACTCCGGCTAATTCCCAAGCAGTGGCTTGAACTACAAAGCAACTTTTTGACCCATGATGGGAGAAAAATCCTTTGACCTATGTGCATGCAAAGAACAATCATGGCGTGTATTGGGTGGTGTAGTGGTTAAGTGGCTCGGTCAGAGCAACTCGGTCTGTGGATCAAGATCTGTCCAAGGCAAACGTTTTGCAAATAGTTTTTCAGACCTTTTGTACAGAGGAGTTAGGTGACAATTGCTATGCCTATCTCAACCTGAGAGTTGAGCGGTAAATCATCCTTAGTCACTAATATGCATGAATCCTCAAACAATACTTTAGCGGTTGGCTTTTCATACAACTGCTAATAGGAAGGTCGAGAGACCTTAACTTGGATTAATTTAGTATTAGAGAGAGTATGGGGTAGATAGGGTGTAATCAATCCCTGGTTGGCTTCATGCACGGTCTTGGTTCTGCCAAGAGGGACGAGCAGTCACGATCCTACGTGGAACCCGAACACGAGCCATCCTTGCAGTTTTGAAGTTTACGACACTTGATGAGTATCTTTTGGTAAGCTCACCAAAGAATCGAATGGACAAGAAGCGAAACGTGCGCAAGGTCACACATTTTGTAGAAATCCGCAATCGATACCCGGAAGTATATGTTCCTAGGAATTCAACTGAACTCGTTTTATCGGCATGAAACGGGAGCGCACTTCACTGTGCAGTTGGTGGTGCAGTGGTAAGTACGCGCGGTTATGCGAGCGTAGCCAAAGGTTCGATTCCTGTGATGTTATGGGTTTTTGCATTGTTCCATGGAACCCTATGGTTAAAGATGAACATCGTTTAATAACAGAAATATGCGCACTGTGGTTCAAAGGTTGTGATGCCAGATTGTAGGCCAACGGCCGAGTGATCAGTTCCCCATGAAAGCGAGTGTTTTGAACTTGATATTTCGTGTTATATGTGTGACGATTGCCTGCTAATTTCCTCCAAATCAGAAATGTTAAGTCGGACTTAGATGCCACTTAAAGTTATCTATTAATTTCCACTTTCAACCTAATTACTACCACCCCAGGTACACAACACTTTTGCTCCTCATGTAGCAAACATCAGCAATTTGCTTTTGTAAAATACTTTCGAGCCGTTATACGGTAATTCCTGATGGAGATTCCGTTCTCTGAGCAATTTGCCCGGTACAGAAGCATGACCTTCTACGTACATTCAGCGGGCGCACGCTTTCATCGAATAGTTCCGTCGTGAATTTGATTGAGCGAAGCTTAAATAATGTAGTGTCCATGATCGGAGCGGAAAAGAGCTGCGGACCTCTTCTTTTGAAAGAGGTTGAACAACGTTTTCTGGAGCATGCGCGTCACTAACAATGACAAAGTAGATAAGCTAGTGAAGATGCTGTCCTCATCAACACCAACAAGTCCATCAGCATTGATCTTTGAACATCAACAGCTCGGCCCAAATGACTACAAATAGAAAGAACTGCGCCATTCTTTGTCATTGTTGTCCCAATGTCAAACCATGACAGAGGAGATCTATGCCTGTGTAATGTGCTGGAAGTTTTACAAACAAACTGATACAATTGATACTTCTACAACTGGTCTGAGGAAAACTTCTGAAATATTTTACACCGATGGGAAGGACATATGAGAGAGGGAGATGCTACAAATACAATAGAAATGACTTTGTGGGGAGGACAATGACGGAATTAACCAAATCATCAACAGCCAAAAGGTTTGCCTAACTATCTTCTGTTCCGAAATTCTAAACAGAGTCCGACGAAGCTCTCGTTTCGGCGAGGTGCCATTACTTATGTAGGCCAGCAAGGTCCTCAGTTCTTTTTCTCCGTTGGAAAACTCGTGACATGAAATTTCTTTCAGAGGAGCCTCTTTCTACAACGCAGTCTTTGCAAATTTTCCTATCCGTCTAAGCGCATTGTGTTAAGTTGTTACATAAGTTTCCGCCGTTTTTGCACAGGGATTTTTGAACGCCTGTAATAAATGAATCCCGATTAGATTTTCCTTATGTCCACCTACTACTTTAAAGAGCATGATCTCGCAAACATTCCGGAATGTAAATCATAATTTTCCACATTGTTTTGAAAATGTAATTAACTTCGAAGTGAACCCTTCACAAATGCAAATTCGATAACTGCATTTATACGAAGAATAATCTTATCATAACGTTGCATGAGGCTAACCAAATTTGGGTCGAGTAATCTCTAGGCCATTCTTGGTACTTCCATTCCCCCATTTTATTGTCGAACGGTCTCAGGCACAAGCAATAAACTAGACGTTTTTCTCTTTGGACTTGAAACGAACTGAAGTGGGATTTTTTCCACTGTAACTACAACTATCAACCATTTGAAGACAGTAACCGGTGGAATTTTGGGACAAGTTCTAAGCGCTCTGTGAAAATCACACCATTCCGCCACACCGTGAAGAATGCCTTAATTTTGTTGTTTCGACCCTCGAGAAAGGCGAAGAGCTCGCAGAGGAATTTTTAATTGCGCATTATGTAGCACAAATCTGACTCTAACCGGTGGGTTATCAGATCACAAGAAAGTCCAGCGATTGAGAACCGATTTGCTAAAGTCAGTGACCTCCAGCACTACCCGACTCAGTTCTTTGTCTCGTAGTCCACGGATTTCTGGAGCAGGGGAATAGAGCTGCTGCAGTAAAAGCGGCAAAAGAGCAGCGACTGTTTTGGTCCATTGGTACCTTTTGTCATTTGATTTTTTATGAAACGTTTTAGTCGAAAATTACAAAACAGCGGAAGCTTATGTAACAATCCAACAAATCCTTACCTTCACTTCACTCATGTAGCGTAGTAACTTCAGCCCTCTGTTACGAGCGGGGATAACCTCTGTCAGCAGTGGATTCTCATCGATATATGACGTATAAACAGTGCCTTCTATGAATGTTGGATCTTTCAGGACGTTTATGAGGAAGGAGACATTTGTCTAAATAGAACTTCTTTGAATAATAATCAGCTCTAATATTAAAGACAGCAAAAATAGGCCTCTCTGTCTGAAAGATAATTAGGAAAGGGGACAGGTAATTTCTTAACGAAACCTCAATGCCTCGTATTCTCGTCTCCCGTAAGCAGCGCAGCATTCTTTTTGTGGCTTCTGCATGAGTTGGTGCATGGGCGATAACCTGGAAAATAAAAAAATTTCTTTTCAAATGAGTTTTTGTTTTCGTAGTGCAATGCACACTAGAAAAAATCTTCCACGGAAAATAGTGGATGTTACAGATGTCCCATTTTTCTGAAGCGACGTATCCTTATGACACCTGCCGGAGAATCAACTCATTTCTCCAGTAAATATTTTTCTAACTGCACCGTTGATTTTTTATTCAAAAATGCTGTTGCAAAACTGTGTAAAACCAGGTAGCCAAGTTCCTATGCATATTTGACTAAAACTTGTACGTTGTCATCATGCAGGGTACTGCTTTGGAAGTCAGACTGATGTGTGTATGTATGTAGAGTATCCGCCAAGAATTCACACGACAAACCTTGCAGAGAAGAGGCTCGTAGAAGTTGTCGACTTTTCCTCCATCATAAGCAAATCCATCTTTCCGAATTCCCAAGCCACCTCCAATTCGGTAGACCTGTAGCAAACATTAGGAACACGTGTTGCTGATCTACTGTTGTACTATTGCGGACGTAGCACCATGATTAAGGATACCGAACTACCACCATATTCGTTTGTCGGGTTATATGTCCCGCAAGATATCTCTATCATCTTAATAGAGGCCATTTTTCTATAGAAATTATCGATTTATTTGTCAGTTACATCTATTTTTTGTCATTTCAGCTCAGAAGCCGATGAAGACGTGTCGGTTATATTTTTCCTTACCAACGCAGTGACGAGAAAGGACATGTCTAACGGGGTCCCTGAATACTCTTAGCTTAGCATATAGATTGATCGCAAGTTTTCGATAGGAAGTGGAAGGAATGGTATCATTTGCTCCTCTCCAGTACCTAGGATCGCAACGCTCAATTGACGTGTCACGTGAATCACTCCTAGTTGATTAAATACAGTTGCTCTCGGATGTGTATTCACACTATAAGCTTGAAATGTTCGAGTCGGATGTAAATTGACTGATGATTGAACTAGACGTGGCAGTAATTTATTTTTCAAGCAAACATTATGTTTACGCGAGTGATTTATAAGTCTTTTTTTTGAGGCGACACATTAACTACACATGCAGATTTTTAGTCTTGTTCTCAGAGTGCAAAATGTTGCCTATACTTACAGATACGTATGTTTATAGTCCTTGTTGAAGGTTGTTGAGGGAAGACTTTCCTTTCGCTCTTCCTCTTACTTTCCTTCATTTTCATCCTTTCATGTTTACCATTTGAGACATTTCGCGTTGTTTTTTTTTGTGTTACGAGTGTATGATAGTTGGGCTCCTTTGAAAGAAACCCACCTTCAGCCTTCCAGACTGCGGCTTTCCGAAATTGCTAGCATCCTCGTTTTGGATTTGACATTGAACTGCCGCACCTTTGACGCAAATGTTTTCTTGCTTGAGACCCAGTTCACTCAAACGCACACCTTCGGCAATACGAATTTGCGCATTCACCAAGTCGATCCTGTCATGTAAGTATAAGATTAGCAGTCATTTCTTCATTTGCTGTCTCCAATGTGGAAACTTCGAGTTACGTTGTTTAACTATGAGCTGAGAAGGATTTCTCCATGCGTTGGTTTCAAAACCGGAGACCGGGAATCATTTCTCGAGTTTGCAGTCAAGCCACAAAATTTACCCGGTGACCTCTTCTGTTACACTGTGCTCCATTTGGAGACGTGCGCTCATCCCTATGAAGTAGTGATTCCCTTCGAAATCCACTAGGAAGTTCACGTTACCTAAACTTGAAGAATTTCTCCGCATTTTAAAAGCAAAGTATTTGTTGAATTCGCGTACCCACGCTTTGATACCGAATATGTTTACATATGGCTATAGCATCTGCGTACAGTTTTGCTCGAATATCCTCGCCCAAGTTTCTAGCCGGTGCTATCTCCAGAACTAAACCAGATAAATCATTCGCATTCCAAAACTAAAGCAAATAAATCATACGCAAACTGCTTTTCCGGCTCAGGGTTGACAGAAAAAAGGCTATAAGCTAGGTTAAAAATATTGACTGGTCAGAAACTAGATGCAATACATCTATCTTGAGACAAATTTCGCTGTTGGATTATTACATTAGTTCAAGCCCCGAAACCGGTTCATGCGTAATGCAGTAGGTCTCTCTCTCTCCCTGGCTCTCATTCTCTTTGAAGTTCTCCTTTACATTTTTATTACCAGTTACATTAAAAACGTGTCGCAGGCATCAATTGTGTGTAACATTATGTATAAGGTTGGTAAATTTAACGATCAGTTAGTAGCGTTGCTGCGAGAGTCCACTGTTCGGTACACTAGGAATGGTTGATCTATGGGAGGTAGTTCTTCTTTCGACAACTCTAGAAGCACTTCACCTCAAAAATGACACTCGCGCTGACGTGTACTCTTGCAATACGAGGGCTTCTGGTCTCCAGTTGCAATATCCATCGGAAAACCCTTCCACGGATGAACATGAATTCAGCACTGCTCGTCTCACACTGCTCTTGCCTCGTCCCCTTGCAGGTCATTATTACTCAAGGAATTCTAGGAGTTCAGTTATATTGCGCGCAGATGAGGGCTGCGAGAACAGTCTATTTCAATGGTTAGATTGGGAAATCCCACCATTCTGTTATCTAATTCACAAACTGTCGCATAATTTTTTCCAATATTGGGTGAGGCTATACGATAGAACGAATCTAATAGAACTGGATGCAAAGCGCCTGTGCGTGCTGTTTGATTTGCAAGTAAAGAAAGAGAAGTACAGACCTCTTTCTTGCTGTCGTTGATATGAGCAATCTCTTTCATGTAGATGGACGACATCGCCATACTTATCAGCCAGAACTTGAACTTCGATATGCCTTGAAATACTGACATTCTGAGGTGGCATATGAGCTTTTGGCGTCCTTTTAATTGACACATTCCACTTCAAGACCGATGCATACTCTCCTTTTTTTCTCCATAGTTTTTCTCATGAAATTTGAAACTAGAACATCTCTACTGCCATCACATCACTATTTACCATCATATGTCATCAAAACTTTGAGCTGCCTAGGTCTATTGTGGAAGAAATTACGCACGAAAAATCATTTGTCGCAATACTTTTGATCGTGACTGTATGTGGATATACAATATGGGTCGATGATAGGCAATGGGTGTGGTCGAGTTACTCTTACACAGGCCAGGGGATGAGGATCGGATCGATATCGAAACATCGATGTAGCGATCCCCTTTCACCTTCTGAATCTTCGCAGTTACTTTTTTTCCCTCAAATGCAACCTTTCCGTACTCCACCAAAAGAAATAGTCATTGGAAAATGTATATTAATCAATAAAACTACTAAAAAAATCAAAACATCGTGGAATCGTATAACAGTGGAAAAGTGATAGGAAACTAACTTTGGCGGAAACTAGATGCAAGAATAGTCAAACAGGTATAGATACAGCAAAATGCTAACAAGGAAGGGTCACGGATTACAAAGAGCAATAAAAATCACAGAGAAACCACCAAAAGGACCTACACTGATCCGGATTGTGCTCACGTTTCTCAAAAAAAAAATTCGAAATCTGAGGAGCGAAAGGCAGCATCCACGGAAATTTTCTTGTCGGAAATTTCAACGTTTCGGATACTCAACAGTTGTCGCAACTGTTCTACGTAAATTTCATCATAGTACACATCAGTACTCTCAGGATATCAAAATGCATGGGTCTTTTGGCTCACAATCACTCTCTTTCATTATGATAAAACTTGCTTCCATTCCAAACTTCTTCCATTTCGGCTCAGGAAACTCAGCCATTCTTTGTGAAAAGTCTGAACTTCCAGCAATGAAGACCTCCTCTTTCATAGGAGATGACAAAAATTATCTGCGTTCGTTTTCACTGCGGTGCTAAACCTAACCTAGAAATATGGCAAGATTTGTGGAAGCGAAATTACGACAGAATTTTGCATCAACCTAACATTATATTTCGAGCCCTTTCCATAGATTCTTACGAAGTCTCACTATAACTGAACACCCAATTTCTTGTATTTCGCTGCGTATCATCTTTTATCCTAATACTCGGCCACGGCAGTTAAATTCTCCATCAGCGAACCCATATCCTGACGCCTACCCTACTTTTGGGACAGGGCAGGCTCTATCGGTGGGACTCGCATCCCGGCGCTTTCCCCACTACTCGGAACCTTGCGGACCCAATCTCCATCCGTGGACCCGTATCTTGGCGCTTTCTCCACTATTGGGCCAGGCAGACCCAATCACCATTGGTGGACCCGTACCCTGCCCTTTTCGCACTATTGGGCTACGGCGGAATCTTTCTCGATCGGTGGACACCTATCCTGATGTTTTTCTAAACTATGGGGCCCCGGCTCTGTCCGTCATCACTGCAACCGCAAATCTTTGCAAATCTCGAAAGTGATGGAAAAAGCTAGGAAATATTTAGAAAGTTTGATCTATCGCACAAGTTGCACAACTGGTTTCAGAAAATGTCACAACAGCTTGTGATGACGCGTCCTTCATACTGTGTATTTGATTGCACTGCCCTTCTTGAAAACAGACGGATCCTCAAATTGCATAACTCCCATGAGACCTCAAAGAGAGGCGCGCAAAGAGCATATGCCAAGTGAGGACACTGAGTGAATGCTTCGTTTACACCCTCCATTCCTATACACACTTCTTTTCGAAGTGGTCATCGTCCACTGTGCCAAATCTGAGTGGAGTCTACAACAAAGCTTCAATAGAGGGGGCGACTCTGCTCCATACATTGCTGCTACGCATCGTTAAATCGTTGCAAACACTGTCTCACCTGGAGGGCTCGAGACCGCTAGCTGCTGGTCCCGCCGCGAAATCCCGAATGCACCCGACTTCCACTACGTCTATGCAGCCATGATGAAACATCGGCCGAATGCCTCGTCAGCTTCGCATCCTCGCGAAGCGCAGTCTATCATTGAGCCTCACGGCGAGCGCATGCGATCACGTGCTTGTCCCCCTACGCCTGCGCTCTAGAAAATTTTGTTGCACTACCATGATTTATATAAGAGGATCCTTCACAGCTAACTATATACGTGACCTCACAGATCATTACACCTACTTTTGAACCTAATCCCCCCCCCTTGGATGATCAAAGATTCTCAACCATTACCATTACCATTACTCTCAACATCCAGTTTCGTCAAGTCAAGGCAAGCTTTATCTTGTCTCATTTATGTCTGCCACGACAAAAGGTGTAGGGACTTTTTTTGCCCTGTCCTATCGATTTCTGTTCCCTTTGAATTCATCATGCTTCCTCACAAAAGCCACAAAAGTGACACAAAGTCACAAAAAACTTGCATTACATATATAGTCCGTCCGAAACGACGAGTCCGCCCACGCACGCGGGGATCGAGGAGCTGCCACGTTTGCCAGCACTACACGTCATCACCTCTAATCTGCCTATCACGTTTCATCGTTACCTTCATAGTACTGACCAATGATTTGGCTGTGACGTGGACGTCGTGGCAGCCAACAGCATCCGTCCCAGCCGCGCCACCTCTCGATCCCCGCGTGCGAGGACGGACTCGTCGTTTCGGATATACTATAGCTATGAGTTTTTGCCTTACCTCGGTTGTTCAATCAACTTCTCCGCTATGAGAGAACCGTCTCCGAACAGCATTTGAGCCTCTTGTGATGCAAGCTCGAAAGCTTCAGCAACCTTAATGTAAAAGCATGTCCGTTTCACAGGAAGGGCTCTTAGCAAAGCGAGTGAACTAGTGATGTCACCCTTGCAAGGCTGTCGACACGCTTCATATACGTTGCGTCTTGATCATATGCAGGTTTCAGAAATATTGCGGCATTATGTTGCTTGAAAAAGCTCACTGCTTCCTGAGGTGTTGCTATTGGAGCTGTTGTTCCCGGAATAACCTGTGATAAGCAGTAGCATCACACCACATGGTGCATTTACGCTACATATGGTCGTCAGAGGCGGTGCGTTTTCCGCGGACATGAAAAGTACGCCTGATGCCCCGCTCGAGCTGGAATCAGCGATGTAATAGCAAATCAGTAATCATTCTTGATAATTTTTCATCATATTTGATGTTAACTACTAAGAAATCTACTAATTATCAAGAGAACCCTGTCATTTGTTGTCGCAGAAAGCACTCTAGCGCGAGCGCAGCGGTCGCACGGCGTGTTTCTTGAGGGCGCGGGAAACGCACCCTCATCAGCATCTACTGTACATTTACACACAAGCTTCACGTCACGTTTACTTCAATCATCTCATTAGCTCCACTTTATGCATCTTCTCTGGCTGCCCACAACTCCTCTTTTACACCTCTTCGTACCATTTACCTTTACATTTGCTCCAGACGCACACCTTCGTGCCACTAATTTATCGGCCATCCACGCAATTGCAGTCGGAGAAGGTCCAATAAATGATATTCCCGCATCAATAACTCGTTGTGCAAAGTCGGAACGCCTCGCAAGACCAGCATATCCGGGGTGGATCGCATCAACTCCATTCTTAATTAATTTAATTTTTGGGGAATTGGGAAGATCAGTGGACAAGGCAAGAAAGATATCAACGCGAAAACAGATGCGCAGAGCTCGATCGATTAATATAATATAATGCATGAGCAAATGGACGGTGAACCACAGCACGAGCGTAGATACGAGAAATAATATGGTCACCTCCAGAGCAATGTTGATAATTTCTTCCACATCGAGATAGGCTTGGATTGGACCAAGATTCCTTCCCACCAAAAATGACTTGTCTGCCATCTGAAAACAGGAAGCAATGTTGAAATATCACTAACACGAAAGTTTTGCATTGTTCTAATTCATTCGACGAGATTTCGCCTCTTAACGCCTTGATTGATTGATTTATTTATTGCGTCTTATTCACAACGCTATGGACACACAATTGAGATAGAATGCAAGTTCCGATTGAGGGCATTAGCCGTTTGGACAACTTCGCTTGGCTGCCTAACCTTATCATTAATATTTGTTATGCTGGATCCGTAGTAATCCTTCATCCAACCACTGACTGCCGACTCTAGCGGTTGAACCAGTTCTCAGAAATGAAGCCATTTCGAAGCGACCAGCGATTTCTGGGCAAGAACGTTGTATTCATCTAGGCATTTTTCTTTTCCCAACACTTGGAGCTGCTACAGCAAGAGTGCGCCGGCGCCCAGTAGTGGGAAAACGAAATTGTCCTAGATTGGGATTCATGAAACGTTAACCACACAGACAAAGATGGTTAGAGCGACTGCTTATCCTATAGACTAATTAGTGTTAGGTGTAGCACGCAAAAGTAGGTTTGCTAACTTGGTTTGGCTTGGTTATGCGTCTACAGATCCTATTCCACCGAAGCCCTAGAAATCCACCCTAAGGCGCTGGAGCCCATTTGCTGCTGAAGTGCTGTACGAGTGAGTTTTCTTGATATTACATCCCCGCCTCGTCCGGTTCCTCTTCCTTGCATCTGAATGGGACCTACGCTTCTCCCTCGTTTATATACCCATGCAAGCCGTTATCATTTCCTGCTCGTATAATTCTTGACAAAACATGTAAATCAATACATTCGACCCGGGGGTACCCTGGCGAACGGCCGGCTGTTTTATTACTTGTGTTCTCCCTCAACCTACTTGTTCATCACTACACTTATTGTGCTCAATTTATCTATATAGTTGGAAACTAAGCTGACTCCCTTGTGGCGGGGATTTAAAGAAGAATCTTGAAAGCCACTATACCAGGTAAAAAAGCTTATTTTACGATATATTGTGGAGCTGATCTCGTGTTCTCACTGTATTCTGGAAACCAATGGAATCTTCAATGGCTATCGTTCATGGAACTCCGGACCAAATTCACTCTAATTTTGAAGAGAATGAAGACGACAAGAAGAATTTTAAACGGGCAATCAACTTGTTATTGCGTGATGACACCGTACAACCCCACCTTAAAAGTGTCATTGGATATCTGCTTGATTATCATGACAGGCTGAGCGCTCTTTTGAATGCGGCGAACGATTTTGATCGTAAACTCGTTGCGGAAATCTCTTCATTCAGGAGTGAAATCATTAGCCTCAAAAACGCTATTGTTTCCAATGATCCTTCTAGTAACGACAAATCTGTAGAGACAAAAACTACCTATGAGGAAATCGAACGAAATCGTAGTATTGTCATTTCTGGTATGGCAGAAAGTAAGGCGAAAAACTCTACTGCGAGAGCTCATGAGGATCATATGACCGTACATGAGATTTTAGATCACCTGTCTATTGAGTGTAACCCATTGTCAGTCTTTCGCATGGGGAAACCTATGTCAAATAGACCTAGATTAGTGAAGGTAGTTTTACCCGCATCCTTTTTCCAAGTACAAATGCTGAGACGAGCCCATTGGCTGAAATCTTTTCACGTTGGAGGTATATTTATTCGCCCCTCACTGTCTAAAGCAGAGAGGGAACGAATACGTCATGAAAGGGCTCTTCCCCGCATAAATTCTAATGACTCATCGACACTATCTTCACGAAATAATGTACCTTCTGATGCAACTTCAAATTATGCTGGTAGCAGATTGTCACTTACTCGCCAAAGTGGGCCGGAAAACCTCTAATAACTCCTCGGACTCCATGTACTCGCATCAAATGTCTTCTCTCGAACATACGTTCCCTTCCAAAGAACTATATGGCTTTAGTCTACCTCATGAAACGATTTAATCACGACATTATTAACATAAATGAAACCTGGCTGTCATCGTCGATGGAACTAGCACCGCTTTTGGGTGAATCGCTCACTAATTATGAACCGATTAGATGTGGTCGCGTGGGAAAATGTGGAGGTGGTGTTATGCTTCTTATCAAACATTCCTTATTCCGTTCTTATCTACAACGAAAGTATGCCTGATTCATACGAGATACTCGTTGTTGACATCATCTCAAATGGTTCTGGTCTACGTGTAGTAGCACTATACAGGACACCCACCTGCTCGTCAAAAATGACGGAACACTTGCTCAGTCACTGATATTTCAACCTGTACAACACCATGCTTACTCATGGGCGACTTTAACTTCCCTGATATTCAATGGGGTGATACGCCTAGTGCGAAATCCAAGAATTCAAATTCATTTATCAATTTTTGCAATGACCACAATTTTTACCAAATTGTTAATAGTCCCACCCATCTCTCGAATGTATTAGATTTAGTACTATGTAATCAGGCAAATCTTGTGAACTTGAGTATTGAGCCTCCCATTGGTGGCAATGATCATTCAACTGTATCCTTCGAACTCGCAATCTCACATGAAACTCCTTCTTTCGTATTAAGACGAAACTACAAGAGCGCTGACTACGATGAGATTCAAAGTTATTTGAATTCAGTGGACTGGTATGGTTCCTTTAACACGGTGGACACCGTTAACGAGAAATATGAGATGTTTCTCAGCATTCTCAAACATTCCATCGAACTATTTGTCCCTGTAGAAAAGGTTCACTTAAGTCTACCAAACCTACCCTCATACCTGAACTCCCTGTATCGCATCCGTTCTAGAGCCTGGGAGCAGGCTAACAAAGATAACACGCCTGAACTTTGGGAAAAGTTTCGCGTTTTTGATAACAAATTCCATCGGAAGCTTTATAAATATAACTGCTCCATTGAGAAGAAAATCATTGAGTCAAAAAATAAGCCCGCTTTCTACAAACTTCTCCGCTCCAGGTTATCTCGCAGAGAATCGATTGGTGCTCTAAAGGACAACAACGGAAATCTCATCAGAAATAATCGTGAGGAAGTAGAGCTTTTTGCAGACTCATTTGAAAAAGTCTATGATGATAGCAATTGTGAAGAAACTCCATGTATAAATTTTGAGCAGAAGCCACCTATGCAAGATTCGGTTTGGTTCCACCGTGACAAATTATACGTTCTCCTATCCAGATGGCCAACATCGTATTCAAGGACCCCCGATGACATTCCCTTTCCTTTTATTCGTTCGATTCGAAGAGCAATCGTAGGTCCTCTCGAATTCATCTTCAACTTGAGCTTCATGAGATGTGAAATACCCGTAAAGTGGAAGCATGCACTCGTCACACCAATACCAAATAAGCCTCCCTTCGATCTTGCAGACAATTATAGACCCATAAGTATAACATCCATTTTCTCGAGACTATTTGAGAAAGTTTTGAAAGAAAAGATAGTCAACCACCTCGAGACACAAAAAATTATTTCTCCTTCCCAGCATGGATTTCAAAAAGGCAAATCTACTGAAACAGCGATGCTATCCGCACTTAATCAGTGGACTTCTACTCTTGATGATAAAAAACCACTAGATGTTGTTTATTTTGACTTTGCCAAAGCATTCGACAAAATGCCACATAAACTACTTTTGAAACTAACCAAAATGGGCATACGTGAACACATTATATCTTGGCTGAAATGCTTCCTGACAGAAAGGACGTTTCAAGTTTGCACTAATGATACTCTTTCCTCCATACGACGGATTTCTAGTGGGGTACCTCAGGGTGGAGTGTTATCCCCGATTCTATTCAATATATACACCTGCGAACTTCCAGATATTATCACAGAAAGAGATATAGGATGTATCGCATTTGCTGATGATTTGAAAATATATAGCCCCGTAGTCACAGCAAGTGACATTATTCGCCTACAAAATGCTATAGATGCTGTTGCAGCTTGGTCCAATGAATGGAAACTTCCGTTGTCGAAACAAAAAACCAAATGGAAACTCCCGTTGTCGAAACAAAAAACCAAAGTACTACATGTAGGTCGGAACAACCCCAAACTAACATACAACCTTTGCTCAGAGCCTGTCTCTGAAGCATCAGAAGTCACTGACCTTGGCTACCTCATAGATGAGAACCTCTCCTTTGGTAATTACGTCAGAAAAATCAGGGCAAAAGCAACAAGACAGATCTACTATCTTTTCAAAGCCCTCCGAACAAAAATACAACGGTGATGATTAATGCGTACAAAACATATGTTAGACCAATAATGGAGTACGGAACCACTATATTCAATCCTTACAAGAAATGCTTGATTAACATGATTGAAAAAATTCAAAACAGTTCCAAGAAAGCTTATGATTAGAACTGTAGGTTTTTCAAACTTCTCATATCAAAAAATGCCACCACCTAGCAGTAGGAACAAATTGTACCGCTTGCAGTCATTACAGAAAAGGAGAAGACGGAACGATCTTCTCATGATGTATAAGATCCTACATAATCTCTGTGAAATAAAAAGTTCTGATTTTTTGTTCTGCGTAAATCTATTACAAGAGGTGGAACATTAAAGCCACATTTATCTGCAGCGAAAACAATAATACGTCAGAATTTCTTTACTCATAGGGCGCTTTCTGAATATTTGAAGTTCACCAAAAACAAAAGTGTACCAGTGAAATTTTCTTTAAACAAAAAGGCAGTTGGCAAGTACCTGGACATCTAGCTCGAATATATGAGGTTTACTGCTCACCAAATTGTAGTGTTTAATGTTAACATATACGTACAATACCCGCACTAAGTTTGTTAAAAATGAACGTTCAGAACGCGGATTTGAGTTCTTTTCGTTCCAGGGCGATAACTCATTGTAACAAAGCGATTCACAGACCAAACCAGGGGTCAGATGCAGAAGTGGAGTGGGCTAGCATATTTCATGGAACCAGCACTAAATTTCGATTTTGAACTTTGAAATCCCAGAGTCATCTATAGAGCTCGGATCAAGCCGCGCATCAAAGTATGTCGCGCGCCATGTGCGGCAAGGCCGCGGCAGGATTAAAAACTGGCAAATTTCGTTGTTGAAAACCAGAATTTAGGGCTGATTTCATGAAATGTGGTAGCCCACTCCATTGCCGTTTTTGGCCCCTGGTTTGGTCTGTGAATCGCTTTGTTACGATGAGCTATAACCCTAGAACGAAAATAACGCAAATCCGCATTCTATATGTTCACTTTTAACAAACTTAGTGCGGGTACTGTACTTAAATGCGACTGTCGACTAGATTACTTGTATTGTACTACTAATATGTACCTATACTTGTGTTCGAACCTGTACATTGTAATCACATGGATATACCATGTAATAAATAAATAAATAAATAAATGACAACGCAGCCAGGCAAAAATGTGCGAACGGGATTTCTCCTGATTGAGCAGTTACCATTACTAAGAAAATGTATAGTAATCATATTGATCTATGCTTCTTCAGATCGTTGATAACACTTTACAATATGCGCAATGGAATGGACTTATTCCTTTACGACGTGCGGTCGATATATTTCAGCTCTTGAAATGCCTTCAACTTGGAAGAAGAACAAGGGTAAAGTTGCTACTGGAAACACTGCATCTACGCGTGTTAGTAATCAGGACGGCGATGTTGCCTCTGAAATGAAAGGAAGCGTCTTGGAAGGCCACTTGAATACCTTGAGTTCCTTTTTCGAGAGTGCAAATAACATTCCTCGTAGATGCCTTCTCTGATACACCACACTGTAACGTCATCTTTGAAATCTAATTACGACTCCCGACACGAACGTTCGATTGTTATTCATGGTATTCCAGAGCTTCCGGAAGCTTCGCCGCCATCACAAAGGCAACTTGATACTGAGCATAAAGTGACTGAAATCCTTGACGTAATCGGAGTAGAAGCCAGATCTTGTGCTATTTTTCTCTTGGAAAACTTGACTGATGGGAAAGCTCGTCTTACCAAGGTGATTTTCCCTTGTAGATCGCAATACTTTTTGGCGCTTAGTAAGGCCCGCATCCTTCGAGATAACCCCAGATTCCGACATATTTTCCTGAGAGCCAGCCTTACTCCGTCAGAGAGAAAGCGACAGTTTGACTTACGTACCGAAGCAAGACAGAAAAATCAGATCGCAGGTTTTAAGGAATATGTAGTCTATAGAGGAGAACTTGTAAAGGTTTCGGACATTCCTGCATTGCGCAGAAAGGAAACTCAGGGAAATTGAATAGGCTGCATGGCTTTCCGATTTTCTGCTATCTTCTGAATGCCCGCAGTCTTGTTAATGAATTAGATGGATTTCGTTTTCTAATCCTTTCCAAAAAACCTGACATTGTTTTTGTAACTGAAACTTGGTTTTCGAATAAGATCCAGAACGCTGGAATTACTCATGACCTTCCATATTATGTTTTCCGTAAAGATCGTAATTCTAAACGAGGTGGTGGAGTATGTGTATTTATCAAACATGGTTTTATATGTGAAAAAGCCGCGATTAATTACAGTGGCTCGGCTGACTATTAATGAACCATTACCGTCATCAGAATATAGAGTTATGTTAGTTTACAGACCACCTTGCTCTTCGAAACATGACGATGACAAGATCCTTGAGTTGCTCTATGACTTATGTGGAAACAACTCGAATATCCTATTATTAGGAGATTTCAACCTTGACATTGATTGGGTTTCTTGCACAAGTTCGTGCCAGAAAGCTAAACGCTATCTTGACTTATTCGCAAACCTATTGCTGACCCAACATGTCAAATTTGCCACGAGAATGAACCACACACTGGATTTTATCTTAACAACAAATCCAATAGTATCATGTTTTGAACGTCTACCTTCCCTTGCAAACGCTGATCACTTCGTTGTATCATTTCGGCTTAGCAGTGAAAATGAACAACGGCCTAACCATGAAGCTTTTCTCAGTTTTGCTCACGGTGATTATGAGGGACTGTCCGAGGCTCTAGAGCGCATTGATTGGTGGGAATTGCTTAATCAATCCGCTTCAGTCGATCAACTCTACAATATTTTCTAAGCTACAATGCATACTATTCCACAAATCTTCGTTCCTCGGAAAGTTAGAATTGAAAAAACAATCAAATACCCCAACCACATCGAAAATCTTAAGCAACAGCGTTTACGCCTGTTTTCAAGCCTTTCCCACCCTCTTGATGACCCGAAATATCTGTATATTACTTCCAAACTACAAAAACACCTGAACAAATTCCTTTCTGCTAGAGAGAATAAGCTTTCAGCAAAACCCTCTCTGTTGTATTCACATGTACGCCGACTAATGAAAGAATATCAGAATACACATCCTTTGATAGATTCGAGTGGAACGAAATGTTGCAGTGACCTTGAAAAGGCAGAAGCACTTGCTGCTCATTTTGCTAAAGTTTTTCGCAAGCCAAATGACATGCCTAAACGGATGCAGCCAACTTATCTTGATTCAACATTTTATTTGTATCCTTGGGATGTACAAAGTCTTCTGGTTAGCCTCAAGCCATCGACATTTCTTCCGATGGACGGTTTGCCACAAGTAATTTTTCAACGCTGCGCTAAAGCTCTTGCATTACCCGCCTCCATAATAATTAATATGACTTTCCTACATGGCCAATTGCCAACTGTATGGAAACAAGGTATCGTAACAGCGATTCCAAAGAAACCAACTGCAACTCGCAATGTGTTAAACCCACCGAGCTCGCTGGTAGTAGGGAACCAATGACCGCAGTGGGTATTTAAAAGAGTTCAAAAGAATGCGATGCCGTAATTTTACCTTTTCGCACTATCAGCGCTTCTCGCGCCTTTCCGTAATCGATTACGCGGTGAATTTCAAAGACTACACAAGTTCTCCCAGGTATTAGTCTGCTGTTTGCATTGCATACTTTCTTTCGCTTCTAGGATCTTCCTTTCCACAGGTTTTTTTTGAATGCAATACTAATAACAATGGAACCTAGACAGTGTCAATTACTGCAAGGAGGACTGATTACCTGGCGGTGCTGTGAGAATCGGTCTTCATGAGCGTAGATTCCAATGGACTCAATTTCGATTTCACGGAGTGTTCGGAAAACTCGTAGTGCTGCCTCTCCTCGGCTGGCAACCAGTACCTTAAGAACCATACTTTATTAAGATACTAGACTATCCCCATTGAGATGCTATAATTATTGGAATGCTATGCTATTGCTATTGCTCTTGTTTGCTGTCGCAAACTTTGTATAGATAGGCTGTCTCACAATGATTGGAGGTGACAGGACCTAGTTGAGACTTTCACTTTTTTTGTCCCACCACGCTGCTCGGGCTGCGACGCTATTGAGCCGCTCAGCTAATGCACCAATTATTATGTTATGAGACAAACTATCTGTAGTCTGCTCTCTAAAAGAGTCCCAAAAAATTTGTGCCTTAATATTATAGACAAAATAAGATAACTGGGATATAGTAATACGCACTGTTTATCATCGAGGGCTTACTTTTGAAAGGGAAATTGATGATCGAGTAAGTGTCGAACGAGTTTTCTTTATCCTTTGGCGAAGACCTTGAGCAAAATGCTCGTGACATGATGACACAAAGAAAATGGCAGAGAAGGTTCGCGCTGAGATGATTACAGTGGAAATATCAGTAGAAAAAGTGTTATGTAGACCTTAAAGGCTGCGTCTCACCTCATTTCGGTCCAGAGATGGTAACAGATTGAATCGCTGCTCCCAGATGGCCAACAAACCTTTCTACGGGGCCCAACCGCTTGTGGTTTGTACCAGCTGTCCACGTTTAGTGTATAAAACGAGCGAGTGTTCCGTGCCAAAAACTACACAGCAAGCACATTTTTATAACAAATACTCTTTATTTTAAAAAAATCTTTCAGATCCCAGGATTCCCGATGATTCCTAGGCATTTCGCGTGTGCCATTGTTCTCGGACGCTTGCAGAACAGCAGGAAGAGGCCTGCTGTTCATTCGCATGATCCGGCCGAGGCCCCAAGCCTTCCATCCCTCCGAGGTCGGCAAATTGGTAACAGAGGATGCTGGAATGATGAAACACTGATTTGGTATGTCGAATGCCCTGCACAAGTCACTGTACAGTACGCGTTGGACCGAACAAAAATCGTATAATCCTGGAACTTCAATTACCAATTCAGGGAACAAGCCAAATGTCCAAATATTAGAGAACAAGAAAGCCCTAATGCTCTCCTTTTCCCTTATACAGCACTGAATTGGCCTCTGTTGGTGGAACATTCAGATTTTGCATTTATTCGAAATCGAGTTTTTTCGATATCGAGTATCGAATACTTCAAATGAATGGGAAACTCGGATGCTCCAACATTGGAGGCCAATATAGTACTGTACGGAAGAAAAGAAGGGTTTCAGAGCTTTCTCAATCTCGAACACCTGAATGTTTAAATTGTTTCCTGGATTGGTAGTTGAGATAACAAAACTATTCGATTTTTATTCGGTCCTGTACAGGACATATATGCATGCAGTGCCTCTACGATGTTCAGATGAAGTTGAATGCGTGGCGCGTCCCACAAACCGTAGTTGATTAAAGCCCGCCTCCTTATCCTTTATTGTTCTAGGCAGATCACAAAGAATGTGTTACTGTACAAGTCTCGCGAAAGATTCCACAATGCGGTGACGATGTTGAAGTAGTCAGAGTAGGTGCATTCATACTGACTGCTACCGTATAGCGCCACACAATCCAATTCAAGGATCCCTCTACGACTGCGTAAGCAGCGAGATCTTCCAAGTTCGGGATGCTGCACGCTACATACAGCACCTAAAGTCATCCAGTGAATTAAGTCAAGCAGCTTATGACGTCAATAACTACTAGTTTTGCCCCTTCAACAAGGCATTACACAATTATGTGAATTTATATCAAGGAGTTCATTGCATCTGATGTGGCCTAGCAAATATTGCATTATGACCTGGACAATATTGATAACTTCTCCACTTCTGCGGCAGTGGACAGATTCATCCAAGAGGCGCAACTGAACAGCACCGCATCTAGTGGTAAATACTCCCAATCTAGCGATTTGATGACTGCCAACAGATACTGAAAAATTTGTTGGCGGAGATAGCAGCTGCCCAAAAAAAAGACGTATTGCGACTTCCATGTCTTCGTTGAAGGGGAAGATACTGGAAAAGGTAATGAGTACAAGCTAGCTGTGTCGAAACTCGCACATGTTTGGAGACTAGAAGTGGATCCACCTTTATCCGGGTTTGTTTGCATTTTCTCAGCATAAAAGATAGCAAAAACGTTGACAGATCTGCATATGTTTAGCTTAACTCTGGCAGTGTAATAGAAAAATGGATTCAGAGAGAAAATGAAGATGATTTCTAAAATATGACATCAATGTATAGGTACATACTGCTAAGGTGAACATAACAGCTTATCTACACTAGAGCTTCGTAGGATCTTTTTTTCGAAATTTTGGTTCAGCTTTCAAATTCAGGTCATGGAATATAGATAATATGTAATCGTTATGAAGATGTAGACAATTTATAATCTATTTTTTCCTGCCATTACTCACCCGTTATTTTGTTGCTCACCTGTTGATTTGTAGGAACCTACCTCACTCAAGTATTACGACGTGTAACCCGCTGCCTCTTACCATTGCTACAGTGCCCTAATCCCATTTTTGCCATCGGTTAGGGGAGGCGCCAGCTAGGGGCGGGGCGCGTTTGCGCTTAGACACAGATAGGCGGCTCCTAAGCGTGCGCAGGGCTCATTGTTTTGGCAGAAGCCAACTACGACAGGACGACAGCCAGCGTGAAGGAGGAGGGCTAACGGCGCCCTATTGGCAAGGAGCCTAACGGAGCCTTAGTCTCATCCCTATCAGGAAAGATAACGACGGAGTACCGGCGTAGGTAGTTACCTGTCTGGAGAGGTATCCTCTAAGAATTCGTAGTGAGAGCGGTTTTCGCGTATGAACTTGGCTAGGGCCGCGCCCGAGTGGGCGCGTGGATTTCGTAAGTGCGACACAGCGCTGACTCATAATGAGCCGCCGACTGACGGCATTTGTTTTATTGACACCTCATTATTCCTACTCGTTATTTATTATCTCAGTTTATTCCCTTAATCAAAGAAGTTGCCATATTCAAGCCTTCTATTTACTCACCGTACTTAGTTTGTGAAGTATCACGCATTAATAAAAGTGGCGTATTTACTCGTCTACGTTTACTATCAGGTTCTATTTCAGCGGCTATTTTGTAATTGATTTGTTGTTCTTATATTAGAGAGGAGGTAAAAAAGCCATTGCGAGACTAATTGTTCACGGTGTGAGCCTTATAAGACCGACTACAGATTCCAGAAACGGGAACGAGGCTAATATGTAGATGAATTCACCAAAAAAAAAACGCCATGGTCTCAAACTAAAGGAAAGTTTCAGCCGCGTTTAACTCTATATTTACAAAAGCATTCTACTCGGCAAACCTAGCATGTATTTCCTTCCATGATGAATCAGTTTTCTTTAGATTTCGGTGAAGATTTAGCAGGATTTGACGACGATGAGCTGAAACCTAGCTTGCCTGGATCTGGTGACATCGACTTAACATCACGACCTTTCTGTTCGCCGAAAATTGTCGTGTTTCCACGTGATAGCTTCCCAGATTCTTCGAATCCATCGGAGCCACGTATGAAGGACGTAGAACAAAATTAAAAGAACCTGTCGACGAAAGAATGGTGCTCCGGGAGGGTCAGAGAGCAATGTATCTATGCTTTGCCGGTCCAGGAAAAATAGGACTAGATAGGAGCGGTGTCTGCTATAAGCATATTCAATTCCAAGCGCGACATATGTTCATACAGGTATGAATATTACGGACAGGAGAAGAAAAGTTCAAATGGATACCCAGTAAAGTAAGTTAAGTTTTTGCCTTTTTTGAAAGTTTTCATGATTAGATTCTTTTCACAGATTCACGCCAAAACCCGGTCGCGTGTTGATGGAACAGGATCGGATATAGGAAGCTGATTGTCGTAATTTTATTTCAATTCAACTCTTTTAAATGAAACTTGTATTCAAAAAGTGTTTGGTTTATTTCTGCTGTAATGTTAATCTAACTGTAACTATCCGGTTGGCAGTGGGAGATGGCAGTTACCTGTTAACAGACCTGTATCAATAACAACACAGTACAGGAACAGGAACAGTTGCGCCGTGGGATATTGCCTACAAAAGCCGACTAGTGAGCAATGTGGTCGAATGAGGCCAGTAGATGTTTATGACGGCTGAACGCGGGAAGTTGTCGGACGTATGGCGCTCGAAGATCATTAATTTGCCGCCTCAAGCGGGCAGAACGCTGCCAGTTCTGCGGCGAAAGCACCCAGATGCTCGTTCCGACCCCCCTTCCCCGCTCGTTCGGAGCGGAATTTGCCCCCGATATAGTCTGAGTAGCCCAGTCGACCATTGAAGCCTTCCGGACGGCCCGATCGAGCAATCCAGCCTTCCAGCCGTCCCAGTCGATAAGGCCGGTTGATGATAGTAGGGTAGTGATAAGGGCAATTTATGCTACCTGCACGCCTCAGATGCACGCATCCATTTGCGAAGGATCCTCCGGAATGCACATCCGCCGCGAGGGCGTAAACGCGTGCATCTGAGCTGCGACTGCGATGCGATTGCTATGAGACCGGGCCTTATTCTTCATCAAATAGACGCACGCGCGTCAGTCGCAGCCGCATCCAGTATAAATTGCCCTTAAAACACGTAGGGACTTTGTAAAGAGACATCTTAAAGGCAGTGTATCACCTCATGATGGGTATCGAGATATTAAAGGAATCTGGTCCTACTCGATGCGCTGATTCCAACAATATGCCTGAAATCTGAAAATAAAAACAGTTCAAATTTAGTTTTTGAGTGGACGAAATCCTTTGCTAGGAAGCTAGAAGAAGCGAAGCTGAGACGCTAAGATTAAAAGCAGCACTCACGGAAATTTTGTTATCACAGGTTTTGCTATATTCCTGGATTAAGCGCCATAGCGAAAACGGATGCTGCGTTCAGCCTTGTCAAATCCAACAAAAAAGGCGGTTTTCATTGCTAAGAGCTTAGCGCGTTTGCGCAGAATGTCAAAGTTTCCCGGACTCTAAACGAACTTCTCAGCAGTAAGGGCAATTTATACTAATCAGGCACTTTAGAGGACCGCCAGCGCACCCGTTATTTTCCTAGCGGACCAGCCGCATACCCATTTTTATCTTAGCGGACCAGCCGCGCTACCTATTTTGTGGAGCTATAAGAGTGGTTATTCAAACATGGTGGTGGTGTTTCATTTTTGCCGTATGAAGTGCTGATGGCTGTTCAGGGTACAAATTTGTTTACGGATTTCCTTTTCGCTTCGTCCAAGAGTTGCAGAGCTTCGTAGGTGAGGTTCTGGATTGTATAACTTGATGAAGAACTGGTTCACACCTCATTTATTCTCAGGACCGATAGGAAAGTAAAGTTAAAGTTACGTTAAAGCTAAAGTTCCCGAGTCTTTAGACTTTTTGAGCTTGTTCATAAGCCAACTCCCATGAATGGTGAGTAATTAATTTAAAGGTGGTGTCTCACTTCATTACGACTCTAAGATGTTAACAGATTCTGGACAGGTTGGATGCGCCGACTCCATTGGTATGCTTGAAATGCTCCAAAACGAAGAAGAAACCTTTCTACTCAGACAATTCCAGGGGCAAAGCTCGATTCGCTCCACTAGGCTTTACGGGCGAAAGATTTGACCGAGGGTCCACAGCGGGCCAACTGCGCAGGAAAGTTGGGTGTGTTGAGGGCTAATAGCGGGTGTCGTTCGTTCGCGGGCCTTAAGAGAGCAACAATCGGGTTGATGCGCTACATCCGCTGTTCAGCACGGAACATGCTAAGTCGCTTACATGTGACCGCTCATGCATGGAGGCTGACCGCGCAATTTTCTTGTTGAAGTAACGGCTCGAAAGACACCTCAGATCGGTCAATGATGAAGTTTCGAAATTATGCAATTTCGAAGTTCGTCTTCATTTCCACTTTTTCATTTTTAAATTCCGATATTTGTGTGTTGTGATGTTCGCTCATTTCGTGTAATTGAGAATTTGCATTATTTTCCCCGTCCGGTCGTTGCACAATTTGTTTCATATATGCATTTCCATCTATCTAATTTTATTTTAGGTGTAAAATGCCACAATACATCAGGAAGCATGGTTTACGCGGCTACGGAATTAAGTTCCTGAGTACATCGGTGAGAGTTTAACGAGTCAACTTTCTTTGTTTAGTATTGATGGAAGAGAGGATTAGACAGAGAAGCATGATGAGGGAACATCTAGATAGACTGTCTTCACGATCATGCTCGAGAGATCTGAGTGTGGAAGCCGGCAGACAACAGATATGTGAAGGTACCGACCTTTTATAAGAGTTCAACAAGAAGTGTACGAAATTCTTCGAGCGTTAGTTACGCTTAGCATTTTCTATTATTAGAGCAAATCTTACTCGGTAACTGCAGTGATGCTGGTTTGTGGTAAATGAGCAGATGGAAACCTCAATCACATCCGAAATGAGTATGTTCAGTCATAGGAGACCTATTTTTATTTGGGAACGAAAGGCTGGTTTTCCTAAGGTGGGAATAGAAAATTCTTTATCACGCTTCTTACATTCATCACTTTGGCATCTCTGCGGAAGAGGTTGGCATGATGGAGGAACTGATGACAGTTTTGTACGGATTCCCGCCGCCTATTACAGTGAGTACATTGCAGTGAGTACATTCGGTCGTACGAGTATTTTACTACGACAACATGCAGAACTGGCTGCCGAACAATGTACGTATAATCTCCTTCTGTAAGCCCTATAGACCTTTTCTAAAGTACTGCCTTTTAGCGTCACGCTAGACGCGACCGTCGATCACGTCAAGAAGAACACGAACGTGTCGCTTCTGTCGGTGAAGACTACGACGCAAGCTACAACATCGTCTTCGAGGATAACTGACTTCACCACCGGTACCCAGTACTTTCCTCACTTTCGATATTGTTGTCTCCTTGTCTCATTTTCCTCTCCATGATAGAATTGTTTGGCGGAGTTATGCCCTTTTTCTTTTTCTCATTCTGAACAACATTTTTTGGTCATGACAAATGTTTCGCAGACGCTTTGGACTAAAACGTCCGTTTTGACGAGATTTTTTTTTGCTCTTCACTGCTAGCTTTTTTTCCTGAATCTAACCACACGCTAGTGCAGTGCAGACATTATCTTCAATACGGAGAAGCGTTTTTGACGATGACGATTTCAAACTCACACATATTTAAGTGATGTGACTACTTTGCCTCATTTTGCTCTGACATCTGAATGTCTTACCTCATCTCTCGCTACAAAGCAATTCTTGGGTTCTTTAAAATATGAAGTACCTTTTCCAGTCGAGCTTTCCATCACTACGAGCTTCATTAACTGCTTCCATCTCCAGTCTGACACTGTCTGCGGTTCTCATTAGAATATTCACCCTTGGATTATCCACCTTTTTATAATAGCTGCATGTGCAGCCCATCTTCCCTCATATTGTTTAAGCAATATCGTGTCTTTCCAACTTGAAGTTCTTGATTAGGTACTAGTTTTTTTCTTTCCCAATTATGCACTTATTTTTAGTTAGATGTGTAGTCATGTAGTCATAAGTTTCCAATGAAGTGCTTTTCTACTGTATTGAAGCAGCTTTTAATAAATATATTTGGTCATATAATCGTTTAATTATTTCAGGTGTCATTCGTCAATGGTGCTAACCAGTTGACTGCACTGAAACAGAACAGTCAACTGATTAGTAGCAGTGACGAATGACGCCTGGGAACAGTCTAAAGAAGCAAAATTTGAGGGCCTAGAGTGGGCCAATACCAGGCCAATACCCGGCCCAAAAGCGCGAGCGACATGGGCGAGAACGGGGCTTTGCTCGTTTCTTGCGTCGCCCCCCGCTCGTTCGGAACTCTGCTTGCCAGATTCTTGCCCCTGGAATAGTCTGAGTACGAGGTGCTACGAAGTATGAAGAAGGAGATGCCCATCGTTGGCTCAATTTTACATTCAGTAGCCAAAATTTCCTTGTTAGGGCTGCACATTTGTAGGAAAAGATCTGCAGGAATAAAATAAATCTGAATCGTGTATTTGATGTGTGTTATGTGGTTGTCAGCGTAGAAATTTATTAGAATTTATAGAATATTAGATTAGAATGGGCGAGTCTGGGAGAAGAGAAGCTGACCGCCCCCGCACCCAATTGCTGACCAGTTTTCATCCCTTAGGCCCATGGCATACCACACAGCGACACTGTCACCTTTACCACCTCACGTTTTTTCACAGTGGCTCCTATATCACCTCGCTATTCCACGCCAACTGCGTGATAAGATATGACAACTTGTAACATTTTGTTCACATCATTCCCATTCATTTTCTTCACCGCGACGGTGTCGCTGTGAAGTATGCCATGGGCCTTACGGGGCCGTCAGATTTAGGAAGGTGGCTGGTCATTTGAAAGTGCCTGAGTAGCTGCTAGTAACCATCAGTCGTACGCATGCATTTACGAAGGTTTTTCATGGAGACCGGTCAATGCGGCATTAGGCCAAGGGTATACTACACAGCCATGCTGTCGCTGCAACCGTTCACCACCACAAGTCTACTCACAGTGGCTCATATGCCAGCACGGTACTCCATGCAAGCTGTATGATAAGATATGAGAACTCGTAACATTTTGTTCTCATCATTTAAATTCATTTTTTTTTCACCGCAACGGTGTCGCTGTGAAGTATGCCATGCGTCTTACATCCTCAATGAAGTGAATGCCCGACCGCCGCTAGGCCGTAAACGCGTGCGTCTGAGCTGCGACTGCTATGCGACAGGCCCTATCATCACATAGACGCACACGCGTCAGTCGCAAGCACCCTTTATACATTGCCCTATAGCTATTATCCACCGAACAAGTACTGCCGTGATAAAAAAAACCATGCCGCACCCTTAGTATGCTTCTGCTGCGGAATGAATCTTCTCGTCCACTGGCCGAGAACTTCAAAATTCTCGGCCAAAGAAACTCGTAACTTATGTGGTTTTCGAAGTTTCCGCGAAACTCAGAGTGCATCTTTGTGCTCACCGACACACATATGTTCGTCTGATGTGAGAATCTCGAACGCTGTCCCTGAGCTGACGCACTGCCTTCAACGTATGCCCGTTGTGTTTGTGATTCGTGTTGCTTTTGGTTTTGCGATTTGTATTGCCGATTTGTGTTGCCTCTATATCCCTAAGGATCCACAGCGACCTCGAGCCCAGGGTTCTTCTGCGCGAGGCACTGCGCAACTAAAGACCGGGGTTCATCACGCTGCCGGAGGCAAGTCGACATGTAATCTTCAACAATGCTGTTCTGAGCACCAGATTTTAGGCAATAGCGCATAAACCCATTCAATTTGGACCAGTTTCTGCCGAGCGGAGGCCCATCACAGGCCGGGTCCCCTCTACCATCACCGCCCAAGGAGTCATCGGATCGGAGCCCAACCAGTAATGCTAGAGCGAGCCATCCGAACGAGGTCCAAGTGCCTTCTGAGGCAACGAGTATGAAATGACTAGAGTCGGATCCTGTGCTTCCTGACGACCAAAAATGTGGAGAAGACATTATTGCACTCTCATGCTGGCATTTTGAAATGTGTACTCCATAGTTTTACTGGAAAGAGATTGAATGTACCTTTTTGAAATTTCTGATGGTTGCTGATTTCTCTATGCAAAAAAAGCGTATGAAGACCGCGAAGAGGTGTTGTCTTCTGTGAGAGGCAGCTAGCATTATCTCGCGAATTAGGATTCTTAAGACAGGTTGGTCTAAAATACGCTATAGTAGCATTGAAACTGCTCATGTTATGGAGTTTCAGCTTCTACGTTTTTGTTCTCTTGAGCGAGAAGCATGTATCTATCTGAGAATGAACGAACCAGGGACCAAGTTCAGCCTTCACTTCTCTCGATAGTTACCTTGTTAGTTACCCGAGCGGATAGTAAACGAGGGTTGATGAAATGAGGCACACCACTTGCATGTGAGCATGTGGGAATGGGAAAATTTAGTTCAACGACCTACACGTGAGGCTAGCTACAACAAGAAATGATAGGAAAGCGATAACACACATTAGTGGCAATGAGATCCATGCTAAGCTTTTGTCCTCCTTCCTGGCGCAGTGACCACTCTGATCACGCCTTCCTGGCATAGAGACCGCTCACTATGTGCAGTGGCGCTCACATATTTAACACGCTGCCAATTTTGGGCGATTAACTGATGAAAATATAAAATTCGTATTTCAGGCACGGAAAGAGCTATCAGGACTATACTCGAGGATGTGATAGGGGATAGTGTTCTCTATCTTTCCACTACTCCTCAAAAGAAATTTTCAATGGAACTGCGCTCATTATTCGCGTTTAGAGCTCAAAATGCGATACTTTTGGAAATATTTTCGTCGAATTCTTAGATCAGTTTATCAGGTCGAGGGAAAATGTGTTTTTATTCTAGATATTAGTGCGCATTTTGCTGTGGTGGTTTTCATGCGCAGTTGTTCAGCTTAGGGAAGAATAAGGAACGTCAAAATGGCTGAGAAATTGCGAAAGAAAGGGTTCATCGTGATTACAAGAAGAAAGCGCGCACTTCGGCTGTAGATTTTTCTCCGACTTGTGCTACTAACAGGCATTTAAAGGCAGCACCCACGGAAACTTTCGCTCCTCAGATTTCCACATTTTCTGGTAGTTTAGCGCACTCCGATTGGTTTCGTTATAATAACAACAACGAAAACCCACTGCGTTCAGCGCAGTAACTGGTACATCCTTGTGCCAACGGTCAATTTGGACGAGTTTTCCGTTAGTTGTTTCTTGCTCGAATTGTAACAGAAACAGCTGTTTTGCTGTGGTTCGGGTAAAATTCTATCGTTTTTCTCTTCTTGTGAGTCCTTCTGAGGATTTTTTTTTGTACTTTCTCTAATTCTATTAGATGGAATGTTTCTCGTTGTCATTTCACAGAAATTAAGGCTGTTTAGCAACAGTTCCAACTATTTTTTGTTAAAATTTCGATTTTCTCCGAATTTTCTTCTATTAGAAGACTTTCCGAGGTTTTGAAATTTTCAAATGACGTTTATTCTAAGTGCTACATAATTTCCAATGGTTGTTTTTCCTAATGAGCTACGGAAAGCCTGCAGTTTGGAACAAATAATTGATTGCGCAAGTATCCAACTGGTGAAAAAAAGGCATTATCGATCTTTTGCTGTCAATCTCCATCCCATAGCTCATGCAACTCGACCACACCTCCTACACCTAATCTTACCATGAGCTTCCAGAAACAGGGTTTTTGGTGCTATCGGAAAGTTTCGACTTTATGCAAGTGTTCAGCACCTTCGATACCTTTGGAATTTGCTTAGTTTTTTAAGTCGAAAATTTCCGTGGGTGCTGCCTTTAAGTAATCGCAGGAAAATTCCGACGCTTGCATCATTTCCGAGATTCAATATAATGGAATTTTTGACAAATTTGACGGTTTCTTTCTGTCTCTAGCTCCAGTGATACGGAGAGTGCGCAAATAGCTTTCATGGCGGAATGTTGAGGCGAAGAGTGTTCAATTCGAATCACTACTTCACCTCTCTCCACGGATAGATATAAAGCTTTTATACCTAGTTTAAGAAGACCGACGAAATTGAAATTTTATTTTTTATTCCAGTTCCAACTGACTCTGTGCCCGTGGTGAGCCTCTAGGAAGACCAGTTAGACCTCCAACACATACTCGAACTTGGTTTTGATTGCTCATCTGAGGGCTGAGATATTTAGAAAATTCAGTGGACAAAATCGTGGGTGTGCTAAATATGTGGCCGCCACTGTACGTGCTAATATGAAATATGGAAAAACACAAAGATCAATAACCAGATTTGTCCTACTATACATTGCGAGCACTTAATTGTGTAGACTTTAGGAAGAAATCAGATTATCAACTGCTGGATCATCGCTCTACTGATTCCATCACTTTGGCTTAACCCATTGACGACCGCTTAGCTCACCTGTGAGCCGCGCTTTTTTGGTCGCGTGGGACCGCGTGGCTCACCGGGGAGCCGCGCCGCTATTATCAACTACTGACCCTTACTTTCGGTATATTTTGCAGTATTTCCATATGAATCGAGTAAACACTCCCAAACAATGCTGATATAACTGCGGTTCGAGAATGATATCCTTTTTGTAGTGCCAAATAAAATGAAAAGGATGGGCTTTTAAAATCGAGCAAGATCGCATTACATTTCTTGTGTAGTGGTTGGGAATAATCTTTAGTTAAATGGTGGCCATATGGCGCTGGGAATTACGTCTTCCACCTCCCGTTGTGGTTTCACAAAAACTGGGGTATGGTACAAAATGAATACAAATTTTGTGTTCAATAAATCGAATAACCCCCACTTGTCGGCGGCCGAATCTGGCTGACCAGAGGTGGCCGGCAGAGGCCACGCCGGAATTCGGCCAACGCATCGCAATGTTGCAACGCGCCAAAATCACAAAAGCCCAAGCACTTGCATAGGAGTTTATTTGTTGTATTCAATGATCACTTGTCATGCATTATATGTTGTAGGCTTGATAAAGGCCTCATTACGCCGAAAGCCCGTCAACTAGAGGACGCTTCAATTTGGGAGTATGAACAAGTCAAAATTATTATATTTATCAGACTAGAACGCTGCAAGAACTTCTCTGCTTAAGAAACTGAGATCTTTTCTGTAATTTCTTTATTAATATATGCAAAAGGTATTTTACAGCGACAGAGCAGCTTTTACAGAGGACACTGGTTTCCAAGGATTTTCTCTCGGAGTTGCTGTCCATTTGGCGAGATGAGCACCATCTGTAAACGAATAAATATTAGTGAAATGGTGCTATGGAAGCAAGTTCAATCATCTACGTCTCTTCTGTCCGTAATCTCCACAAGTTCCTCTTCATTGGGCTTCAGCTTGTCGTCAACTGCTACGGCCAACATGATGACCCCGTCTGTCCTCGCCGCTTCTGCTGCAGCTGAAGGATCTTCCTGCAAGAAAGATCTCGTTGAAGCGTGCTATCCCTGCACTTCTCTATTTTAGAAATGAAAGGGTGAAATGTGAACTTGAGAATATCCATCCGTGAAGACGACAATGAACTTGCGAGCGTATTTCCTCGCACCATGTTTCTTGTTCTGGAATTCTTTGAGCGCATAATGAATTGCTTCACCAGTACGAGTAGTTCCTCCTGTAGGCTCCATTCGGAATAATTCCCTGTGAGTGACATGTGGAACTGGGATGTGTGTAATAATCATTTCAATTTTCGTGAATCGTAAATCGTAAGTGTTAGATGTGATATCGTATCGTAATGTTACTAGACATAACATTCCTAGCGCTTTTTTAATTGCCATTTTTTCCGCCCCAACGCCATTTTCCTCTAACATGCACTGCATTTCCGAAAGCGATTTTCTCCCTCTATAATCCTATCTTTTAGTGTTTTCAGAGAACTATTAAATTACCTAATTTTTAGGCCTGAGAAGAAAAACACAGTTTTAGAGCAAACCCGATTTCGGTAAAGACCAGAGATCATCCCATACTGTTTGAGCCTGTAAGTTCTGCAGAATATATACGCCGAAGAACATCATCAGTGGAACTGTTGTAGCCTCAGTTTGACCATCTTTGGAAGGTGGGGGCCTGACTTCACCATCTCTGATGACTGTGCACCACGAACTCAGCCCGAACGGTGTAATGGTTCGAGTAGAAACCCTAGCAGCTACGGTTCCCGGTTGAAGTCCTCCTCCCCTCTACTGTTGCCAGTCCTCAGGAACCGTTGGTGCTCGGGTTTCTACTCGAACCATTACGCTGTTCGGGCTGCGTTCGTGCTGCACAGTTATCTGAGATGGGTTAAGATGATTAGATCCTCGCGATCGGATTCTCTTAGCAGAATCACGTTAATTATTTGGTAGCTTTAAGAAGTATTATGTTCATCTAGACCACACGATTCCTTTAGAGCAATTCCCGGGTCTTCGTGTAAGAAATTTGTTCGGTCGAAGTGGTTGATGGTTGATGCCACCGGGACCAAATATGTATGTATTCTTTGATCGTGGAAAAAACAAAAACAAAAAACATGAACAGTCGGGTCGAGGGAAACGTCCCTTTCGTACTTAGCACAGGTCAGTTGGCCTGTTTTGATGGTCT
Source organism: Ancylostoma caninum (assembly GCA_037903475.1). Classification (NCBI taxonomy): domain Eukaryota; kingdom Metazoa; phylum Nematoda; class Chromadorea; order Rhabditida; family Ancylostomatidae; genus Ancylostoma; species Ancylostoma caninum. The sequence goes on along the minus strand of JBAJFG010000061.1, from coordinate 770,598 downwards.
TTCTAGCTTCGACTGATTGAAAGGATAGGTGACTGTCGGTTGCGCTGTTTTTTACTGACTCATTGCAAATCTTCACAGGCTTAAAACTCAAGCAGACTATCGCCCTAAAAAATCGTTCACAAAAATCTTGTAGAGGGAGAATAGCGCTTTCGAATCGTATGACTCCTACCTAAAAGATGGCAAATAGGTGGAGAAAAGTGCATCCGAAAAAAAAAACGGAAGGATTTATGTTAAAACCTATTACATATTCGCCCCCTAAGCACAAGCGCCATGGCGATGTTCGTTTCTCGTCGTTACTCACAATTTTGCTACAAAATTCAGGCCATTCTCCGTAAATTGTGAATCGTGAGAAAAATTTCTAAAATGGCTTCATTTCCCTACTAATGTGGATTTTTTCCAAAGATGAAATTTATGAAACATTGAGCAACCCGTCGTAAATTTTTAGTATAGTCAATTTTAATTTGTTTTGAATTCACTGTAACTTGGAGCATTTTCATGGTTTACTCAGTGCAAAAAAAAGGAATGGCAGTGCTAACGAATCACCAGAGGTGATTATACTTCAAATAACAGTAATAACATGGTGCTTTAGAAAGGATTGCTGGTGGGGCGCAACACGCATCTCTTATCACTAACCTTGTTTAGTTGAAAGTTGTATATATTCGAATAAAAAATAATTCATAGTAATTCTACAGTAGCTGTATGTCAGAATGAACCTACTCAATCACGTCGTCCTTTCTTGCGTGTTTGTCGAGGTGGAAGAGAGTTTCGGCTCGACCTGGTCCGGAGTATCGGATGAGCGAAACCTGAACAACAAAAAAAGAGGAGTCGTCTAGACTAGATTGCATTGAGCTAATCATTTTCACGATGCATAGGGATCACGTTGGCGCACCAGCTGTCAAATCGGTCACTTTTCACATAGGATGATCTCACCACTATGCTTACAGTGATGGTCAATCTTTGGTGCACCGCAGGAAAAAAGCCGCGCCGCATCACTGACGACGCGCGGCAGATCAGCTGAGCGTTGTGGTTGTCGGGGCATTGCGTCGCTTTGCCAGTAGTTTCTACTGCTCATTTCTTTATGCGTGATCATTCTTTCTAAGATGTTGAAGTTGACGCTAAATCAGCTGTAGAAATCGTAAGAAAAGCGGCAGTCCTGGCAACCCGCGACGTGGTCCAGCTGGTCTGCCATGCCGTCTATGGGGTGCGACGCGGCCTCTTCTTCAGCAGTGCGATATTGATCGACCCTCACTTGGTTGCCCAAACCATGCAGGTTCTTTTTTTATGGAGTGAAGCTATGTAGTTTAAAAGAAATAGAAAGAACTTGGATGAATTCAAAAACGAACACTTACCCTCACTGCATTTGAAGCGATAGGGAGGTGTCCTACAGCTGCCGCAGCGATGTCTAAGTACCTAGAAAATAATGGAATTGCATGAAGGTGCTGATAACATTTTTGTGGCCTTGTATGCATTAAATTGTGCAATGAAAATGTTTTATTAGCATTTGTACACTGGCAAGCATTCTGAAATAATACTAGAATTCTCTGGAGCAGTTCTTCTGCAACTCCAGAGTCAGAATAATTCGCTCTTATGGCACACGAGGTCGTGATATGCTTGCTTCACATCGCAACAAAAAACAGTGCTTGTTATCAATACATTTTGTAGATTTTCCTAAGACGCTTAAACTCAAGGGTTTGTGAAAAAAATAGGTTTGTGAAGTAACCTCTTGCTCTTGTCTCCAGTTCCATCCGAGAAATCCATCAGGAATATGATGTCTGCTATGCAACCTGAAACATTCACTGAGAACAGAGGGAACAAACGATGTGTTCTTTGTGTTAATTTATTGCAGTACAGTGCCACTCCTGTAAAAAAAACAGCCACTCCGAGGACTCAGATGGAATAAAAATTACAAAAAAAAAATTAATTTCAATATTGAATGACTAATAACATTTAAAACATTAGAGTTATTAATATTTACGTGGTGATAACAAAAATAAACAAAAGAAAAAGTAAGCTGGTACAAAATTTTCAGTTCTTCTATACGATAATATCAAAGATGTTCGGCAACCTATTCACGGAGGTGGGGGGGGGGTTTCCCTGCGTCCGCCATTGCTACAGTACTACGTATCTGTGGCGGACGCAGAAAGTGGGCGGGAGGGGGGGGGGGGGAAAAGTGGGGTCTCCGCCGTTTTGGGGACCCAGACGGAAAATAAAATTAATAAAAACCTCAATTATTATAATAAATGATCAATAAAAATTATATTAAAAATAATAATAAAAATAATCTAATGAAAATAAACTAGTACGAGGTTTTTATATGTATTGTAAAGTAATTTCAAAAATTTGCCGACCCATTCTCGGGAGGGGGCGCCCCCCTGCGTCCGCCATTGCTACGTATGTATTTGGTCCATTCTGAAAATTTTTAATCCCGTAATCATTGCCCCCGAAGGTAGCGTAGTGACGGACGCCACAACTCAGTCAAGAATCGAATTACACCTCAGCGTAGTCATTTTACGTTTCATTTAACTAACATTAAAAAACTGGTGGGTACGGCAGAGCTACGACGAGCTGATCGGTTCCAAGCGAGAAAAGGGTAGTGAGGCAGTTGCGGAAGTGTGATGGGGGAGAGGGAGGGGGGGGGGGGGGGGTGGAGTTGCACTCTTGCACTCTGAATTATCCAAATGTTACCACACTTTAGAAAGTAATAGCTGAAAATTTTTGCTGCAGCCGAACTTTAGATCACCATTCATCCTGGCTTTTTGAATACTCGCTTTTAATTGAAATTTATTTTTTTTCAATTTGTTACTGGAACTCCGGTGCGTTGGGCTCCGTCCCGAAGCACATCTCATTGCCAGTTTTTCCTCCCATCCACCGCCCTCCCCCCCCGCCACCTCTACCTTCGGGCGCCACTGTGGTTAACCTCCTCACGGTCCTCGGTAGAAAGGAGACAACCCCTCCTGGCTACGCCGAGAAAATTTATGTTCAAGCAGAGGTTTCATCTTGCCTGAAACCAAAAATATTCGTTGGTGCTAACTCTCAACAACCCAGCCATGGACTTGAAAACTTCTCTGAACTTGATTAGGAGTCCGTATCTTACCGCGTATCACTCCGTCGCTCTTCTCGGCCTCATTACATGATATGGCACATCATCTTATTTTCCTAGTATGTGAAATTTATAGAGAATTTTGCTATTGTACCAGAAATTATCATGTTTCAAAAGTGGATTCGTACGGTAGTTAATGACTGATTGGCAATAATAATACTGCTCGTAATAAAATATAATATTCGGCGCCCGAGGGGATTTTATCACAACGGATACATTGTGATCCCAAGTTCGCGACTATGACGAGTACGAATGAAGTGATCCCTTAAGTTAGAACTTACGTAAAAGTGAGCAACATTCACCGTATTTCGGAAATGCTTATAATAGATTCAGCGATGCATATGAGCTCTGCGCATTATCCAGGCTCGCAAACAATCAAAGTCTTGGACATGGAAGTATGGATGTTGACGCTAAGACTCCGATTTCAATTTCGATTCATAATACCACTGCAGATTCACACTATCAAAGGAAACGAAAGCGAATGCAGTATTATGGCACAAACCAGGAGGTGCTCTCGGAGTGGTCGTCGTACGCATGGTGGTTGTCGTTGGAGTCGTCGTCGCGCGAGTGGAAGTAGAATATGACCTGTACATAATTGAGCTAAAGCCTCAATTGGGGAAAAACTTGTTTGGTTTCTTCGCACAGGCGTATCCTTATCTTTCTTCAAAAAATGCGAGCTTGAACTCAACTGCGAAGCAGAGGGTTTCTCAACGGTGGCGCTGTTCGTGCAACCTGTGGCAAATCGGAAGGGGTAGGCAGTATAAAAGCATTGTTAGAATCTATTCGGCTAGGCGTCCTAAAAGTAGAAACTCTTATGAGCAGTCAGTTACTCAAATTTCATACAGTAAGGCTTCACCTCACGATAGAAACTTCGAGACTCGATGACGTCACGGCGGCAGGTTCTGTAAACGTTGCAGCAGGTTTGGCAGTTTGTGGTATCCCCAGCTGCTCTGCCTCCAAGTCCTTTCTGCGGAAGATCGGACGAAGTTTGGGTCCAGAAGTAGTACTCGGCCTAAAAAAGTAATGAAATGTAGGAAGAGTGAGGGGTTGTAGCATTAAAAATCTACCTTGTTGTGGTTGGCCTTCGTGTTGTTTTTGAGAAATGAATTTGAGGGCGACGTGAGGATGTTAAGGTCGGGGAGATGGCAGGCTTTCTACGAATATCGAGCGAATCCTGAAAAAAGAACAGAATTCTGAGCCCATGCCAAGCATCAAGGACAGACACTCACTCCTTCAATTGCACTACAGGCGAGTAGTTGCTCGAATGATTCTCCTTCATCAGCGAATAGTTCGCTGAAATCAACAAGAATTAGATCCGTAAAATGATGCTTCACATACCCAGGGTAAAGCCAGGATAGGAATGAGAATTTCAATAGTGTTCCTATTTGTACTGAAGCATGAACAAAAATATACATCCATCACCAAGGGAGCGTACTGATGAAAACCCCACTTCGTAGGCATTGCTGTTCCTACTCGGAATACATGCGCCTTGCCATTGGTAGAGAGTTTCCTCCACGCTTCTGCCATGGGTTTCTTCACTTCTTGTTCAGAGAACAATAGCACCACAAGAGTGCGACCTGAACATGATTTAAAATCTTGAAAAGTCGAATGAAGGATCAAGCTATAAGATTCAAATTATGAGATTTTCTGAAAATGAGTTCACTATGAATGGAGTTGCATGAATTTAAACTGGAAATCGTAAATTTGGCTTCTGTGCAGTGGGTAAGAGAAAGTATTAAATTGGGGACAACCAAGAACTCAGATGAATGACCACCATGCTAGAACTCGAGGCTATTAAAAAGACCTTGGGGTCTACCGTCGGCCATTCTGTCTCCATTAAGATGGCTTCAAAGAAAACGGAGTAAGTCAAACGTTTCCTTCTCTAGCCCAAGCCCTATCGATGGACTTGTGGGCCCAAGACTGCCATTCCATTTTCAAATGTACCATTCTCGGCGAACGCAAACTGGTGCTCGGAGCATTCTGAGCAAGAAGATGAAGAAGTTATTATGGTGGTGGACGTGGTGCAGAAAAGATTGAGCATTGAATCTTTTAGCCCACAGGAAACTATCTATTAGTTTGTCAGAAAAGTTTCCCGCCACTTTTCTTCCACTCGCTAATCTTTTCGCAGTTGCTCGGGAACTTTCCATACAAAGGCCGTGCAATAGCCTTTCCACACCAAATTTCCCTCCGCGTTCTGTCACGGTTATGGCTGAAAAAAATCGTCATTGACTAGGAGCATGTTCGGCTGCTGTTGCTTTGAGAAATCATAAAGCATAAAGCACGATGACGAAAGCAATGAGGTAAGAAATATATGTCGTAAGGTAGGCCTTTCCGGTGGCTCTTACGTCATTGTAAACATTTGGTCCCGCTAGTTCGAAGACAGCGATCTTGGCTGGTCCCGAAGTTCGAAGACAGCGATCTGGGATAGACTTGGATTTAAGGAGGTTGGAGAGCTGATTAGGGAGGTTGGAGAGCGCCTCCTGGAGCTGTTTGAAGAGAGTCTGTGGCGTGATGACCATGAGCTAGTGAAGAAACGTCAGTGCTATCATAACATAATAGCTGTTCATGTATTCAGCCTGATCTGAGATGCCACAGCCTCAAGTGATGAGAGATGTGTGCCCAAACTTCTTGAGTTTTCTGCAGATTTCCACTTCGCTCGACAATTTGGTTACAAGCGGCGAGAAGTGGGCTTTCTAGGCATATCACATAAAAAAGCGTTGGTGGCTTTGTCTTTTGTAAGCTGAGATTCTAGTGGCAAAACGAGAACTCTATCCGGAGAAGGAAATTCTCAGTGTTTGGTGGAATTTAAATAGAACCACTCACTCTCAGATGCTGCCAATAAACCGTATTGCTACAGCCGGAGTTCCCGTCGATAATGATGTCACTTATATTGCGTAACTATTGTGTTGGAAGAGAATAATAAATTTAAAAAGGCAGCTCAAAAATGGCGCGGAACTTTTCCGACAACCTAATATTTAATCCTAGAATCAAAATTAACCATGTTTCTTCCTCGAAATCTCGTTTGTCACCATGTTTAGGTAGCGTGCATAATCGCCATCCACGCCATCTAGATGAGAAATAACATCAGCTGAATTCTGAAACAAAAACGATGACTTACAGTATTCGAAAAATTTCTGATAAGATCAACGGACAGAATTCTACCAACTTTAGTTCACTTTACTTGGAAATCGAAGACTGGTTCTTCATGAGCATTCTTTAGGACGTGTAATATGTACATAACAAAAGTTGGATTTTTTTCCTTTTTTCAAGGATGGTTCTCGAGAGCAGCTTACCTTGGCCATCACAAAAACGTATCGGCTGCCTTGACGGCGCGTTGCAATAGAGAACCGCAGTCCTCTACGTTGTGCCAACTCATTTGTCAGTTTGATGGCGCGAGGTAACGAGAGCTGAAATGTGCTAAGTGTGGACGATTGGGCATTGTACAACTAATATAATACAGGGTGCGCGCGAATTATTGGCGCGTGGTTTTTAGAGCCCCAATCATTAAGGTTTGAGCGAAATCACAAGTCATGTTATAGGTGTCCTTTTTTAAGCCATCTCTACCGTAGATATCAACTGGTTTCTCGAATGACCTTTTCCTGTGCCTACATGGGCTTCAGGAAATCTCCTGGTCGAATCGCTGGTGGCACGGGGTCGGTGACAGCGCCCTTCCTTCCAAGATTTTCCGAAGTAGACTTTAGAAAACTCCGACCATACATGTATAATAGGTCACAGCTAAGTCTTCACTACAATGGGCTTACCGTTAATTGGACCACCAAATGATTATCATGCCGAAAGCAGGCGTTGAATCTAACAGACCGTTTTTGCTTTTTTGCGAACTCGGGACTGCTAATCATCAGAAGAGCAAACATAGTAGTCGTTTCGGAACCGTGGAAAACTCCCAAATCTATCAGTAAAAAGTGGCTTTTGCAAACTCGTTCGTCCCCAGTTTTCAAGGCAAAATTCGGTCAAAATTGGTTTCACGGATGATTTCCTGGTTACAGATCCGGAAGGAGGTCACAAGGCAAATTTGCTGTTACTTACGGTAGGTATTGCTCCACGAAACATACCCAAAGAACGGCCTATGAATTCGCTCAATCCTTAATGATTGGGGCTCAAAAAACCACGCGCCAATGATTCGCGCGCACCCTGTATACACGTATGGTATGATGACTCTAGTTTAATGTATTCACTGTCTCTTTTAATGCATTTTGCTATCATTTGGGACGCACAGTGGGAGGACGAGGATTTTCTTTCCTGGTGAGGACAGTGATCTTCCTTTCTGGTAAGTTTTTTTCCTGGAGTTGTTTTTCCTAACCGGAGGGCTTCGATTCCCAGTCGACGAGTGCTAAAGGTAGCCCTCTGTTTTAATCTACTTTCCGTATAAGGGGTGCAGTATGAAGGAGAAGCTAGGCCATTTATTTTTGCTTTTTTTTGGTAAAATAAAAAATTATTATGTATTGGTGTTTCTCTTCGTGTTTCGCCTGCTCGAGATATTTTTCGGGAAGATGAATCGTTATTATGGTGCAATTTCTTTTTGTATCAAAGTGCTTTTGTTGCGCTGAAACTAGCAAAGACATAGATATTCTACTTTTTTGAGCAGTGACCTCGAACTGACTGTCAATTCATTTTCGTTGGATCGGAACAAGAGCAAATAACCCCTTATGAACTTTTCAAAATAGAAAGACTTCTGCATTGTACGGGATAACAACAAATTCTTTGACCAAAGAAATGCTGCAGTCATTCCGTGCGCTTTGCCGAGAAACCCCTTACTTTGTACTTGTGTTTACTTCCCAACTGTCTTGATCACATGTATTAGGTTGTAGGGAAAGTTCTCGCGGTTTTTGAACATTACAGGGTGCGTCATAAATATTGACGCACTGAAGTTATGCTATAAGAAGGACAACATCCCGAAAACCATTGCATATCCAAAATGAAGGTCAAGCGAATACAAAAAATCCACTCCTGTTAGGAGAGCGCTCTCTCCTTGTAAAAGCAGCCACGATGATGTCAGCAGAGAATATCGCCGATGCGCCGCAATTGAAGTTCGTCCACTGTTCTTCCATGTTATAAAGAGGACAGGCTTCAGGAACGCGACACTACTATGGGAATTAGGGCAGGTATTGCTCTCCAAGTACCACATGAAAGCATATCATTGTTCGCAAGTCTTGTGTTCCCGCCAGAGAAAGGCATCTATATGGAATATAGTTTTGTAGCCGAACACGAGGTTGTTAGTGAACTTTTTATTGGCCATGCCGAGGTTCAAAGAAGACCGGACTTGGGAACTGATAAAAGGCATCTATGTTTTACTATAGAAATTTTTTCCTTCCCTTGTTTCTCATTCAAGCAAACTTCTAAGGACACATTCTCTTGCTTATCTTAGTTCTCATCACAAGTGAATTCATAGGTACTTTGGCAGGGCTTGGCTGTTGAGCAAGAAACAAAAGTGGTACGGGCCCAGTTTCAGAAATCTACTTGAGGGACTTCAATTTGGCAGAGAATAGGCTTCCTTGTGAACCTAGTTCCAGTCTACGGATCACTTCATGTGGATATCTTAGAGAGCAAGAGCTGCGCTATCATCCACAGAAACATCAAGCTCCCAAAGGCTTATGTATCTGTTCAAGATCTGGGACAAAGTAGGCCTGAGTTAGTTGCGGCGCAGAGGCTGTGTGATCCCTCGTCGTCTGTGTGAGTGCTTCAGCTTGCTGTGAACGAGAGTGCATTTACTCGGATCTCCAAGACATGGGCTTTATTCCGCATATGCTTGTTTGGAATGTTTTGGAAAGCAGTAGCCACCTCCGCACGTCGTTGGAGATCGTCTTTGGTCAGACAACCATCACTCACAGTCATGACTTTCACTTTCTATCCATCAGTCTTCAAATAAAAAAGACAAAGGTTGTTGGTTTAGACCCCAAGTTCCTGATTTCACAACAACCATCATATTTGCTTGATGATTAACTTACTCGTTAAACATGCGAGCTCTAAATCTCTGGTGCGCAGATCTCAGAGCAAAGGATTAGATGAAGCTTTTGCTGAGAGACTTTTCCATTGTAGACATAAGGAGGAAACGGGACCATAATAACTCGACCAAATTGTGGCCCTTGTGCGATGCAGTCGTCGAAGATTTTGTCGACTCCGAAGAAAGCTGAGAGATAATCAAACTCCAACAGAGGTTTCTTAAAGCGAGTAAATCTTACATAGCCCAGGTAAATTGTGAGAGCTAGCCGTACTAAACCCAGCCTATTTGTTAGATTCGGCCTAAGAATTTACTATACCCCTTTTTTCTAGAAAAGGCTCCTTCAAGAGCAGGTGACTATAAAAGCGCAAGGATTCTCTGAGAGGGTATATGTTCAGTTTAGTTTGTTGCAATCGCTGTGCTTTGGTCGTCCAACGGGAGAATATACACTATAAACTGTGAACGCAGATTATTCTCAAATACAATCGATCAAGAGAAGCATTGTGAATTAGGTTGGAAAAGAGTCTCACACCGTTCCAAATTCTCAGTTACTAACAGGTCCTACGCCTACTTTACGTAATGATTCCAACGATATATTTGAGACATTTAAGAAGCCAATAAAGAGTTTAGTGATACTGTGGTTTGCAGCAGTTGTCAGTGCTTGATGCATGTGGCGAACGCCAGTCAAAGCCCACAGAACAACAACAGTTCACACGAGATGAGGTGCTATCAGCTCACACCATCGGAGAGCGCTCAGCCTCTGCATATGAAAAAAATGCTCTGAGACAAGAAAATCCGACGTCTACTGGAGGAATTCGGTGTATACTATGTATACTGCTGGTCTAATCGACTCACAGAGATCCTACTCACGGAGAAATCTCAGAAATTACCTCAGAGGGGCGACTCTGTCTTTGAACGACCTTCGCCTATTTTGCTCTCAGGATTTGTTCTATTTAAACTATAACAGATATGTGTTATCAATTTTCCTGGTAAGATTTCATTGTCTGAACAGAGATCAGTGAGTTTCAATCGCATATCGCCCCAAACAGAGATAACATCTTCGAAAGCAGCATGATCCGGCCAAGTCATCTAATCCAAGAGACAACTAAAGCAGCACTTGCTACCAATTTCTTTCTCTCAATACCTAATGTTTGCTGCACTCTGTGGTGTTCTATACGAACCATTTTTTCTTAAATTATTAAAAATTCCCTCTGAACAATAGGAAAAAGGCCACAGCTACATTGTGGACGGTTTGCTACTGTACCTACATACATATGTACATACTTCAAAAACTCAGGATCCCGTAGCAACTAGCTCTCTGTGACTCGCTGAGCAGCACTTCACTGAGCATCACAGCTGTAGAGCAACTAAAATTTCATTCTCTGAAGCTCAGCCAGCTGTCCATCATCTGTGGGCTGCATTGATAAACAGCAAGGTGCAGGCGTTCTTTCTATCCGTTACAGAGTCAACAATTTTTCACTGGACTTATTTCAAAAAATTAGCCATAAACATATGATCCACTCATACAATCTGTTGCTCTGAGGTATATAGTTGGAAAGACGTCAAAGAGAAAAAGGATCGCGGGAAAGTGTGCAGGGATTGAAGAGCGTGAAAAGGAAAAGGAACCACATGCAGGAAAACTCAACTTTCGACGTGTTCCGAACAGAGGTGAAAGGTCTTTGTATTTTCTTCAACCTTCGCGAGGCGATTGTACGTAAGTCATATCCCAGGATTCAAATAAGAATTAAGGAATAAAAAAGGATCTTGGTGAGGATTATTCCACTGCTGGTTTTAGTGCACCACTGATTGCAATAAATAAGAAAGTCTGATGGAGTGGTGTTTAATGAATAAATCCCAGGAAGGGTATCCTGGAACCTCACTATGACTGTGCATTCCATATAGGGGAAAATTAGCTCTTAATACGCTTCTGCTACAAGTTTCATGCCTAATTGTTAGTTACATATTTGTTGTGTGAAACTGTGTTTAGAATACAGCTGGAGTAAAATATTAAATCACCTCAGAACTGGGATCCAGTACGAATAGTAGATCAACACATGACAGAGCAAAACATGGCAAGAATAGTAGGATCGCTGCCAGTGGTGTTCGCATGGCGACGACGGACAGAGAGGCAGATATCCGAGCGGATCTCGCGATTTGATCTAGATCGAGATATTGATGAGGAGATCATCAGATCACTTCACACAACAACCATAAACGGCACTTCATTGAACGGCCCGCACACTGGTTCGACAACTTCGTAGGAGGCGACGCTAGTGCATCGACATATGGAACCAGTTGCGACATAACAAGCTACTACAAACATTTCTGTCTCTCGCTCATGGATTTAGTGGATCAGCTGTTCTGTTTATTGAAAATTTTCGGAGCTGGCTCTCTGCTGAGCCAGCAGCAGCAAAGTTACTGAACTGTGAAACAGAAGTAATCACGTCTTCAAGGGCATCTCGTCCATGCCGTAACCTTCAACCATCAGAAAAGTGAATATTAGGTTTATAAAGCAAATACTATGCTAACAAGGTGCAATTAACTCAGGACAGTTGAAGAATTCCAAGAATGGGAAAAGGAAGTTTTGACTGAACTTATTCTTAAGTTAGCTCTAGGATGACGACAGTTTCATACTTTCGAATACGCTTTAACCGCTCCAGAAATTTGCTGCTGTGATTTTGAACTATAGTCTGGCAAAATCTTGGCTTTAGGGGTAAACTGTCCAGTAGGAGAAAAACAGCAGTTTAGACTGTCACTTTTTCTATAATTTTCCTGCGGTTTGATAGAGCACCATAGCTGCTGATGGCTCTGCAACATATATGTAGGAGACACTTCTCTTGAAAGCACCGCACTTCACTGATTTTTTTCAAGTCGAAGGAAGCGCATTTGTTCTCGAACATAGCCCTGATTCCAACAGATAATCCGACAGTGACAGAGATGTGGGATATGCTAAAGGAGCGCTATACTGTCGACGTATAAATAGAATCATTTACCCTAAAATTTGCCAAGACCAGATAGATCGTTCCACATCCTGGACTGTGACTCATGAAACATTAGCAGAGCAAACCAATGATGGTTAGCGCATTTAGTCACCGTATGGACTACGCAGTGTTAGGGGATGCAGGGCGCGAAAGTTGGTTTGCTAGCCTGGTTTCGCTTGGTTCGTGAATCCTTGCCCTGATGATACCAGAGTGCACTTCGAGAATCTCCCCCTAAGAGGCCCCCAGGATCGACTTTTTGCGCGGATATCCTCACCGAACCAACAAGCATACAATTTCTACATCCGCCACTCACTTCAAGCTATTTGAACTGTTTTCTTCAACTCTTCCGCATCGCTGTGCCCAAATAAAATCGTCTTGATAACAGAACAGACCAAACGATCCGGTAAACTGAGACCCGATGAATTTAAGATTTACTCACCATGATAATCGGTAAAATTTTTCTTGTTTGGATCCTATGTGAACTGCATCACACCTGCTATGTCCACTTATAGTAGGAGCTTGTGCCTAACATATGAAGATTTCAACTAGTTATGCGAATACATTCGCTGGGTCCTGTCAGCCGAAGCGCTCTGCTTTCAAAAATGTGGAGGTTGATTCAAAGTTGATTCGAACATGGACTCTTTTTTAACTTTCTATGTACATGGTGGAAGAGCAATCCCAATCTGTATATACAGAAGTGAAAGTGTATTTGTTTGTTTGTTTGTTTGTTTGTTTGTTTGTTTGTATGTATTTGTGTATGTTCCGAATAGAAATCGTGGAGAATGAACCGATCGGGACCAAATTTTGCACGCGTACCCCACGGGGGCCGACGGAGGTTATAGGCTACTTCACACCCGAAACTATCGATTAGCTTGCCGGCTATATCGATTTTATCGATTTTTCTATATTTTCGTCCAAGGGTCGGTGAGGAGATGCCAACTGGGGTTGTTCAATATGCTGGATACGAATATGACAACCATCTTGAATGACGACATCGATTTATCGATTTTATCGATTTTTCACATTTTTTGCCCAGGGATCGGTGAGGGCATTCCCACTGGAGTTTTCGAATGCGAACACAAATATGACAACCATTATGCATGGGAACTTTGAGTTACTGGTTTTATCGAATTTTCAGTCGATTTTTTTCAATTTTTCGCTTCTTCTTAGGGCCTTTACTGGCGTGAACGCGAATATGGCATGCATTTTCCATGAAGTTATTATCCAAATAACTTCGATTTTTAATTTTACGCCAATAGGTAGGTTAAAACAGGCTATTCGGGTCCATCGACATGCTGATCACTAAAGCGAGAATCTTGAATAGATATATCGGTGGTAGCTAATTGCCTCATCAGGTGCGAAATAACCAGGGTTGTAAAACACCCGAGCGAAACCGGGCATACTATTTCCTAATAAACACACATAGTCCCAGTAAAGATGCAGCAGCCCTTCAGAATGCAGACTCTCGTCCGTGTACACGATGCTACACCATGTCTTCAGAAATTTGCTGCTTATTATTTAACAATGTTGTATTAGGTTGGTGCAAAACTAATGCGCGTTTTTCGCTGCTTCATCTTCGGTGCAGAAAACTTCCGGTGTTTCTTATCATCGGTATGAGATGTTGCATAAGATTTTGTAGCAAATTTCATGGCCTTTTCAAATATCTCATGCATTTTGAGCGAAGTTCATGTTTTTGGCGAATTTTTAGTTGTGGGGTCACGTTTTTTGCCAAACTCACTTCAGCAAGCTAAAACTCGGCGAAATCCCGGCAGGAACCGCTCGGAATACCACCATAGTTTTGGCGAAGGGAATGTAAGCGAATGCATTCCGCCAAGCTGCTCCCGAATTTTTCGGCTTGGTGTGCCTTGCTTCGAAAGTAAGGACTGTTGCATAGGTCTTCCTGGGGTTTGCGATCCCCTACTGATGACAATTATCAAAGAGCACCCATTCGAAACAACATATTTGGTTTCGCAGAATCTCGCCAGTGATTGTTGTCAGACCATCTCTCCTTTCGGTAAAAATGGGTGGATGAAAAAGCTCGACGAGTTGATGTCGCGCATAATGAACGAGTAGCACATTGATCCTCGTTGAGAGGTCTGCTTCGCGCCTTTGTAGTGAAAGAATTGCGACCAAATAGTCGGGCGCTTAGTAATTGTGTATGAAGTATAGACCCTCCTCTACAAAATGAGGAGCCTTGCTCAACAGTTGGACGAGGAACATGCACCGAAACACTCCCAGAAACCGAAGGAACACCAAAATAAGGTCACAGCGAATTTGTGGTGACCTGTTGCAAGAATTGCTCACTGCAGCTCATTCATTCTTCCTAATCTGGTAAGTGGTTTCAAGACGTAAATGAAATAAATTAGAAACTTCACGGTGTGACCCCAGCGTTGCTCAATAAAATGGATTCTTCACTCCTACAAGGTACCGTCCAGGCACACTCTGCACGACAGATTCTTCACAGGTTCGAGCAACTGAGCTAGGAAGCTTGGACTCCTATATCATAATCAGCAAGCTTCTCGCTCACTACCACTTCCCCGAGAACCTGGACGGCTTCTTCCGGGAGAATTTTCTCGAAAATTAAAGTGATACCAAAACTGCCCTCCGGAAGTTTGTCGATTCTAGAAGGTCCTGTGAGAACTTATTGCTAAAGATTTGCGGATTACGATAGTTCTGAGCCTTTTAAGAAAGATCGATTTTGAAAGAAGTGATGAGATTCGGAATGAAAGGCATGAAAACGCGCATTATTTGTGCACCAACCTAATAGATCATTCGCCTACCGAAGCGACTATGATTTTGATGAACAGTTTATTGGCTTGATGCATTACAAAGTGTAGTTTCTTTAACTATTATTTCTCTTAGTTTTCTATGAAACTTTAAGTTAAGTCTACAGCATTGCAGTACCGCGATAGTAGTAATGATAACATCAGTTCTTACCTTCGGTACACACGCATCATTTGTTATCTGTCTATTTGATTGAAAAGAAACACGAGTGAATAACATTTCCGGAGCTATGTTTTCTCCGGCAGAACAGTGTACTGATGATGTTCTTCAATTTTAAACAAGAACTTTGAAGGCTTTCGATGATTGAGTGATGACTTCTTCGACCTGTAATACCTTGATTTATGAGCCTGCGGCGTCGGGCGTACCCTTGATAGGTGTCTTCATGTGATGGGTGCACATAGGGATTATGCAGTGCCCTGAAGTTTTCTACAGAGGAGAAAAGTTGGTAGAGCGGTAAAAGTCTAGAGTGTCTCAATCATTTCCGACAACCTAAAAATTTTACCCGAATATCCGCACCTCTCCAACACACACGTCACAAACAAATGAATTTGGCCCGGCACCCTAGATGGAACACGGGTTTGGGGATCGTGGTAATGAACAACTTACATAGTCATCAGTGGCGGACGCAGGGAGGGGGGCGCCCCCACCCCGAGAATGGGTCGGCTAATTTTTGAAATTACTTTACAACATGTACATATAAAAATTTTGTATTAGTTTATTTTTACTCGTTTACTTCTACTATAATTTTTATTAATAATCAATTATCATACTTCTTCTTAATTGGCAGTTCATGTGTGTGTGTGTGTGTGTGCACGAGAACCAGCCATCGAAAACGGAAAATACCTACACCATTGTGTTCAGCGCATCGAGTTATGTACGAAAATGTGGTAAATTTCGATTTTTACCTTGAATTAGAGGTGTTTCGGGCCACGCCAGTCATGTTCAGACATGTTAATGTCCGACTGTTGTTTTCATCACAGTCGGAATGAATGAGATAGGCCTGTGATTACAGAACCGTATAAAAGGAGAGAGACGGATAGGTTGCCTTTATAATGAAGAGGAGGAACGAGGCGGACGAGGAACGACGAGGATGAGGATTAGGCCTTAGTGTAGTCTTGGAGGTGGGCTGGGGGTGTGATAAGGATGCTCCGGCGTCCATAAGTGAGGAAACGTCTGAAGTCAAGTCCAACGGCGTGATAAGGGAGCGCCGCCATCCAAAAGCGGGAAGACACCTGGAGTCGGGTCCAACGGTGTGATAAGGGTGCGCCGGCGTCGAAAAGTGGAGAAACGCCTGGAGTCGCGTCCAACGGTGTGATAAGGGTGCGCCGGCGTCGAAAAGTGGTGAAACGCCCAGAGTCGGGTCCAACGGTGTGATAAGGGTGCGCCGGCGTCGAAAAGTGGAGAAACGCCTGGAGTCGGGTCCAACGGTGTGATAAGGGTGTGCCGGCATCGAAAAGTGGGAAAACGCCCAGAGTCGGGTCCAACGGTGTGATAAGGGTGCGCCGGCGTCCTAAAGTGGGGAAACGCTTGGAGTCGGGTCCAACGGTGTGATAAGGGTGCGCCGGCGTCGAAAAGTGGAGAAACGCCCGGAGTCGGGTCCAACGGTGTGATAAGGGTGTGCCGGCATCGAAAAGTGGGAAAACGCCCAGAGTCGGGTCCAACGGTGTGATAAGGGTGCGCCGGCGTCCAAAAGTGGGGAAACGCTTGGAGTCGGGTCCAACGGTGTGATAAGGGTGCGCCGGCGTCGAAAAGTGGAGAAACGCCTGGAGTCGGGTCCAACGGTGTGATAAGGGTGCGCCGGCGTCCGAAAGTGGGGAAACGCTGGAGTGGGTCCAACGGTGTGATAAGGGTGTGCCGGCGTCTAAAAGTGGGGAAACGCGTGGAGTCGGGTCCAACGGCGTGATAAGGGTGCGTCGGCGTCCAAAAGCGGAGAAACGCGTGGAGTCCAAAGGTGTGATAAGGGTGCGCCGGTTTCCGAAAGTGGGAAAACGCCTGGAGTCGGCTCCAACGGCGTGACAAGTGTGCGCCGGCGTCCAAAACGGGAAGAACCTTTGGAGGCAGGTTCCAACGGTGTGATAAGGGTGTGCCGGCATCGAAAAGTGGGAAAACGCCCAGAGTCGGGTCCAACGGTGTGATAAGGGTGCGCCGGCGTCGAAAAGTGGAGAAACGCCCGGAGTCGGGTCCAACGGTGTGATAAGGGTGTGCCGGCATCGAAAAGTGGGAAAACGCCTGGAGTCGGGTCCAACGGTGTGATATGGGTGCGCCGGTTTCCGAAAGTGGGGAAACGCATGGAGTTGGGTCCAACGGCGTGATAAGGGTGTGCCGGCGTCTAAAAGTGGGGAAACGCGTGGAGTCGGGTCCAACGGTGTGATAAGGGTGCGCCGGCGTCCAAAAGTGGGGAAACGCTTGGAGTCGGGTCCAACGGTGTGATAAGGGTGCGCCGGCGTCGAAAAGTGGAGAAACGCCTGGAGTCGGGTCCAACGGTGTGATAAGGGTGCGCCGGCGTCGAAAAGTGGTGAAACGCCTGGAGTCGGGTCCAACGGTGTGATATGGGTGCGCCGGTTTCCGAAAGTGGGGAAACGCATGGAGTTGGGTCCAACGGCGTGATAAGGGTGTGCCGGCGTCTAAAAGTGGGGAAACGCGTGGAGTCGGGTCCAACGGCGTGATAAGGGTGCGTCGGCGTCCAAAAGCGGAGAAACGCGTGGAGTCCAAAGGTGTGATAAGGGTGCGCCGGTTTCCGAAAGTGGGAAAACGCCTGGAGTCGGCTCCAACGGCGTGACAAGTGTGCGCCGGCGTCCAAAACGGGAAGAACCTTTGGAGGCAGGTTCCAACGGTGTGATAAGGGTGTGCCGGCATCGAAAAGTGGGAAAACGCCCAGAGTCGGGTCCAACGGTGTGATAAGGGTGCGCCGGCGTCCTAAAGTGGGGAAACGCTTGGAGTCGGGTCCAACGGTGTGATAAGGGTGCGCCGGCGTCGAAAAGTGGAGAAACGCCCGGAGTCGGGTCCAACGGTGTGATAAGGGTGTGCCGGCATCGAAAAGTGGGAAAACGCCTGGAGTCGGGTCCAACGGTGTGATATGGGTGCGCCGGTTTCCGAAAGTGGGGAAACGCATGGAGTTGGGTCCAACGGCGTGATAAGGGTGTGCCGGCGTCTAAAAGTGGGGAAACGCGTGGAGTCGGGTCCAACGGCGTGATAAGGGTGCGTCGGCGTCCAAAAGCGGGGAAACGCGTGGAGTCCAAAGGTGTGATAAGGGTGCGCCGGTTTCCGAAAGTGGGAAAACGCCTGGAGTCGGCTCCAACGGCGTGACAAGTGTGCGCCGGCGTCCAAAACGGGAAGAACCTTTGGAGGCAGGTTCCAACGGTGAGATAAGGGTGCACCGGTGTTCAGGTCCAATCCCAGTTTGCACTTACTCGGTCAATTTTTACTATTTACTTCAACCGAAATGCGGCACCACAAATTGTTGGAAAGGAGCTGTCCATAGTGGGTCAATAGTTCCATGAACCGCGGTAAAGAATGCTTCTCTGTGGATGGTGTCTGTTCATCCATCTGCATTAATCTTATCTGAGGACAATGAAAATATGCGAGCGAAGCGAGCACGAAAAGAAGCCTGAGAGTCCGGCGTTAGCCGGACGATCAGGCTGGTTATAATTAATGTTTTTATTAATTTTATTTTCCGTCCGAGAAAACATTTTGAAATATCCTTCATCTGCTAGGAATCAGATCCTGAGACAACAAATGAAGTCGCAGGCCTCGGCGCATAAGTGATTAGATAAATTTCAATTTCCTTTTCTTAAAGTTCCTTCCTGGAGATGCCCAACTCCTAAAGGGTTTTGAGCAAGCCAATGTCTCAGGTACCGTGGAAACCTACTAATCCATTTGGATAAGTTCTGTGCAATTGAATGGTCACTCGACAAAACCAGTAGGTACTAAAATTCATTGTTTTCCCAGTTCTGAACCAGACAAAACCTGAGTTCCTGAGCACTGTCTGGTAAAACGTCCGGAAGCGAGACATGACTTCAACGTAGAACTGCCCCTTTGGAAGCAAAACAAGTCTTGTTACCGTATTTGTGGCCCACCGTGTAGAAAAAGTCATTAGTCATTGACGGGCATTCATTTCGATTACCCGTGCTTTATTTCGTATCGAAAATTCAAGAAGCTTCTTCCTCTTGCGCTGAGATGTCCATTTCATGGATTAGTATGGAGCAAATCAATCAAATTCACCGTTGGTCTTTAGAACTCTGCCGTCAATTTTCGCAAGATGGAGAGAAGATGCCTGCAACTCTGCCACGTAGTAGTAGAAGTTAAAATCCTGAAAATATGCGTGCAGAGACAGTAATGCTTGCAGAAATTATTGTAAAACAAGTACCTTGAAGTATTTGTCAATGCAAAAGCCATGAGTTTTACATAGTTTACACAGTTAATCGCCCGCCGGATCGAATCAGGCTGGAAATTAGTCTATTCACAATTTCCTGGAGATATTGCTTGCATTGCATAGCATCCTACATTTGTAGTATCATTTGTTGGAACATTAAGCTAACCTTGCACGAGATTTCATCAGTACTGTTCAAAGCACTCTTAATTTCGGAACGAAGTACTGGATCTATACAACTGCGAGCATTCAGATCGTCCTCATCTGAAAAGTGCTTTAAATGTACGGAATCTGCCAAATATAAGTCTCCTTGAGGAAGAACATGCACATTACCAGAAATGGGGGTATCGAAAAGTCACCGGCCCCCACCTGTCGCTTCCAAATTTTCGTACAATTTTGAGAGGACCATGCTCTGGTGATTTTACGCAGGCGGTTTCCGCCTGAATTCCTAGGAAACTTTGCCTAATTTACTATAGAAAGTGTGAGGAATCCTGGAGAAAAAATAAGCGTGATTTAGTACAGTGCGTTTCATAATTATAGGGACACCTTTTTGACCGTAGCGAGCTTTATCGCAAACCAGTCGACCTGATTCCTTCTCCATTCGATCCAAAATATGAATTACCTCTAGACGCTTACTCCCTTTTACGATCGTCGATTTATAAAATTTTTGTAGAATTTTCATGGAAGAAGATCGAAAAACCAGTGTTTCATAATTATAAGGACACTCGGCCTTAACTAAACCATTTACGTAGAAAGCAGCAACAAATTTTCCAGTTGTTACTACTTTGTTTCTCCCTATTTAATGCTAACCCAAGCATGCTACTTGAAAGATTAGCGAAAAGGATCCAGTCGAGATTTGGCACAAGATTGATCGAAGTTTCTTGAATTGTCTTTTTGAATTCTTCAGCACAATAGTTTTATAATTTTTGTAGCGAGCGTTTCTCTATCTAGAAATTGCGTGAGCGAAATTTTCTGTTAGAGAAACGTTTTCAGGAGTAATTTACAGCTTACATGACACGAGTTTGTAATAGCTTTCAAGGGCTCTGGTAGCCTTATTAACAGAGCCTGCACTTTCTTCAATCAATACAAGTCTTTGTCAAAGATAACCTGTCAGGTGTAATATTGAATGATCAGACAGAGTTTTCTGAATGTCACTACTCTCAATTCTGATCGATACAGAAGATATCAATCCGCCGGTACGTAGTTTTGAGAATGCACGATTCACACGAACTTTAGCCGGAATTTACCAGGAAACCGGAGGAATTCCGAGAAATTTGAGAATTTCGAGAAAAAAGAGTTTCCGAGGAAATCAGGAGGGCACCGCCGATGTAAAACCACCAGAATGCAGGGTGAAGCATTTCACGTCATCTAGCGAAGTTTCATCAAATTTCATCGCTTGCACATAGTATCTACCAGACCAGATTTTGCAACTGAGGCACTCTTTGATAAGAGCAAGCAATCGCGTTCTGCTCAGCCCATTTGTTTCCAGATGGATATCATGCAGGCTGAGCATTTCAGACAAAGCCTGTAGGGCTTCACAATTTTGCACATTTGTGTATAGTGGAGCGACGTCGAAGGGCTCTATCGCGCAGTTGTCGTCGAACCTCGCTTCATGCAGTTGGTCGAGGAAGTGGTTGGTGCCTGGCAAATGAGGAGGCCCGCGATATGGACACAGAGTTCAAGATTTTGCTAACGGGTGTATTGACTGCATATACTCGCCAGAGACGGTTCGCTCATTGGAAAGCCTTGCAGAAGTGCGTGAAATGACCAAAAACGGTTCCACACGTCTCTCAGTGAGTGAGAAAGGTGGAGAATTTGTGGTAATACCGCAAGTGCTAGAACGTGAAATCAATGGACTTCACTCGCAAGATAGCATGCTGTATCGCCGCGTAACAGAAACAGACTTCCACAACCAGTGCAGACGTTTGAACGATGTCTGGATAAGCATTGGAAAGTCTTCTGGTCTCGGCGAAAGATTTCTAAGCCGACTCAAAATTGACACGCCAGCCTGCCCAGTGTTCTATAGCCTTATTAAGACGAATAAGCCAACCCCCGACGACCTACACAGCCGATACTTATAAAATCAGACCGATCATTAGCTGCGTAGGAAGACCAGCCAACCGCATATCATGGTTTCTCAACAGAATCGTGAGCCATATATTAGGTTGGTCCGAAAGTCTTGCACCTAATTTCATACTTTTTTCAAAGAATGTTAAGTTCATTGTGAATAGATATCAATCAACAAAATGACTGCCATCATGATCCACGATGTACGGCCAACGCTGCAGTACATCATCAGTTCCAGAAGTGAAGAACTCTGTCAGCTGCGAGTCAAAGAAACCTTAAATCTCACTTTTCGGTTTGGTCCAATCATCGAATTTCTTTTCTCGTAGATTTAGCTTCAGGGCTCCGATCAAATGGCATTCAGACGGGGATAAGTCAGGAGAATAAGCAGGGTGTGGTAGAACTTTCCCAACTAATTCCGCAATTTTTTTTTGGAGAGTAAGCTTAGCCACGTGAGGTCGGGCATTGTCATGAAGTGGAGCAACATGGTCATTTTTCTCCGCTCCAGGCGAGTTCCGTCAGCCAATTTCTGTAATTGAAAGGCTAGACTTAGGCAATTACAGTGACCCAGGTCTCAGCAGCTCTCAATACAGCATTCCCTCGGGATTCCAACAACAACACAGAAAAACCTTCTTTCGTGCACTTCTCTTTCTTTTCTCCGTTTTGAAGACGGTTCGCCACGCGGCAGTCAACTTTTTTCTCGTGCATGGTTAAAATAGAGCACCCAACACTCACCTGTAGTGATGAGTTGGCGGAGAATGTTGCTCCTGTGTGAACACAGCAGCAAAGTCTGACACACACTCAGTGCTGCAAGGCACTCAGTTGGTGGGGACCCAACCCGTCATCATTCTTCTGTAATCCAGCGCTTTGAGATGTCTGGCGACGATTGTACGGCCGCAGCCAGATGTATCCTACAGTTCACATGCAGTGGCATTTTGATTCAAAGTTAGTGGAATTCCAGATCCCAAAAAATATCCTGGTGCAAAACTTTCGGACCAACCTAATCCTATCTAAACTATATACTTTCTCACTTGCAAGCGCCAACCACTTCCTCGACCTACTGCACGAAGCGAGATTCGACGACATCTGCGCAATAGAGTCCTTCGACATCGCTGCGCTATACACGAATAGTGAAGCTCTGCAGGCTTCGTCCGAAATGCTCAGCATGAATGACACCCATCTGGAAACATATAGGCTGAGCAGAACGCGGTTGCTTGCTCTTATCAAAGAATGCTTGTGTCAAGGCCGAATGCTATCGCAAAGAAAGCTGCAAGAACATCTTATTACACGCTCGCTCAGCACATCCGATCGCTAAGAAGCTCGCAGTCCCACGGAACATGTTCAATACTGCGGTTGAACTGTCCACTGGGGATGACGAAGGGAAAGAATCACGAAAGCTTGAATCGGATATTGCTGGCGCTAACCGTTCTGCAGTGTTCTCACGTCATAAGAGGTACAACACTGTGAATGGTGATGTCTCGAAGCAAAACAAGTTACCGCTTTGCTTTCCACTCATTTCTGACAGCATAAGTGCCGCTATACGACGCTGCATTATTCAAGCGTAACTCCTGTGAGACTGGTAAACATTCCCAACAATAACATCGGAAGTCAGCTTGTTCGAAACAGACTATAACAGACAATGCATCTCTGAATGTTGCATAACATGTCCATATGGTAGAACAGGCAACTACGCACAAACGGGAGCAGTTTCTCAGCTAGAGTGCTGGCATGCAGCGATACTTACATTGGGAAACTGGAAGACTTTGGGGGTGAGTATTAAGGAACACCCGGCGGGGAAACGGCGTGGAAGCTTGGTAACACCGTTGGGGAGGCAAAAGAACCAATCCCATCGTGGAAAAGTTTGATATGAGGTGCACGATTCTAGCTCACGAAACGGAAACATGAGCAAGGAAGACAATGGAGGCGCTCTGGACCTCGGCCCGGAATCCTCCAACGAATAACAAAAATAAGTGTAGATCGATTACAAACGACATCATGCCGTTCGTATCACTCTTTGAGCTATAAACTGCCTGCTGTCGCCTGTGTAGACCTGATATATTTCTATAATCGTTCAAGTCTACAGATGGTAACATTCATTCGCCTAAGCACACGGCAGTTTAGTAGTGCAGCCTCTATGCACTCTCGGTGGAACACTCGGTGAGCTGATTTTTTTTTGCAGTGTACGGCTTCCGTATTCTGTGCTTGGAACGAAGTCGAGATTCTAGCACAGGATGGAGAGGTGCTTGGTGAGATACGCGAAAGATTTTTCGGAACAATCTCTTTACACACCTCTGAAGACGGCGACAGGGCCGAAATGTTGAATCAATAAAAGTGTTCCACCTAAAAAACCTCGAACGTAGAAGATCGACTATACTAAGATCTCTAAATAAGCAAACATTCCAACCATCAATTAATTATTAATTTCTCTCTTTCCCTCATGCTCCATTAAGAACCTGAAACACAAGCGAGCAACTCTTCACTTCGGGAGATTGCTCTGGAACACTCGCTAACCTTTCGAACAAAAATCTGTTATAACTTTATTTTTAAAATCGGATTGAAATCGAGGGCAAAAGCTCACACGCAACAAAGCATAGCACAACGCTCATTCCTCGGACCACAATCACAAATCACATTTCAATGGAGAGTCGGTGGATAAAACAGGGTATTTATAAATTTTATATAAGAGCGACTATTTATAGGAATTGATTACAAGTAAGGGGATGAGCCAACTACGGTAATTTGTGTGAACACGGAGCTACGAGGCCACCAAATGATCCCACCCACACATGTTTGACCGCTAGCTGGACGCAAAAAAAATGTTGGAATAAGAACGGGCGCAGACGAGTAAACCAAATGACTTACAAAACTCCCACTGTCTGCGACAGTGCCCGGGGCACTTGAACACAAGATTAAAGGAATAAATTAGGACGCGAATGTCAGAAGACAGAGAAGATGAACAGCGACCACAGTAAAGTTAACCTAGCAATGAAGGAGGATGGATACAAAAAAAAAGAATGTCAGCGCTCCAATTTGCGGTCCTGCCCACGTCTCGCTCAGCAACATCCTCCGCTCTTCTTGTCCTGCACTGGTTGTGATCCTGTGATACGTACAGCCGGTGCACCACCTGCACCTTGAACAGGGCCCATGCGTGATTTGATCTCCGATGCCATAGTCAGGAAAGCCTAAAAATGTAAACACTCAAGTACATCACAACGGCAACACCTACAATAAATGCACAATATGTGTTGGTTAGTTGGCCTCGTGACACGAGATGTGTTCCCCGACCCGTCCGCAGTTAGCGGGGCGCGTTGCGCTACTGCCGTGGTTTACACCTCCCATCATACTCTCAAAGCGTTTTCTCAAACTCAGCAAATAAGAACGGTGTTTGATTGAGTTCAAGTGTTATGTCTCACAGGTTGGTATTCGAGCACCTTTATTGAGCCTGACGTTTGACATGGAGCTTAAGAGCGGTGTATTTTTTATATTAGAATCACATCTCGTGGGGACTGTCGCGAGGCTGGGGAACGAACCTCAAGTGACTTAGGTTTTTCATCATTAATTTTTGGTGCACTGGTGCGTAAGCACTGGTATGTACTGAAACTATCAAATATTTGAACATCAGTTCTGGCTTTGCAAATTGAAGGTTGTATAAAGTTTGTTCTTTTGTTTGTATTATCACGGTCAAACGATTCCACGGATTGGATTTTTGTTTGTAGTTTAGGTCAATGTGATTAATTTTTATTCCAACTTCAAATACACCCAGAAAGTTGAAAAGTGGCTTTGAACACAAAAAAAAAACTGGATGGTGTTCATTAGTGGACATCATTCAGCACAGCGCTACGTAGTTGCGGGGGGCGGTCGTATGGCGCGATTCTTCGGATGGCACTATGGGAAGACGGGATCTCAGCGCGCTATTAAAACCCGGTTACGGTCACGCGTCGGGGTTTCCGTTGACCAGCCTTACAGACCAACTCGTAGTTTCGTCACGTTTCTTACACCGGCTGGACCCATGAGGATCCACATGGTGCGTTTTAGCTACAAAAATCGTAGAGATGGTGCCGCCGACACATAGTCACATATCAAGCTGACCGCGGAAAATAAGAAAATACTACTTGCTAACCTAAATATACGCTGATCAGATCAACAAGAACAACGGAGAAACTGTGTACCTGTTCCACATTCGTTGAAGACTTGGCTGATGTCTCCAGGAAAGGAATTCCGAGCTGATCTGCATATTCCTGCAATGAAAGTGTATAGTTCTCACGTTAAAATCTACCTGCATGTACTGAAAAAAATCCAAGAATAACTCAACATTAGTGCACGGCTTGGAACACGGAAACAACAGATTCCAACAATCGTGATTTAATATGTGTAAATTTATGAGATCCCACTCAATTAGAGCGCACAAATAATTCATAAAATCTCATGAGACTGATAAGAACTTATTGCAGAAACTTGAAAGCATAATTAGATACGGGGACAGTAGTAACTTACAAATAAATAGTATAAATATACATGTAAATATAAAAGAAATATAAATCTCACACGAATTTATAAAAACATTGAGAAATATTTCAAGTGAAACACAGACTTCTTAGCCACATCATTATAAACGCGAGGTTATGAAGAGCTGGTGCCAGGCCTAACAATATGGACTAGAAGCTCTCCCATGAAATAACTTGGTGATAAGCGTCTTACTACCTCTCATCACTATATAGTAAAGCTCATCTGTTTGTGTGTCTGTTCGTAATCGCTTATATCTCACGATCCAACGGACAAAAACACATGGAACCTATACCGTTCGACTAAGAATTATGCCCTCCAGAAAATCAATGTCATCTATGTCCATTGATTTTCTGCACAGAAGGGCACAATTCCGAGTGGAAAGGTATAGCTTTCATGTGCGAATGTCAATGTTATCACAGAAAAAGGGAAAGTTTGACGTAGTGGCTAAATTCTCAGGGTTCTCTCAGTTGTCAACGAAGCGTCTTGGAAGGGGTTATATGCCAAATTAATGTTTCTGTTTATATGCAGAAGCAGGGCGATTACAACACATGCAAATTTATTACATCCCTACAAGTGCTCCGACTCGCCTACGGCGAGCCTCGCAACTGTATGCTTCATCCATTTTGACGGATGGAAAGTAAAGGTACCAGAGTACCAAGGTCCCGCGAAGCGAGCGAGGGCGAGACTCGCCGAAGGCGAGTCGGAGCACTTGTGTTAACAATAATGTTCAAATTCGTGGAAGATCTCTACACATGAAACACGACATGTAGAACGCAACGTTTGCACAATTGCTATATCTCCTTTCTTGCGAAGTAACGGTCAAAAATTCTACGCCATCTGATGTTTGGCATGAAGAGGATACTCTGCTTTAGGGTTACTGGACGGTAGGGATAATTTCATAAGACAATGGTGAGGAGCCAACAAAACAAAGACTTATACTGTGGAAAATGAGATGGATGTGTACACAATGGCTCGCTCTGTCAACTCGCTGTGCATTGCCAAAGAGACGCTTGCTAAGGAAACACTGCATAAAACGTTACGATAGAGCAAGATGCTATTGAGTACAAATCAAAAGGCCGTTCTTGCACATTTTCTTAACTTCCGAATACGCCATGCCGTTCTTCCAACCAGAAAGTGTTTGCAATCCTCTAAAAGTCGATAAGATGCTTCGATAGCAGTCTTTTTTCCTTCCTCCTTTTTCTTTAGGAGGGGGGGGGGGGATGCGAATGCAATAACCGTGACGCTATGCCTTTCCAGACCAATTCGAAACTATTTATTAACCCTTTACCTTAAGAAGACTTCATATGTCTCATGTCAAATAGCATGATCAGAAAATTTCCAGTCATTCGGCTTTTCGGTCTGGTCATTCCGTTTGGGTCTACGATAAAGTATGAAAATATTACTAACAATAAAAGAAATAAGAAGTGAATAAAGTATCAAATATATTCCTTAAGATATATTCCTTAAGAACCACCATTTTCCTGAAATATATGGTGTTATTCGCACCAATACGTTGATTAAATTACTATACTTCATGTTTGAAGGCCATCCAACATTCCTTAACAATTTTTTTACGAAGTTGCTCTGGTGAAAATCCCACTCAGCAAAAAGCGCGAATCATATGAGAGAGCACCGAATCTGAGCTGTGGATCCCATATTCAAATCGAAAATTGCACATGGCTAGCCATACAAAAGAATAAACTGGTTTGCGGAAAAGAACAGTTCCTGAGAGAGTTTCAAGATTAGACGAGGAACAAGTAACCGTCAATAACACATTCGGCTAAACTTTTCAAAAAAAGAACGTGGATATCAGAGACACCTCTTTCAAATGCTAGCGAATAGCTCTGTGTGAATTTTAAAAAGAAACGTTTGACAGTTTGCTGCGTTATTGGAGACATCTTCGCATAATCAGCGAAAACATGGACGAACAGAATAAAATAGCAAAAAAAAAAAAAAACTTCAATGACCTTGGCAGCTTGCGTCTCAACAGCCCTTTTTGCAGTCAAATCGCATTTGTTTCCAACCAGCAGCTTGTTAACATTCTCGCAAGCGTATCGGTCAATTTCCTGCAGCCACTGTTTCACGTTGTTGAATGACTCCTAAAAATCATAATAATCGTTTTAAAAAAAACAGCTAGATTCGGAAAAGAGCAAAAAAAAGATAAGAAAGAAAACAGTATCATTAACTCATGTGGAGATCATGTTGCTGTAGTCTCTATTCCACATATGTTAGTTATTCCCATATTCACAGTAATTTGAGCCTCTTTTCTCTACCGCGGCGGTTCAAGATCGATACGGCCCCAGAAAGTGAAACGATGAGAAGATCAAATCCCACAGAACTTGTATCAAAACATGCTCAACTTTCCGGGCATTTTAGAACCGATTGAACCAGAACATCACCGAAGCAGCGAGTTTTGGTATTATCTTCAATTTCACGGCAGTTTCAAGAAAGCAAACCTTATTTGCACCATATTATGTGTAAAAAAAACTTTGATGAACTTTAAAACACCATCTGACACCGTGCTCCCACGCCCACGTTTTTTTTTTAATTTCTTGTAGCCATTTCCATACTCTTCGTTTTAGATAATTTTCAGTGAGTAAGCCTTTTTTTTTTGTCTCACCACATTCATTTCCGCAAACTTCTCGTCCCAGCACTTTTCGCTTAGACACCGGGAAGAAAGTCTCAAGAAGAAAGAACGCGCGAATAATTGGAAATGGGTAAAAATAATTGGAAATGGGTATTGAATCAGCCTCCGAAAATAGCATGGATAATTTTCAGGATCCTTACACAGCGAAAGACGTGTTTTATGGACTACGAGTCTTCGAAGAAAAATCTACTTCTTGGTTCCATCGCGCATGTTCGATAAGATGAAAATTATTTACTTGCTTAAGACACAGATCGAAAC
The DNA here is from genome assembly GCA_037903475.1 of Ancylostoma caninum. Lineage (NCBI taxonomy): Eukaryota > Metazoa > Nematoda > Chromadorea > Rhabditida > Ancylostomatidae > Ancylostoma > Ancylostoma caninum. The sequence continues at coordinate 741,933 of JBAJFG010000061.1, read as the reverse complement.
CGATTGCGCCAGAAGTCTTATGATGTTAGTGGAAGACTCGAGAACTGTGTCAAACAAAATGGTAATATCCATTATGTGATGGGTACTTCAGATTTCATAGCTTTTACTTGAACAGGACTGAACTACTGATTTCCTATGGGTTTAAATTTTTCTGAAGAGGTGCAAACGACTGTTTTGTTTGGGGTTACTGCTAGGTGCTTCAGACTTTGTTACCCTTATAAACGTTCCGGCTAACGGCTCTGTTACATGCACATAGCAGAAGATTTTGTCTCTGTTGTTATGAAGGCGTATGTGCAGAAATGATTTGTAAGACAAAGGTAGGCAACCACAAATAATAGCTGTTTAAACCAACCTGATCGGTAATATCGTATACAACAATTATGCCATGTGCACCACGGTAGTAGCTAGATGTAATCGTACGGAAACGTTCCTGTCCTGCGGTGTCCCACTAGAAGAGTATAGTCATTTTTATGAACATGTTAACAGAAATTGAAAAATAAATATTAAGAATCAAAAATTGAGGAAAATAAAAACAGCTACACAGGTGGAAAACAGACAAATTGCTGCATACGCCAATCATGACAGGGCATACAGTGAAGGAACAATCGCTAAATTTCTAACTCGACTCTTATGATGGCCTAGAGGTGGTGCCCCACGTAGCTCTCGTACTTGTGCTGTTGGCTAATTTTGGACCTCCTCAATATGCTGGTTTCAGTAATGTGCATGAAATGTTTCGAAACTACTATTGAACCCGTTTCGGGAACAGCTTTGTACTATAGCAGTGTCTCACTGTTCATCTCAACGATTAGCCAGACCAATACTTGTAGCCCGACACTACTTTTGGGTGGCGGACAGCCGGCGCACATGGATGTCTCCACCTAAATGACACACGAATACCGGACTCCCTTGAAGGCAGCACACGTCGAAATCCTTGACTCCGAGTGAAACCGCCAATAGTGGCACACATTGCCAGTGACTCACAAATGTTCGACGAACACAGGGAATCATGCTAAAAAAACCGAAGTCGCGAACGCAGCTGCCTTGCCTGCGCCGGCGCACACAGGCCACGGTCACTCGTACAATCCCATGTGACTTCAGCGTGGCAGGACCCACGAATGTCAGAAGGACCGCACTTAGTCTCACGTCAAGCAGCTTCCCAATTCCGTGAGTTTCTCGTTGCGCGCTCTTTCACCATTGGATGAGAGTTCTAGGTCCCTCCAACCCCATTATCTAGCAAGAACTCAAACATGAAGATGAGGTGGGTCCTGCCTTCCAAAAAGAAGCCTTGTCCATTTTCGTGATTTCAGATGTACGTCATAAGAATCAGCATAGCGGAAAGGTTAGGAGTCTGTTTATTTAGGAGTCTGTTTATATCTCCAAAACCAGAAACAAGATGGGATACTGCCTCTGAAGAACAAAAAAACGGACTAGAACTATTTAAACTTCCATAGGGACCAGAGCTGACTAGATATGATAAGGATTGCAATATCTATCTCCGCTGTGCAATTGGACTATCCATCTCCGCTACTTACGCTCCTTCTCTTCCCCCTCAAACCATCTCCATGCCTTCACATCATTCCATACAATCCAGACGGAGTTCTGCAGCCAACAAGGCGGGTGTAACACTATACGCAGCGCAAGTTTTCCTTGGGCTGGCAACTGCGTCGCAACGCATGAACACTAGCGGCCGCGGGTAAGTAGGGTCACATAGCTTGTATGGACTTGGATAAGAAATGAGGAGGTCGGTCTAGGGATTTGAGAAACAACCAAGCTCTTTTTATGAAAATCGGAAAGAAGCCGGACTAATCGGAGCTAGCAAGACGGAAATTCATTTTACGATTCGGAAAGATAAAACGCGTGTAAAGTGAAGGAACGAATCTAATATGAGCCCGGCGATCACTAGATCGCTGAAAAATTTCTAAATTTGCCGAACTTTTCCGAAGAAAAAAACTCGATTGTTATGGAATTTACGAATAATAGGTTCAGATGAAGGTAACCTAAGCTGACAAGCGCATATCGAACATTCTGCTGGAATTTCTGCACAACTGAACGAAAAACATTTAGTTCTAATTCCTTTTTACAAAAAAATCTACGGGAATAACACTTTCACTGATCCAAAGTAAAGAACTTACAATTTGCAGTTTGATGGTCTTGCCATCCAATTCAATTGTGCGAATCTTCTGGAAAAGAAAATGAATGAAAGATAGTTGACGTGATTATGGAAAGTAGGAAAAAACGAAGGGAAAATCTCACAAAGTCTACGCCAATTGTAGAAATGTATGACTCGGTATAGGTGTCGTCGGCAAATCGAAGTAGAAGACACGATTTTCCGACTCCAGAGTCTCCAATAAGAAGAAGTTTGAAGAGGTAGTCGCTAAAATTGTATCATAAATTACATTACAGCAGCAATCACACGTCCTTCTATAGAGCTCTTTCTCTAGTAATTGCATACTAGTGCTCGTTTTTCAGAAATTTCTATTATTTGAAACAGATTCACGGTCATGTGTAGACTTTCTGTTCAGCATCCATTCATTCCTTGCTAAAGGCAACACCCACGGTAATTTAGCCACCTCAGATTTTGCTGTAATCCAAGATCAGAGACGGTTTCCGTCGCTCCCAATTTTGCCCAGTGAAAACGCTGGCCCAGTTGCACAAAGTAGAAATGTTAATGAAAACAGTTATTATAGAAAGAAAAGATAGTGATGGAGAATAAAGCATCCATTCGTTCCTTACTACAGCACACCTGGTTGAAAAGACAATGACAGTTTTTCTTCCTTTTGGACAAAAAAAAACAAAAGTAACAAAAGTATTCAAGTAGCAGCAAAGAAGCATAGATTCTTATTTTGCTTTAAAAATGAATACCTGCTCAGGTTGCAGTTTTTCTGGTCGTCAGGTTATCTTTTTGTAAAGAGACCGGAAAAATTAAATAGGTGTTCAACCGGATACCTCCACTTGCAAACGGTAAGCGATCTCGAACTTGTCAGAGTAAACGTTTGTATTGAAATATTTGAAATATATTTAATAATATTTCAAATATTTGTTCCAGCAGTCCTTTTTTTTGCGGCGAAGAACGATGTGTTCTCATTAGTAGCCTATGAACTCCTTTCGAAGAGTAGGACGGTTACTGCTCAGAGTGAGCTTTCAGCACACAGCGGACAGAGAAGCTGTCACAAGAGTGGGAAGGCGCTGCATATTGAAATGGCGCACACTTTGAATGGTCAACGTTCTACACAACTTCTCAATAACTTTTAATTACTGCATCTCGTCAAGCCCAAAAACTTAGTTGCCATAATAATGGAAGTAATAAATGTTTTGCAAGTATGCATCATTTTTCATTTTGCTTTATAATTCTCCACAATAGATTTTGTAAAACAGTCCAAGTTATTGAATTTCCTGTTACAGAGTGGTATTGCACTCCTCAAAGGTAAACTTGTTTCTTTTTACAGAAACTGTGAGTCCACTGAACACAGTACAGCCATGCCACACGAACAAAGATATCGTTAGCTTACGATGAATCATCCAATGTTTCCAAGGGCTATCTCGCTGACAACGTCAGAAATGCGCGAAAGAGAAATCAATAGGACACTATGACTGTCGTTCAAAAACAGAACTTTTGAAGAATTACTACAAGTCTTTACGATTCCTCTTTTTTTCTTTTTTGATTTCATTCAATCAAATTAACAATTTAGGAGCCGAACCAATAACAGATTTGAGTAAAAAATATCCAACACCCCTTCCAGTAGTTCTTCCACGGTTGTATTAACCTCCCCTCCTCAAGCACTCGAATCTTTGAATTACATGGGATCGAATATCTAGACTTGAGTGCAGATTTGAGTGCACGTAATAGGCTATTAGATCCGAACTACATTGAAGAATTCCTAAAGTTATTTCGGTGTCTACAAGAAAATCTGAAAAGTCGTTGTTTCTGAAATCGCCCCACTATGCTTACAAACCTCGTGTTTATTGAATTCATACTTTTTTTTCATTTTCATTTAATATCTCTGACAACGTGCTGAAAGAAAGGCGAAAAGGAAGACTATAAATTCCAACAGGAATTAGAACAGAACAAAATACCATACAAATTGAACAGTGAGTACGGGACCCTCATAGCCAGCTAATTCAACAAATGTTCGAGTGAAAGCAATTTACAACCCCAAATGCATTATGATCTGATCCCCTGTAGGTGCCGAGCAAGGTATAGCACTTATAAGGACTCCAATATATTGACAGGGAGATCGACACGGGAGCCTGAAGAAGTACCTACATCAGCCGGCAGTGATGCTGTTTGCGTCACATAAGGGGTCATGGGAGCTTGCTGGAACTTCGACACACGGGTATACCGGCCACTTTTCTTTTGAATCACAACGTCAAAATCCTCCGAAGAAGATTACGGGTGGAAGTTCCTTTAGAAACGTCTTCTTTGATTTCATAGCATATGATAATTCGGTCGATACCAAAACTGTTGCGAAACGAAAAAGTTTGACAACACAGTTTTCAACAAGGATAAGGGCACCAAACTACGCTATAGCCGCTCCATTCGTGACGCGCAAATCATCACTTGTTGGGAAAGCGCACAGAAGTCGCTTGAGTTCCTCTAGACATATATACCCGCACACGAACGCTTTCTAATTATCGATTTTAATTACCAACTTTCTTATTTGACCGTTTTTCTTTCGAATACTGCCTGCAACCAGTGAAAAACTAATCCGCTACGCAACACCAATAGTATGACTGTTATTGCAGCGCTTTTGCTCAATCATATCAAGCCATATAAAAGTGCGTATACTATGAGAGTTAATGAAGAACAAGGAACTTACTATTCGGGGTTCATCGCTGCCATCCTCCTCTACTAAAATGTGTGGTCGTGAAAACCCTGTAAATAAATTGTAAGGATCTCTGAGCACGCAGTGAAATATAACAATTCAATGGCTTTCCACGAGTAACAACAAGAGAGTCCCGTTTGGAAATGAATCAAGAAAAAACGACTATCAAGTCCGGCAGCGAAGTTATGCATGAGACAGACGTGTGTCCACAGCTTTTCGAGCCTCGCAATGATTCTGACCTCAAGACGAGGTGAAAACAAGTGGTTGGGATGGTGGTACAGGAGAATGGGCGACTAATATTGAGAGAGAAGCTGTCGTACGAAGCGAAGACCACAGTAAAAACCAATCGAATCGATACGAGCTTGACATTGCGAAATGCGGGGCTGGTTGCGGTGAAAAACCTTTGCAGGGGACCTAACCCCGAGGTCCACATCGGCACGAAGGCCAGGGTTGAGTCAGGACCAAGAAACGACCACCCGAACTGAATGACACGATGCGGGCCGATCGATATTGGTCATGCCCCAGTCACGACCAACGTAGATTCCACGTGAATCTACAGTAACCCGTCAGCAGCGGCCGGTCCTCGCACGAAAACGCAGCTGACCAGGGGGGATTCAGGCTTAACATGGGTGAAAGCGCTCGAAGTCGCGCGGGGGGTGCAGGGCTCGAAGAGGATCAGGTGGGGACAGCCAGCAAACATCAGCACATCGATGCAGAAGCTGGCAGCGCATGCGTCACCACTGCGTCCTTTAATAAGCGCGAGCCGCGTCGCGCCGGCCCGCGCGGCGCGGCGCTTTGATATCGCCGCGCGAATTGGCAGCTCGTCAAGCCGCTATCAGCTGATCCTGTTCTCCATCCGTTGTTGTTCGTTGATTCTATCAATACGGGACGTAGGTGTCATGTTCGGAGAGAATGGGGTGTTAACTCGGGGGTAGGAGTATTCCTCAGCGGTCCTCACGTTTGTTTCGATGGGAAGAGGTAGAACAATCGAGTTTCACCTCTGAAACATAACATGGGAAAGAGCCTCCGTTTGGTTTTGTGAAGTATTCAATACCTTTACCATTTCTTGTCCCTGACAACAAAACAAAGTTCAAAAACGATGAGACTTGCATGTTTTTGCAAAAAAGTTGCGATTTCACCGCTAGGAGCTTGCGCCTGAATCTTCCAGCATCGCACGATTTTGAGCTTTCCTTTTTCTTTCTTAATTTTTCTTCTACTTTTGGCCGAAATGGAACTTATACAGTAGGGCTAAAGTCCCTGATTATCCTGAAGCTCAGCAGTTTTGAAATCATTGCTTTGAAGGACCATTATTCCCCTGAAACTGGACATTTTTACTCAAAACAATAGTCAAAGGTTGGTGTACAACTGTTCCACTCCGTAATCTATTACGTATTTCCATTCTTTATCTCCAAGTAGGAACCAGTTACGCTCGTTTTGTCCGAGTTTGGCAGATAAAATCCTTTCGTCTATTGATTGCCATGAATTTTCTTGTCGGAATTTACCCTTCCTGTGACCATCAATTGCTAAGCATCTTATTTTGGTGGGAAAATTATCGGCTCCCGATGATTCTGTTTTCCGAGGTCGAGAACTTGTTCTATGTTGTCATGTCATATTTTGTCCACATCTTTTCTCGGGGAAGTAGGAAAGAGTTGTAGTTTCCTCTCAATAGACAATATTTATTTATTTATGTTATACATCATGACAAGTCACAATGCAGCCCTTCGCAAGGAAGGTAAGTTGAGGAGGTACCATAGAAAGGTCATGGAAGGCTCAAAAAGGTGATAGAATTACAGATTTGAACTGCGGCATACGTGAGAGTATCAACCATATTTATCGACCCATGACCTTTCTATGGTACCTTCTTAATATAGTTTTCTGTTTAGACAATATGTCTCATGAAGTAGAATTGAAAGCTTCCAAATTATCTTCTGTTTTTTTTTCAAAGAGACCAGTCTTTGTATAGGAGGATTGTGCCCGTTGCAATACTTCACCATTTTTGGAGTGTTGGTTTGGTCCAGCTACACAGCTCTCTTTTCAACAAAAGCTTACGAACTATATGAATAGATGTTCTCATCTAACATCACTGTTCCTTTTCATCTTTTCCACGCATCCCTTTTGACCTCAGAGCACCTTGCCAAAACAAACTCGCCTCCGAATGCCAGAAAGTGTTTGAGCTGGAATGCGTTCGCAGAAGCCGTGTTTTGTATTCAATTTTGTACTGTTAATCATTCCTTCTTTTTCTATGAATCCTTCTCCTTCTTGTTCACTTCAGAAATCCTCCCTGTAATCCCTGATTTTAATTGGAACATGCGACTTACGTAATTCCTTCCCTTTTGCCAGAATTTGTTGATGTTTACAGAGCTTTTGGTATGTATATCATAAGGTATGTTTTGTGTAGCCCCGTTACGCTTCCTTCAAAACGCCCAGCACTTTCTCACCATGGTGGTCCCACCTTGAACCACCCCGTGCTCGTGAATGATTGCGCAACCGTCCTCTCCGGTGAAAATGGAGTGGGGGGGGGGCACTCCTGTGAAGCCTAAGCCTAAGCCTAAGGATTAGGCTTAGCTTAAGCTTAAGCTTAGGCTTAGGCTTACATGATGGAACCTATGACCTGTTATAGGGTGCCCCCCCCCCCAACTCCCTTTTAGCCTCGTTTTCTCCACCTTGGTCGTCTCCTGAGTGTATAGTGCCTCTAACTCGTCTTTCCCATTGTAGATCCACGCTTTATCTACTGCTGACTCACCAATCTTATCCGTTCCACGATAAAGTCACCGTTAGCCTACCACGTGCTTACCGTTAGTTCACGTTCTAGCTTCTCAGGTAGTGGACAACTACTGTTTCTTGGGGTGTCGGAAGCAAAATTTATCTGGAAGTGGGGGTTCAGGAAATGCGTCTTTCAGCATCCCGAGCGTTTTTCAAGCAGACCACTCGTGACTCTTTAGAGCAAATATAATAGAAGCAATAGGTATAATCGCAGGCATTTTTTCCCAAAAGCCGCATGGAGAGAATCGGCTGTCCGGAATCCTTGAAATAAAACTGCTCAGCAACGCTCTTCCCGCAGCGAAGCTATCTGGAGAAGGTGATGATGACCTGACCTTTTACCGACAGTGTGTTCCGAGCTGTTTTCCCTTCGGTGTCATATGAAAATCCTCGGCATCTAGAAAATTGAAGTCACGATGTTTGGGAGTTTTCAGTTATTTCATGCCTCCTAGCTTCAGTCGAGATCTATGCGTACAGCATAGAAGAGCTTTCTTCGTTGTTCCAGTGTGTAACCATATATAGAATTCATACTGTGTCCAAACAAAATATAGTTTTGAGGAAAGTGCGCCGTTTCTTTTGCACCAACTCAATGGCAAATCCATGCTGCTTTACACACTTCACTTCACAGAGGCCTGATAACAGTTCCTTCTGGTATCAGCAGAGTGAGAAGCCAATGCTCGAGTGCATAAAGAAGTAGACCCACGAGTTGACCATGCTCACTCGGCAAAGATGGGATCAGTCATGTTCTTGCTATATTTCACCTTACATGCAATCAACTAATTCCTCTGGCTCATGTGCACAATCGAAAACATCAATGCAGAACGGAAAAAGGCAATACGACGTTGAAATTAGCTCTAGCAGTATCTAACACAAGGGATTCTTCGAATCGCACTGATCGTTGGAGAACAAGCTTGCTTTCACCCACTTTGGTACGTTATCTCTGGTTACGCTGTAGAGTCCGTGTCCCGGAAACTGTTGGCTGGTCACGGAATGATTCGAGCAGACCCATAACACTACGGTTGACCCTTGGGCGCTTCGCAGTCGGCGAACTGATTTACTGATTTCATCATCGCGATTATGACGGTCATGTTATGGTTCGTGATTTCTGGATTTAGGCTGACTGCGCTTGAAAATCGTTGTAGAGCTCAATCATAATACCTATATTTGGCAAAAAAGGTTAGGCAGCTGGCCAGCAGATTGAAATTAGGCTCATATATGGTTTTAGGCTTCTCCTATCAAGCGTGAGCGCAGTGCTAGAGTACACATAGCATATTGCACTTGAATGCCGAGAAGAAGGATGCAAGGGTGCGAAAGCAGGACCTTTTGCAGGATTGAAATCCTTGAGCCCATTATTAAAGGCACTCGAAATTCGCGAATTCCGGTCAGAATACGTATACGAATGGTGAAATACACCGTCTGAGTATCACAAATATGAAACGAAGAAACAAGGAATGATGACTCACCTCGGAAGATACACCACTCAGTACCGTGAACGCAGTATTCTTATCTCAACTTCGGGAGTTACGACAAAGGTGTTGGCTGGAGCATGTAAAATTCAAGTAAATACCCTAATATACGTTTGCTCGAAATACTTGAATGGCCGAAAAAGCTGAATATCGGGTACGAACGTCCTCTCCCATGCATTCAAAAGCACGAAAAGCCCAATCCCGATTTCATGAGTTCCTCATGAGTTTTGCGCTGTTTCACCATCCGATAGGGGTTCTGCATCCCCCATAACCACGAAATTCGCAAAACCCTCAAAGTCGAAGATCTTGACGGATGCTGCCTTATTAATCCAGTGCATCACCCACTCGACCAATTCGTCGCTTTTTCTTCGATCTCTACTTCGTCTACCACACAACTACAGCTATGTGGTAAAGTTCTTATTGTATGCTGTTGGAAAAAATTTCACATTAGGTACGTATGATCCACTTCGATCTGCTGCATTACCCTCATGTATTTGTTTGCGGGAGATTCTCTATGAAGAGCATTCATTGGGTGGACATCTAGTGTGAACATTCCATGTGATCATCCCGGATATGTATGTAGCTGAAACGCCGGCAAGCTTTCACCAGGCAAGCTTTAGGCATCTTTCACCGTCGGCATGTCCGCTGCTTACCACAGACCCCATAGGTTGCTTATTTGTTGCGAGAAACCTAGCGACGATCACTCGGTCCAATAATTTGCCACTATACTTCACGTAGATATCATATCGGCAGCTGTAGTTGCTTACGATCCTATCATACTTTGGTGTGACATCTCACTGAGACCTACCATGGTCGTCTAAGAGTTGAGCAGGTCTTTGCACTCGCTTTCTGCCGTTTTTGCCTCTAGCGTTCATGTTTCGGCGATGAAGTTCGTATTACTTTAACATACGATATCCTGCATACCGTCATGCACGATATGACCCCTATTTCGCATGGACTATATAAAGTGCAATTGTTTCACTATTGTTGCTGTTCCAGTGATCACTTCCTCAGTCATAGTAACTCACCCTCCGCTACAACTTTCTGTTCTTTATTTGTTTTCATCTTTTTCCTCTGGCGTACACCTGGTTGAGAAAACTCGGTGTTCGAAATGGTGTTTTTTGTTTTTTACTATTATTTTTGCTGATTATCACATGGCGACGAAACATCTGTTCACGAAGCTGTGGCAACATTTTTTCATTCTTCAGAGAAAAAAATCTGCTGTCCCATGATACTGCCTTGCTCCACGTCATGGAATTTTCGTTTCCGCTACACCCTGAGTTTCGTTTTTAGCTGGAAGATCTTCTTGATGGGTGGAGGCTCGTCCTCTCTACGGACGAAGAGCCGATCATCAGCTGATTTGGATCGCTTGAAGCCAACGGCTGAACAGAGAACGCCAAAAACGAGGAGTAGGCTGGCATCCTTGGCGCAGTCTTCGTCCAAACAGTTATCCAAGTTATCTTTCAAGGTAAGGTTTAACGGTATTTACTCGCTGCGCAACTTCTTCCGGAAACTCCTTGATTTTCCAGTCAGACGATTTTGATTGTGAAAAAAATCAGGGTTAACTTGGCAAAAGAAGAACTCCGCGTTTTATATCTTAGGATGATTCTCTGGGCAACCAGATGTATAGGTAGTAAACAATGAATAAATACAATTTTTTTTTGCTGTAAATCTTTTGTAAGCTAATATAGCTGGTGCTGCTTACCTACGGTGGACTTGTGATAAGTAGGCTAATGAGCCTCTTGTGCAAGACTTCGATAGGTATTGTGCAATACTGTGTCATTTGTTACCGAACAGCAGTGTAGTTCAAAAAAGGTCCAGACTGTTTAATATCCGCTCCTAAACGATAATAATCTGCCGGTAACCTTGATGATTATGCCATTTCGGCGCTTCTATGAGCTTCCAATGAACGACCATTAGTGATTCCCAATCTTGGCTGAGGTTGTTTTCCTTCAGACAAGTTGTGCGTGCATGTTTCTCTTTTAATAAAGCATCCGGAGACCAACTTTTTAGCGCAAAAATGGCAACCGTGACAAGGTGAAGTCGTTCCGTGATCTGATATCCACATGGCCTATCCACGATATCGAGACTTTATACACGGTATGTTGAGTCCGATTCGTTTTTTTTTCTTTTTGCCCTAAATCAGTTTTAGTCCAGGTCAAAAACATAGCTTGTCCAGTCCGTTGTGAAGCTGGTTTTGTCCTATGTTCTCTCATAATCGAACTTTTTTCTTGTGTTCTTCACCGCAATCAAGCATCCATGTTCTACTACGACTTTGTTTATACTTCACTGCGGCGCGATCATAGCGCACATGCAAGCTGTTCAGAAACAGCTGGTTCCATGTGGAACCATGCGCATACAACGGTGGCGTTGTGTTAACTGGCATTTATTCTCGCGACCCAATGTCACAGATCCCCGCTGCGTGCTACTTACATATATACATTTTTCTTTCAAAAATCATGCGATAGGTCGGTATCGTGTTACTTACGCTACCAACAGCGATGCGGCTTCGTCGGTTCTGAATTAGGGTTTGCCCTTGTTTCTCTTCTTCCTTCTGCTATTTAAGCTTATAACCTGCTTGACTTTACTACCTATCACTTCGCGTGTGTTGTGGTAGTAGCCGAAACGCCGTCGTCTAACGGTGGAGTATAAACACAGCATAAATGATAAAGTTAATGCGTGTACTGTAAAAATTCTTTGTCAAAAATTCGTGGTTCAGATTCGTTCTTGTTCTGAATGCCATTTATGTGGAGGCTATTTGTTATGAAGTATTGTTCTCGCATTTTCACGCTTAGAATTTACATTTCGTATTTGGTTACAAGAATCGTGGAACAGTGAAACTAGATCAGGCTTCTATATAAATCGTTAAAAAAGGGAACAAATTTTCTCTCAGAATTTTCCAAGTGTTTAGGAGCTGGAGACATCACGCATCCTTTCACTTTTGAAGATTTCGGCGGATTATGCTCGACCGACAGTTCCCAGCATTGAAGAGCAGCTTTTCTTAAGCGAAACCAAAGACTTTGTTTTGATAATTGATGTAAGTTTTTCGCAGGTATTTTCATGGCCACCATTCATATTATTTTCAACGCAAGAAATATATAAAGCGCTATCTCCATTCAGAATATCATCTATCCTATTCATCGCCGCATCGTGGTTTCACGGAGCGATTTGGTGCAACAGTTAATAGATGGGCAGGATTTATCAGAACTGCATTTATCATTCCCGATCGGGAAGCATTTCACTCATCAGGAGCTAAGGTATGAACGTACCTGTATGCCAGCTATAGTTGATGATCCGCTTCAGTTGGCACTACAAGCAAAGGATGCTCACATTTTACAGCATGTTCATCCGTTACCTGTATACCGGATACTGGAGTGGCAACGCTGAGATGCTGCAGTCCCTTCGAGATTGGATGAAGTGTCATAGGGACTTGTCCACTGACCTGCGTTGTGCGGAAAAGATGGCTTTGAAAGACGGCGATCTCACCATCGTTCTAACATCCCCCTCTGACAGTGAAAAACCAGCCGAAGGTTTGCGATTCCTAGTTATCCGGTTAGGCGATGGAAGCACGTGAGGTTGAGGCAGTCTTTCAGCATAAAACGCTGAAGATGTTTCTGAGCGAAGTGCAATTGTGCTTTTGAAATTTGCGAAGGCCTCAGGAGCGCCAGCAATCTTGACAAGTATGCATGTGGAACAATAGCAAAGAGTGCTTAAATTGCGCATTCAGTGCTGAATTAACAAGAAGTTCCGCTTCTGAGCCGAGTGATGTGGAGGTGCTGGCTTATTTTGCAACTATCAACCCAGCAATGCACTTGTTCATTCCTTATAGAAACCAAATTGTGCTGGGAATCGCCGATTTACTGCTTATTACATGTACATTTATTCATGTTCGCATGGAAACAATTATGGGGAAAACTATGGTCGAGGCACACATTCACGCGCCTCATCATTTGTCTGAGCAGATTAGAAGAGAAAACAAAGAGGTAGGACGAGAATAAGAGCGGTGATATTAATGAAGTGCGTGGATGAGTAGGGAATCAGAGTGCCATGTGGTGTTGAGCTCCACCACCAAGGTCTTCTGTTCTCCAAGGGGCCCCATCTATTACCACAGCTATATCTCGGCTGCATTCTTGTTATTATATATTTCTGGCAACGCACGCACAACGTGCTATACTCCTCAAGGAGTATAGCGACTATCTTAACGCAGTGGTTCGGCAAACTACCACTTCATTCACGGGCCATTTTAAGATACGAACAGATAAAAATCCCCGCGACTAACAAGTAGTAACGCACGCAATTTGTCAGAAGAACCTCTGCTCTCTCACATAGGAACGCACCAATCGTCACTGTTTTCCGAGCTGACTGTCTAATGAGAGTCCAGGTGCCGACGAATTTACAAAGGGTTTGAGCGCTCCGCAGACTCGAGTCGCTGTCTTGTGTTGGCGTTATAGCTAACTAGACGGTGTATCCGGCTTCGCTCGGGTGTTCAACTTCTCCCGGCCGTTTTAGGTTGATACCAATACTTGTTGAACGAAAAAATCCTTTGTTTATCATTTGGTGATCGGCTGACCCCTCTTCACCCCCCCTTTCCCTCAGAAAATAGGGTGAAGTTGCTCGACTGGTAAATAAATCCTTCTAAAATGCTTGCCTTATCCACGTTCAGCGTTTCGGAAAATCCCAGAAGGCGCGTTCTCACCGACCCGTGTGCAAGAACGCCGAAAGATCAATAAAATCGATTAATCGATATTTCGCCGGAAATGGTTGCCATATTCGTGTTCAGCGTATTGAGGAACCTCAGTAGGCATGTTCTCGCCAGTTCCCTGGCAAAAATAGCGAAAAATCAATAAAGTCGATATAGTCGGTAAACCCAGGTGCAAAGTAGCTCCGCCGGTCCTTGATGGACCTGCATGCAAAATTTGATCCGGATCGGACAATCCTCTGCGATTTCTATTCCGAACATACATACAAACACACAAACATGCAAACGCGCGAACACACAAACTTTCACTTTTATGTGTACAGATTGTTGCAATAAGCAGTCTTTTTCGTCCCGGAACTACCCTATACAATGAAAAAAAGCTAAACATTTCCACTACGTAAACGCAAAATGGCATTTCCAGCGCACGGCACATTCGCACCGCTGTGCGTGCTCAAGGCTGCAAATTCGTCAACTCTATCGACTTTTATTTTGTATAAGTTTGAGTTGTTCGGCTAGATGGTATTTACTTGAGAGCAAACATTCGAAGTTGTGAATCACTACACAAATCCCTTCTTGCAGCATGCCTGCCAGACTATAGCATTCGCTGCGATTCATCGATAATATCTTCACGAAGTGACGTTTTCCGTGGACTTCTCAAACATGTGGGGGAAAGCCATACTATTGTGCTTGACGAGGCGTTGCTACCACGTGGTTTTGCTCCAGTTCTTATTCATTTTCTCTACACGGATCAGCTCGATTTTTCATTGGTATGTTTCTTCTGTTCACTTTCAAAATTATGTGCGATGTGATAGATGCACGCCTCATTTTTATCTCTTGTGCATGCTTCGTAAATTGTGTTTATACTTCGTCGGTGCGTCACCATTGCGCACAGCCAGACTGTGTGGAAGTGGGTTGGTTCCGAGTGGATGTGTGCGCGAGCAGTGATTGCGACTATTCATGAAAACACATAGTCGTTTATGCTCATTTTATGTAGAGCCATTTGTGCAATTTTGTGTGAGGAAAAGGATTTCAAAGTTTAACACGGCGCAAAAGTGCGATGCGGCGGCGTTGCTACGGCTGCGTGACAAGAGGTGCCCTGGTGGTCTGTGATTGGCCGATTCATGCACGCGTCGCAGCTGCAACGTTCGAGGATAGGAGCAGTTCTGCGTGGACATGGACAACTTTTCTAACTTTGAGTGAGACAAATGAGTGTTATCGTAACCCACAAACTGTGAGAAGGTGGCCATGTCATTTAGTGCATCGAATCTGAAGAAATAACCTGAATTTGAGAAGCGAATGCCTGTGGCGCGGTCGCGTTGCGGCGTACGTATTGACCGCCACCCCATTGCTACCATCGCATCGCACATGTTGTGGCTATCGCTTCGCGAAGATGTATAAACAGCTATGCACTATTGTACGTGCTTTTAAACCGTTGTATCTTTGAACGCAGTTTTAGGTTCCGGACACCACCCTCTCACAATCTTCACTATCAGAAGCCCGCGCTATTGTTGCCGGCCGTGCTCCACACTCTCCGCTGTACTACGCTATCCAGCTTATACATATCGCCAAGTTTTTCACTTTGGATAAGCTCACCCAACGTAATTTCATTTCATGCCTCAAAACTTTATGTATTCAATCTGTTTTGTTGAATTTTTGATTAAGATATGTATTTAGTGTGTGAGGACATGATCGTGTCAGCACTGTGCCAAGAAAGTTGCGTGTCAATCCTAAGCTGGGCTGCTGATGGTGGATCACAATATGTTGCTCATCGTGCACAAAGGTGACAGTTGGATTATTGAAAATTTTCAAGTTTCTGTTTTGCTGCCTTTGCTACATCACATTTTCTTACATACTCGAAGCTGCAGTATTACACAAGTAATGTGTTTTAGAAGTTTTAAGAGTGATGGAGTAATTCCTTCAATTCAATCATTAGTTTGTTATTATTTCGTTCCTTTGATTGCTATGCTTTAGCTTTCTGGAGTCTGAGTTCTCCCAAATCGCCTCTACACATTGTTTATTCGACATTTCACTGGATAGCCTGATTAGATGTGCCCAGAGTCAATTTATTCAGGTGGATTACTTTTTTTAAAATTTCCCTCAGGGTCAGGCATAGCGTTGGTAAAAATTTGACCCCGAAGCGACCCCCCTTGTGGGCGGGAAAAATGCGACACACCAGAACATTTAATTTGTTCAATGTTTTCAATTATTGTAACTCAAGAACTTTTAAAATATCCGGAGGATATAATTTTAATTCAATTATTTTTTAAAATTAACTAGCGCTCCTACGAGTCGCTAGAAAGTGAGGTGGGGCAGCCACTTCAGGTATGTGCAAAAATTTCGCGCCTTTCCTTAGGAAATCGCGCGCACCCTGTATGTCGCAGGTCTACAAACTTATTATAAGCAACTGGAGTGACGCAGTCGTATTCATCTTCAAACAGGTCCAGGGTTCGATCCTCGTCGGAGTGTAATTTTTGCAAAATGGAAAAGTGCATGTGGAGCAGTCGGACATCAAGTATCTGTGTGTATGATCAAAAACAAATTGTCAGGACCTTTTTTGAGCTGTGAAAGTGGCGTGTGAGTGGTGTTCTTTCACTCAGAATTAGAATCGCACACGTGCAGATCAGGGATAAGCGGAATTCCGACTTCCGACTTCCGAAACTTCCGATATTCCGGCATTTTTTGGGCTTCCGACTTCCGAAAAATCGCGGAAAAGGCCGGAAGTTTTCGGAAGTTTTGGAGAGTGACCAAGCTTGATTTTGTCATATGAGTTTCGTGGAGTTTCTTAGCAAATATCCGACACCGTCTACCCTACCCGGCAGTAAGAAATATGAGAGAAGTGGCGCTTTCTGTCTGACTTCTGTTTTCTTGCATGCACTGTCGTCATCCATCGTGCCACACGATGATAGGAGGACAACAATCTCTAGCCGGAACTTTCACCGTACTGTCAACTGACTAAATAGTATAGAATTGATAAACAACGATTGGTTCTTTCAAAACATAGTGTCGCACAAGATACTGCGCAGAAGATGTGAAAACTCTACTGGATAATTGACAAGAGAAAGTACCGTAGAGTGGACGATTGGAGTGAGAATAGTGCTAATAAGGCTCTACATACTTCACTGTGAGCTGTGATTCCGGGAGCAGTGCAGCAGCAGCAGATGGCTACACCATTTCAAGCAGCTTTCGTCTCAACTATTGAGTTTTCATTGCCTGACCACCAGGGTTTACTAGTACTTATTTTTCCTTTGGTCATCGGTGACTCATTTTTCTTCTGTTTTTGAATTCCTCAGTGACGTCATTCATACGCACAATTGGAGGAAGTTTTTCAAATGAACACTCGTTTATCTAACAATACACTGGTTAACCTCCTCCTCCACCCAAGTTTCCGTAGATACATGTATTGGCTACTCTGTACTTCCGACTTCCCACTTCCGGCACTTCCGAAATTCCGGTGTCTTTTGGGGCTTCCGACTTCCGACTTCCGAGTTCCGAAATTTCAAATCTGACTTCCGCTCATCCCTGGTGCAGATGTATGGTTGCTTGTTATGAATTTAAAAAAGGGTTGGTATGTGACCTGGAAAAATGGCTTAGGTTGTTCTGCTAGCAAGAAGATTTGCGATTTCTGATGCATATCTTCTCATATTAAGAAATTTGGTTTGTTAAGGTTAAATTTGGGTGGAAATTCGTTGGTAAAAAGATGAGAAAATTGCTATTTTTACCAACGGATTTCTTTCATAACCATATTTAAGGTTTTGTTAGGTTCTAAATATGGGTTTAAAAAAAGGCATAAAAAATGATTTTTGGCAAGTTCAAGAACTTGATGTTAACCTGAGGCGATTAACTTCATAGTTACTTTCTATGAGCGAAAAGCTTCAGTTCATTACAATAAAGGAAGATTTGCTCTTCCTTATGCATAGGATCGTTTTTCATAGGAATTTTGTAGTTATTGACTGTCAACATACCTCAAATTTAGCAATTTTCGCAGTTATGTCTTATGTGGTCTTATCGCTATAAAAAAATTCAAATGAACGAGAAACTTTGGAATTTCGCATGCACGTGCTGATTCTGGGAAACCGCCTTCAAAGCTTCAGAGCACCATGTGATGTCCAGAGGTCCTGGGACACAATCCACTGAATTGCATTTTGAGAAGCATAATTAGTGAACGCTGAGAGTCGGTTTACAGCCAAATAAAACGTCCAAGCTTAGGGAGAAAGTGTTCGCCGACGATTTTACACTTGTTATTCATTGTACTAAAAGAAAAAGAGCAGTTGAAAGTGTTTGCAAAACTACCATCCTCGCAAGGAATCGAACTTAGAGCTCGCTGGTGAAAAACAAACTCCCCTACCTTGTTGTTATCATACTCCTCAGGCGACCTTCTCTGCTCCCCCCGAGGCGACCCCCTTGGTAAATTACCATCGTATGCTTGACCCTAAGTTCCGACTTATGGGCTTTATTAGAATATTATGTTTCACTGCTTAGGCTTAGTTGAAGGAAGCAAGTAATGTAATTTTGTTTACAGACAACTGAAGTGGAGCTTTTGGAGGCCGTTATTCGATGGGGTGAACATGAACTGTTACGTCGGATGGAGGTGAGATACTTGGTTTTTGTTGATTGGAACAGACTGGTCTTAACTATGGTAGATAGATTCCCTTATGATGAATTAATCTAAACTATCATTTTTTCAGGAGCGAGAGCCAAATGTTGTGGCTGACACTTCACACTCGATCAGTAGGCGTGGTGTGAAGAGAGCTGACCTTAGTGGGGCAGAACTTCGTGCTATTATCGCGCCCGTCACCGAGCATCTTCGTATTGACTACATTCTGCCACCTTTCCATCAAGTGAGAAAGTCATAATTCACCACTCCTTTTTTGAAGGCATATATTTCTGCACAAATTGCAGAGTCTCAATGATGCATACTGTCGCGGCATTCTCGACCGTGCTCCTTTGCGAGCAGACCTTGTTTGCCCGTCAACTAGTGAGATCATCCCTGACATACACTGGTTCCGACCGGATCCCGAAGCGCCTGGCCCGCGCTACTATATTCCTTATTATAAGGTGAGATACTGGTCCAGGACTTCGGTCTTTTTGTCCAAGTTTTTTCTTCTGATCCAGAAATACGTTTTTCACTGGTGAAGTATTTGCATCGGATGCATGAGTTCTCCTTCCAAAGGCTTAACAACATCCATGTTTAGACGACGAAGTCGTACTTGTGCGATGTGCGTGAGCGAGACGTGGTTGCGTGCCTTCCTCATCCTCTTTGCGCCGTGGACTCTTCATTCCAAGTTGTGGTCACCAACTTGTTGCCTGACTTGCTATCAGCGGAAAAATTCAACGAGGTAATTTTTCGACGTTATGACAACTGCTTGCATGTGCAGCTGCGCAAGCTTAGCTGTTTCCACTGCATTTTCCTACTTTTCTGTCGTATTTGTTACTCTCTTCGCTAAATAAGCAGCTATTCCAGTGCAATCTTCTACACTTTTTGTTCCAATCGTTATTTTTTCTGAACAATACTGCTGTGAAATTCTCATCCATATATGCGCTTACAGATTCGGTCAGAGATTCTTTCTGCCATCGAAACTGCCGATTGCCAGTATCATATTCGCTACTTTCCGCGCATATTCCATCGTCGTATGGCCGTTCATCTGGTATGCTACGTTGACCACTTTCCTTTTTGCTCGAATTCTCTTCTCTTGTCCATGATGGTTTTTCATGCAACTGAGCTTTAGATTGCTCTCCGTGTTCTGCGAACGATGCAAGTGGATACCAACTGCGTGCGGGTAACTCTGGCCAATGAGGTGAAGGAAGAAGAGCCAGCTGCGCAAGAGTTGGAGGATGAGCAAAGCTCTGAGTATCGCAGCGAGCCTGGTTTGCATTGGCCGGATATTATGACTCTAGGAAGGGAAAGCTCCTCATCTTGAGCCCTATTGTGCTTCAATTTTGTTCTATGTAGGGGATAGGCCAGAGTTATCTGGGTGATGTTGCCTTGAAAGAGCCTTCAGCGATTTGTATAGGGTTTAGTGGGAGGGGCTAGTGCGTCAACATCGTATTTTCGCAGCTTCCTTCGGAAATTCCCTTCAAATTGTAAAACTGAGCTCAACGTACCTAAATCATCTCGAGCAAAGTTGGATAGAGCCCACTTCATTTTATTTGTTGATTGTTTCGAGTTGTCATTTCCAAGTTATATGTTGGCATTTATTCCTTGCGAATGCCTGCTTATTCTTGCCGATGTCCCATGCTGTTTAGAGCAGATATTCAAGGCTGACTTCTTCTGCATTGCTTGTTAGTTCCATAGTATCACTCTAGACTGTACTGTAAGTCATGTTCTCCTAATTTGTGATAGGCTTCTACGGGTAGCATATCAGACATGTGTCAACTACAGCATATACTATTAACTGCGGAAGCGATTTAACCTCCTCGTACCGTTGTTTGTCTTACGTGTAGCGTATTCCATGTATACATTTCTCGCAGTTTGCTCCATATTACGAGTTGGAATTGGAAAGAACTATATATTTGAAATAATTATTTATTTTGGAAGGTTGAAACAACGTCATTCTCTATTCATATCTTAGTCTTCACTGCTTCAATCACTGCATTTGCATCAATGGGTTCCTCATGCTTGATTCGCCGCTTTCCAGCGAGAAGCTTCATTTCTAACTGAAACTTATGAGTTACTTGGGATTGATCTTTCGGAAATTATCATTAACATTATAAACAGGTATGCACCTTTGCAAAGGGGAGCTCAAATAGGCAGCTCCAAAACGTAGCCGCGAAGAAAGTGAGCACCGCAATGGGAACGCAGGTTCGGATCAACTGAAACAGAGTGCCTCAGAGAAAGTGTCTCACCTCAGAATTGATTTTGGCACTTTAACTTCAGGAAAATCTTCAGACGACACTGATCACAATGCTCTACGTAGTTTCTTATAAAAGTCTTGAAGAAGAGTCCCTTTTTGTAGCATTGAACCCATTGTTTTGTGGATTGATCGAGATGGTCGTCGTGACAACTATCACGAGCACCCAAAATACTCCATTGAAGGAGAGATGTGAGAGAGTTTCTTAGCGCTCCCGTAAGCATTTATGTATGTTTTCATGATCAGCGTGGCCTGAGGATTCTTTTGATGTCAAAATCTTCTGAAGTGAGAGACTGCCTTGGAGATCTTGCCAAGTAGTGTACAATTGAAGCGCGGAACTGAGGTGCAGTACAACCGGAAAATTGAAAGCGTCTCACTTTTGGCGAACGCACGTTCAGCGGTAGAGGGAGTGTGGAGCGTTGTATCTCAAAAGAGTGGAGCGGCGGAGTTCCGGTATTGGTCAATTCATACGCTCGGCTAGTGGAGTAGCCCGACTGCACCGATCTTTCCAGGTACAGCGCTCCACACTCCGATAAAGTAATAACTCTCCTTTAAACGAAGGTTAAATGAAAGCAATTCGAGAGTGGACTTCCTTCATTCATTGAGATTCGGATGCCCCTTAGAATTAACCTTTCGGACATTTGATTTCCCAATAATTTGCATCCTAGTGACTGAAGAATCATCCGATTCATTCCGAGGTATACTACATATACTCTACTATTCCCAAATTCCCGAAGCTGCCACGCCGCATATAGGGGCGTGGCTTGTTGAAGATACCTTTCAGAAGAACTGCCATAGAATTTATGTAGGGACCTCTGAACAAATATGAGGAATTGTAATTCCAGAGATTACTTTTGAATTCGTTATAGTGTGTAGTGATGAGCTTTTCGAGACACAGTAGACCTTAATGGTCAAGTCCCACTGACATGCACTGCACCATCAGTGTTCTGGCATATTGTTTACGCATCTGCACAAACATTCCACTGGTATCACCGTCTCCGATCTCGGTTGATCCCATGTGGAGCTTGCGAGCGGATGTGGACCGCTGGGTTCTCCCAGAGCGAGTGTGGACCACTGAGTCCTCCTATACGCAGTTACGGAGATGGTAGGAACCTACCAGTTCACAAACTCCAGAGTAATGCGGTACTCCATGATCTATTCCGAAAATAACGACAATAATCATCAGATGCACGAGATATGCACAGTATGACAGTCGGGCAAATGGAAGCCAGATCCGCAGGGACATCACAGTGTTTATCAGTCCTGAAAGCGAAAGGTTAAGGGTGCAGACTACGAGGGTTGTGAAGAAGCCTCGTGTGAGTCACCCTTAATTGCACTTAACATTACCTCCGTATCCGTAGTGACAAGCGATGACCATCCAAGACAAGCCAACGGTCCAGAATAGTCGACCGAAAGCAGAGTACATTGCCCTCGGGAATAGATCCCATTGATGACCACTGATCCAGTCTTTCAATCCGAAGAGTGCAAGACCCATGGATACAAATGCGGCCACCCACATTGCCATATTGAAGCTCTGAAATTGTTTGGAGTTCGTAGAAGCGCTGGAGCCAACCCTCATTGAAGGCCTTCCTTCAGCTGGATACTATATACGCAGCTGGCGAATTTCTGAAAATGGTATAGATGTGCACTTACATGTCCAACTCGAATGGTTTTCTTCTTTTCCAAGAAATAGCCAACAAGCAAGCCAACGATGAAGACTTGACACCTTATGTAGGGCATATGATAGATCCAGAAAGAGTAAGCGCTGGAATGCACTTTTCCACAACATGGGCTAAGTAAATTCAGTTTTTAAAGGCTACTTCAATGACCCACTATTTCTCGCGCATTCTTGGATCGACTGGGCCGCCCTCAAAGTCGGAAGGTGGTAGGAAAAAGTAGAACACTTCGAAAATATTCAAACCTGAAATTGAATGGCGAAACTTAGGGACAATGTGGGCAAAGTGCTGCTCGTTTTTATCAAGTACCAGGCAAGTATTACAGAATTTTTTCTACTTATCGAACTGTTTGACGTATATGAGATCCTCGTATTCTGGTAACTATTCCTTATGAATTGATGAGGATAGTGATGTTTTATCAGGTCATCCCAATAGCCCACATCCGCTCGAAGACTGAAACCACAGCTGGTACTGCTGCAGAATGAGCGATGCTTTATGTAACTATTAGGATGTAAAACTATGGATGCGCGCTGTTCTCTATCGCCTTAAAGGACTCGATAATGGATAACTATTCTGGAATATTTGAAGTTATTTGAAAGAGTAATTCAATGCGCATGTGAATATGTATGAATTGCTGAAAAGATTCCATGTTCCTATCTTTAAAGAGGTCTAAAAGTGACCAATCGAAATTACAGATTTTCCGCTCGTGTATTATACGATTTAAAGCAGGGAAAGAGAAATGGAATACTAGCTGCCGAACCTGGCTTTGTGTGGGTGTTTTACTACCCCGGCTATCTCGTAATGCTGAGGTCAATTGCTGTTGAATAAATTCGTTGAAATGCCCATAATTTTGATCATGATGATCATGGTTGAGCTCCAGTGACCCCTTTCCTCCGACTCGATGTAATCGTGCAAAATGAATGTCATATTCATATTCAGCGTATTGAGGAGCCCCAATAGACATGTCTTCACCCTCCCCTGGGGTAGAAAAGCGAAAATAAAATCAACTGATCAGCATTTTGTGCAAAGCGGTCATCATATTCGTGTTCAGCATAGAGTGAAATCGCGGTGGACATGTCCTTGCCCGTCCACAAGCGGAAATTGAAAAAATCAATGAAGGCAATAAATTGATACCAGTCTGGCCGTCCGGCTAACGCCGGACTTCCAGACTTCCATTAATGCTCGCTCCGCTCGCATACTGCACGTTGAAAGCAAACACGAAAATGTAAATAGTTTCATAAAATTTGTATCCTTCCACGCAGTTCTATCGCTCTCCTGAGAAGCCCTTGATCCCATAGGTGGTAGCTTTCCCCCATATGAGCGAAGTTAGTGGCCGTGAAGAATTGAATGTAACCAATTCAGTGCAAATGTTATCTTGAGATGATTTAGGCTCAACCGGTTGTTGTGATAGTTCAAGCGATAAGGGTCCACCGGTGTATATAAACGGAAAGGAAGGAGTGGTTCATTCAGACGCAAACGGAATGGGAAGAGAACACTGATACGAAAGGAAACAATGCACATCTAGGTGATTCAGGTAGGAAGGTCTGCCGAAACAGGGAAAGCGTACCCCTCACGCAGAAATAGACCTGCCTGGCGAATTCTTATTACTTGTGGAAGTAATAAGAATGGCACACCTTTATCACACCACTGGACCCGACTTCAGCCGTATCCCCAGTACTGGACGCCAGCGCACCCTAATCACACCGTTGGACCCGCCTCCACCCGTTTTCCCACTTTTGGACGCCAGCGCACCCTTATCACACCGTTGGACCCGACTTCAGGCGTTTCCACACTTTTGGACGCCAGCACACCCTTATCACACCGTTGGACCCGACTCCAGGCGTTTCCCCACTTCTGGACGCCGGCGCACCCTTATCACACGGTGGGACCCGTCTCCAAGTGTTTCCCCAATTTTGGACTATGGCACACCCCTTCTTCATCGACGGACCTATTGCACATCGCTCGACCTTCCGCTCGACCATCTCTCTACCCCACTCCACCACACCATACCCGTTCTTAGCCTTTTATAGGATCTCACAATCACCACCAATCACCATCACTGACCAATCACAGTGCGTGTGCACACGAACGCACAGAGTCACATAATGTCTGTAATATATATAGAGTATGATTTCGTGAAAAAAGGTTGTCAGAGCCGTGTTCAGCGTGTATGTAGAGGAACCCCGGTTAACACGTCCCCACCAACTCTTGCGCAAAAATAGCAAAAAAAAAAGTCAATAAAATCAATATAATCGATAGAACATTCGATATTTTCAGGTGAAAAATAGCCTATAACCTCCGCCTGCCCTTGGAAGGTCTATGTGCAAAATTTGGTCCGTATCGGTATACAGGCAGCCAGCACGGCTTGGAGCGATCCGCCTTCGGGCTCCAAAAATGTAGCCAGTTTGGCCTCTTCAAAAATGGGGCTTTCGTCGTTTTTGAGCCTGTCAGTGCACATTACTGGGATCAACATGGCGAGAAGGTCTAGAATATGTCTGTACCTCCAACAGACGGAATGAGGTGGTCCCCTGCCTTTAACTCTGGCAAATCTTCCTCAATTGCAGCTAGGAGAAAAGCTCCGGCAGCAATCGAGTTGATGATGGCAGGAAGCGATAGGATGGCCTCATGTTTTGATTTCTGCGTTCTTGCTGCTCATTTTGTGGAGTAATTACATCTTACGAGTGACTCCCCACTTCTGCCCTTTTTTATACTACAGTCGCGTCGGTAGAATGTGAAAATTTTCGCCGGATTCGCGGGAATTGCGGGATTTTTGCATAACGAATGAATATTTTTCGAAATAAAAAGAACCACATGATGTAGAATAACATCGTGCATCTCATCATACCTCAATCACGCCTCACCTTTGCGGCTGTCACCAAAAATTTCGAAATTTTCGTTAATTGCTTTGACCCCGCCCACTAATTAGGGTCAAACACGGAAAACTCTACAAATTTTTTCTCTCTGAACTGATATTCTACATTGTGGAAATTTCTTATCGGGTCCTATGAGTTCACTAGGAGATGGCAAACAATCTGATGCGAAAATTATTCAGTGACTATGTAATCTTTCTTTTCCTAAAAGTAGCAGATTTCCATTTTTCGATCAAATTCTCAACTCATAGGCTAATTGCAAAGCGTTCATCTCAATTTCACAATATGTTAGAGAGGAGTACAGTGAGTTGTACTCGCTAAATTTTAGGTGGCTTGCAGTTTCTTTTCGGAAGTCAGCTGCAAAATTGGCAACACGTCGAATTTTCTTCTAAATTTGTGAAGATAGACAACCAAAAAAATTCATTCATTCTGGAAGAAATTATACAAAAATCGCGCAAATCCCGCGAATCCCGCGGAAATTTTCGCATCCTACCGACGCGACTGTATGTACTTATGGTGATATCGCTGACAGAAAGCTGCTTGTCCTAACAATAGCTGCAAAAAGTTGTATGGCCGCTCAGAATGTTGTTGATTTGAGCACTACTTATTAATATGTTATTCATAGTAATAGGTTACCTGTAGAAATAAGCAGAAAAATGATCGCCACCGCAAATCCAGCACAAGCTCCAAAAAGAGCAAATGGCAGGATGAGGAGTGGTGAGAATATGTAGATTTGGAAGTCCGTTGCCAAATACCACGATACGAGGTAACACTGCAATTCCAATAAATTGGTTATAACGTTGTTTTTGAGAAATACACAACACGTGTAGAGGAACGATGTGCACATACCATATTTGCTTCATCTATGAAATTGTTGAGATAAAGGAAGTTTATCCACCAGTTTTCTCTGCAGGAGTCCACAGCAAATTTTGGACCGAGGAGAACAGGCATGTCGTGCAACCATGACGTGAAAAGAAATCCGTAGAAGAGAATTAGTATGTAGTAGGCCGGAGATAACCTCAAATTATTAAATTCTCAGATTCATCTGACTTCAGAGGATTCCTGCCTTCTTTCGTTAAAAAAAAAACGCTTAGGCATGAAGAGTGTTGTAAAGATTTGAAACCCCTAATCCGCACCGAAGGATTCTGTGCACATAGAACATCAACCAGGAACGTATGGAAAGTGCTGTAGAGCTTCTTCTGATGTCCTAAACATGAATACTATGAGATAGAAGGAACCGTGAAGGTTGACGTGGCGGACCTTGAACTTGAGGAATGCTACGAGTACGCCGGCAATAAAGAAGAAGGAGTCCACGGCCAGGTAGGAATTCGCGAATATTTGTCCAATGTATGTCTTGCGAAGATCAAAAATGTCGAGTGGATTGTCTGAAAAAGAAATCTCAGCCGTTTTGACTCACTGCGACGAATAGATTGCCAACTATGTCGATGCTTCTCCCCTTACCCTACCCTCCTTCCAAAAAAAAAACAAAGGAAAACTCACCAACTACAGCCATACTGAATGCAAACGAATGCCCAATGATTACCCACAACATAGAAACAGTGCGGATACAGTTCAAAGTCGTGATTTGTCCGGACTAAAAAAGCTGTTATTAAATCAGTATTATAAACGGTGAGCGTATTTTTTGGCCAGGATTGTGAATGTTTCCATGTCCCTTCGGGCGTAGAATTAACATCATGCTTCTTTGCTTTGCGGCGGCCAAGAAAAATACAGAGATCTGATATTTTCGCCACTTCCCAATGGAAAATCACTTCAGAGAATAGATAGACAATAAGCCATTTACGATACAACGGTGTTGAAATGAATTTTCAGTATTACTTCACGGGCCAACGAAACTGAGTTTAAAAGAAGCAGAAAAGAAAAAACAAAGGCAGAACTGATGTATGGGTATTCCTGATCACAGCTCTGTCTGGAATTTCCCTGATTCAGTGTAACGGAGGTGGAATATCAACTTTGCCTATGGATGTGTGTATCCACTGTTGTGCGGTTGGTCCATGCAAGCGATAATCCAGCCCTTCATAGTCAACTTGCTCCGCTCTGGCTGTGTTTATACATGTGGCGTAGTGGCGGCCACATATTTAGCACACCCACGACTTTGGACCACAGAATTTTTCGAATATCTCAGCCCAAGGATGAGCAATCCAAACCAAGTTCCAGTATATGTTGAGAGTCTATAGGAGCTTCCTTCCTACTGCTCACGACGGGCACACAGTCAATTGGAACTGGATTAAAAAATAAAATTTCTTCCTTAAGGTCAACAACTACGCATCAAAACCACTGCAGCAAAATGTGCATTAGTATCTAGAATAAAAACACATTTTCACTCGATTTGATTGGTGAGAGTTTGACGAAAACACATCCAAAAGTATTGCATTTTGAGCGCTAAGCGCAAAGAATGAGCACAGTTCCATTGAAAAACATTTTCTTAAGGATTAGAGTAGAAGTAAGAAAGAGAACACTATCCCCTATCACATTCTGGAGTATTGTCTTGATAGCCCTTTTCTTGCTCGAAAAACGATTTTTATATTTTCATCAGTTGATCGCCCAAAATTGGGAGCGTGCTAAATATGTGGTCGCCACTGTACACACGTACGTCGTCCTGGCAAACGACTGTTTAAAAGAGCTGGTTCCGTGTGGAAGCATGCGCGTACAATGGTGTTGTTGTGGTAATAAGCAGTTATCAGCGACGTCGCGAGTTCCCACAGCTGTTTATACTTTTCTCTAAGAAACGAGTGATGGGCCAAATTCGCATCGCCTCTGCTAGCATATGCGACGCGACAATATCTTGTGCACTAGAATTTGCAGCAGTTTTTTTTCTGCTTACACCTGTATTAGATCACAACCCACTTGGCTTCATTACTCGTCGCGTCGCGCGTAACGTGGACGTCGACGTCCAGCGCCTTGCGACAAAGTATGAGCACAGCCTTTTCTGCGCAAATGCAGCGTATGCCGATAAATTTAGGTTGAATTAGGATAACGTGACTTTGAAGTGTAGTGGGAGACGTTAAGAACAATAATCCCTCGTTTTCCCTCATTGAACAGCACATCCCCTCCCCCATGATTTTCTGCTTACAGACCTTGTTGGCTGCATCTGTAGAGAAGATATCGCAGCAGTTTTGATAGATTGAGAAGCACATCAGTAGCTCGTACCATTCTCCTGCAACAGCTCAGCTGCGTCTAAGCGTCTAGTTGTTGTTTATGAGAATTCTTACCCTTGAATCCTAGGCTGGCTACGTTCCTTTGGTAGTAGTCAACAGCTCCTGCCAGCATGGACAACAATATTATCAACAGCATTATTGATCTGCATTGATGAATGCTTGACTACTCTTGGCGAATTATGGGTAACGGTTGCCTCACTCACCCAATAAGATATGATGCGAAGACGTATTCGGGAATTTTGTCGTGTCCATCTGTGACGGAGAGAAGATATTGACCGATCTTAGTGCCTTAAACATAGTGTTCCACCTCGTTTTTTGCTTGAACAGTCAATAGATTTTTTAGCCTGGTTAAGAAAGCATAGCGACGTTGAAATTTGAGGTTATTCTACGTATCATTGTCATTGTCGCTTAGAAGATGCTGACAGGAGTGAGATTTTCGGTGTTATGCCTCTAGGGAATACATGCCAAAATGATTTACAGGGATCTGCAAACGGCTGTGTGCAAGGGGCGGGACTGCGACACTGGCACCCAAGTCCTCTACTGCTGGCACGAGCAGACAACCAGAGCCAGTATATTGAGCCCCTGTGTGTCTGCCCCAAAAGGCGAGGCGATCCCGCCCCTTGCACACAGACGTTTGGAGTTTCCTGTAATCATCGCTGGGATGCACAGGAGATTCCACTGGTCGATATCAGCAGTACTCTAACTGTCTGCGCATCCACACAATTCACTGATATCACCATTTTCATCAGACCGCAATGTTAGCCGTAATCACCTCTCAACTACATCCCTACGCATTTTTTTAAACCACAAATGAACTCACCACCACCAAAAACCGAACGCAAATCGTCTCTGGAACAAGAAGCCGGCAAGCACACGTCCCAGTTAACGTCGACACTTTCATTGGCAATTGGTAGATTAATTGTTACGCTGAAAACAATCAATTCAAGAAAACTGATTAATGATTTTTTCACTAAGCAAGGTTAGAGGTATCCATCAAGTTTTTATACTATACTTTAGATATGAAAATTTTATTTTCCTTCAAATTTTATAAGCTTCTTTTCCTACCTGGATCTACGCGATCGCCACGTTCACAGCTATATTTGCAAAATGTAAATATAGCTATGTACATGGCTGACAGTATGCAGCGGCAGTCATTTCGAATCGGTTTTGGCTGCTTGTCTGGCCCCGCTTCGTAACCGTGTGGCAGCACGTGTGCGACGCGGTTCCCACTGGTTCTTACACGTTCTGACACTCGCCACTCAAGTCCTCAGAGATACTCTCATGTTGAGCCTTGTTAATTTTAGCGGGTTGCGTGTCAGAACATGTCAAAATCAGCGGCTCACTATGCCGAAATCGCGTTGCGTCAATGCTAATGATTGTATAGGGGAGTAGTCAAAAAAAGGAACAAAATATTCGGTGCGGCTACAGCTGCATGCACAACTCAGGCATTTTTTGAAAAAGCTTTACTAGGAGTGCTGTTGAAAATAGCGAAACTAGGAAATGCATTTCTGGAGTTGTTAGACATGCGTATGATGTGTAGTGATTGTGAGAGATCAAAATCATCAGTATTACTGTTTTGACATAAAAGATAGTATTTGAGGCTGCCTTTATACTTCATCGCGGCGCGGCCATCGCACACACTACTACTGTCTAGAAGCTGCTGATCCGGCGTGGAAGCATACTACGTAACCTCGACATTCGTCGCGTCGTGCATACATATTCTGATCGTCGCCGCAACGCCATCGTCTTGCGATGAAGTATAAACACAGCCAACCTCTACGTCAAATACAACAGCTTCGCCGTCGCAAAGGCGATATCGATTTTGATACCTATACGTATGTAAACGGTGGTACGGTAGCAGCAATGCCAGCGATGACCCGCCCAAAATCGATAGATACCGAAATCGATTTCGTGTGGCAACGGCGACACGGGGCGGCTAAATGTTATTGATCACCGATAGTATCCTCCTCGGATTCGTCGATGGAAGTTTATATCAAAATAATTAATAGCCTTGCATTGCTCGAAGGAACCATAGAAGGTGAAGTGACCGTGAAGGATGCCAGAACCAATCTTCGCGGTGGAATCCATAACTAAAAAAAGTAAACATGATCAAGATGAATACGCTACACTCTCAGGTTGAAGCTAAAGTCTTATTTGAGTGTGCTGCTCACTAGGAATTATAAGTTTGGTGTCGATATCCCTCATGCCAGCCATGCCGATCGGTGCTGTTTGTGTGCCATTGACGAGAATGTTCAGGTCCTGGATGCACTCCTTTGTTAGTTGCGGCTTATCAGCTTCGGACTGCTCGAGTGCAACTTGTTCCAGCGTTGAAAAGAAAAACTTTTCAGTGGACAGCTCCTGAAAAGTGTGCTGCCGAAATAGTTCTAGATAAACGTAGGAAGCCATCATCTCCTGACATCCACAGTAAACCTTGTCGGCACCATATCAGGCTTTTCCTTGCCCTTCAACTTGATTCTTACTAAAACCCTGCTAACATACGTAGAATGTTGCTAATTTTTTCCACCACCCATTAGTAAGTAATGCTGTAGTCACATGATTTGCAGCGCTTCCAAATGCTACCCCATCTTGGCCAGGATACATCGTTGGAAGGATGAGTAATCTCATACCCATGGGCATGACCCATGGGTAGCACTTAGGTGCAAACAACGTCACGTATCGGTAATAATTGCTTATGGGTGCCACTTAAAGGCAGCAGTCACGAAAATTTCTGTTTCGGAGATTTCGCGATATATCGGAGATGTGGTGAACTCATCGACAATGACGAACAGGGTCATGATGGTAAAAAGTCGATCCCCATACGACCCCCCCCCTTTGAGGCACCAAAAATACGACCCCCCTTTGCACACAAATTTCCTTCTATGCTTGCAGAATTTAGATATTTAGATATCCCATTTCAGGTGTTCGTACTGCGAGAGTGTGGTGGAGCCAGAGCATAGGAAGGAGGAAGAGGCTATTTTGTATCTAACTAGTTGTTTGGAAGTTTTTTGGAAAACGTTGAAATGTACGCGGTGGACAAAAAACGTGCATTAACTATGCAATGTTGCTTACGTAACTAATGAGGCTCGAACACATCAAGAAAAAACATCTATTTACATCATCTACATGGTGAAGGGTTCGATCGCTACCGAGGCTAAAATTTTTGCTGAGGGTTAAAGCGTGTGCGGTGAGCGAATTTCAGTCTGAAAGCGTCCGTACAGAGTTTCTAGACGAAATACCTTGGTATTCGTCACGAAAAACAACCATACACATCATCGACATGGTCATTTTACGCCATGCAAAGATTCTAGCCTTGGAGGGTTCGATCCCTCATCTCCGTAATTCCCGTGCTGAATCTTTCCTCTTGAAGCTGGAGACCTGAAACTTGGGGGTAAAGCACTATTGGGTAGGGTTCATAAAATGACTTTTTATCGGCCTGCAGGACTGGGTAGGACTTTCAGTACGGACGTGCGAAAAGTTTAGCCTATAACCCCCCACTTTCCACTAAGTTTAGCCTATAACCCCCCACTTTTCACTATTCAAATCATACTGTAAAAGTCGTTTGATCATGTCAAAACAAATTCTGTGTCCGGATAATTCAGTGTACCTCTTCTTCCGTTTTTTCTACCTTTTTTTCTACCTCCTATTCCACACTAGGGCACACCCCCCGCGATCACGACCCCCCTTACCACCCCCCTCTTTCCCCAACCCCCCCCCCCCGTACGACCCCCCCCCCTTGATAATTTATCGACACACGCTTGACCCTGATGACGAAGTAACTTAAAACAATCGCGAAACAAAGGAAATGACGAGGCTATTTGTTGTGTGTTCAAAGCGCGGACGACTGCTCCACTGACAGGTCCCGCCACGAAACCCTGATAAATGGTACGCATTCCACTTCACCAACTGTACTAAACCACACGTGCACACCTATTCAATAGTGTTAGCTGGCCTGACGAAACCCTTTTGTCCAGGTCGGCAGATGAGTCCACGGCAGTATCTTTGTAGGTAGACAGCTGTTCACTGTGTTCAATTTACTGTTGTGATTGGCTAGCTACACGGTAAGCGGCTCCTTTCGGAAGTGCGAATTTCCATGAGTGCTGCCTATAATGGGTTAATTTTGGTACATTAATATCCTTACCATGAGTTATCTCAGTGATACATTCAGGCCGCTGCTTGCTTTAACCACTTGACAAAGTCCAAAAATTCCAGCTGATTCAACTTCCTTGCTAATTGTTTACCCATTTTTTATCAGTCTATACCGCAACTTGCAGATTGACTAATAGCTCCTTCTGTTTCCACCGTTATCACAGTGACAATAATGTACAGCAAAATATTCACTCTCTACTCATTTTCTTCCTAATCAATTGGTTATGACCTAATTTTTCTTATTATGGCCCAATGGATGTTGTAATAAATGTGGAGGGAAATGTGGTGGTTGAGCCACTCGAGCATGGTGCACCATATGCAGCGCGACACTCTGATTGTCTGCGCATCTGCGCTCTCATTTATATCACCGTTCTCATTCTCCTTCGACCCTCCCGTTCCCTGCTCTAATCTGGCTAAACAGCTAATGCAGTGAGAACCTAATCCACTGGAATTCTGCGCATTTGCATACGCAGTAGAAGTCCAAATGTTTAGATGAAATCAAAATGGTTGATTACGTCGTGACAACTCGCATGAAAGCAGCGGGGCTTATGGTACAGTTACAGTACCCGTCAGTCACTCTTGCATCACATAATACGTGCCATCTGGATCGTCGCACTGTCTACGCGGCGCGACAGTCCATCTGGACTCTGTTGTTGCCGAGCTGCGCCTTCTACCGCTTTCCTTGTATCCCTGTCTTCATTTCGGAATGAAAACAAAGCAGAAAAAAAGCGAAAGACTTTTCTGCTTTGTTTTCATTAGCGTGAAACTTAGGCAAAACACCAATAACGGTTAGTCAGAGCACTTAGCTGGTCTGCCTTATCGCGTTGGTTGTGCGGCGCGGCAGACTTCACGATGTAGACGAACGCGCGTCAAACGCACGCATTCGTTATCGCGTTGGTTGTGCGGCGCGGCAGACTAGACGGGCTGCATAAGGGCAATTTATACTAGATGCGTGCGTTTGCCGCGCGTTCGTCTATATCGTGAAGGACAGGGCGAGTCGCATCCGGAGCTCAGACGCACGTGTTTACGGCATCGTGGCGGTCGCACCCTCTTTTCACTGGGAATGTGCATGCCGCTTTGACCGTTCTTCTTGGAAAATCCCTCGCAAGGGAATGCGTGCGTCTTCCGCATGCACCTTACTATGAATTGACCTATTATATGATGCAAGAGTGATTGAGCGGCTCTGCACTTATTTTCACCCCATTTTATCGTTGAGAATTTACAAGACTTATGTGTTTGCTCTTCTCACCTGCAAGTAGGCCCTTATTTGAGGCTCGTAGAAAATAGCCGACAGATCTTCAACATCATCCGCGAGTGATCCTTTCGAAATCGAGAGAATAATCAGGGTGACCAAATGCCTCATTTTTAGAGGCAGATATTCCGCGGAATATGTGGATTCGTGATTGTCCTGTAACATCCACAACATCCACATAGAAATTAAAATAAACCAAAAAAGGATCTGCTGAAAGGAGGGGGAGGGGGGGGGGGGAGGAGGGGGTTGGGAGAGACAAATGGTAGTTCATGAAATGGTAGTTAAAAACATGAGAATCAACTTGTTCAGCGGATATCGAAGGATAACAAGCTTACAGGGCAAGAATGTCTCAAACGGCGGGTACAGAAGTTACTCTGTGCTGGCTACTCTGTGTTGGACAATACAAAACTGTAGCGCAGACCGAACAATCTTACTATGTAACTGTTTGAGTACGTTATCGTGGTCACCGCTGCCGTGTAAACAGACTTTCGAACCGTACATACCAATGCTTCAACCTTGTGATTAACAGCATTGATTCCTTTTTTCGTGAAAATAAAGAGAAAACTCCCCGGTTCTGTTGAGCAGCCGATTCTCAGCACAGCAACTGAGCCCTGAAAGGCATAAAAGTAAGTGTTGTGCGCTATCATCTGCACAGAGATCCCTGTCATTTAGCGCTCAGATAGCACTCAAGTACAGAAGCACGCAAAAGCGGCCACTATGATATGATCAGACCATCGAATGTTTTGCTTCCGCTATAATTCATTATTAGATTAGGCGACTGGAGCAAAGCCTGTTGAGAGGATGAAGCTTCATGTAGCCCTCATTTCCCATAGGTATGTACGTAAATTCTCCGAAAAATTTTGTTCAAACGAAATCGCAGTAACCGAGGATCGACTTTACCGCTTCATAGTTTTTCACAACTTTCAACACAAAAAGAATTATTTGAAATTTTAGTATCATTGTATGATTTGTTGCAGCTGCGTTACGGCTTTTTTTAAAGACATAAAGTGGGAATTGCCAGCAATTCAAGTAAAAGTGAAGAAGAAAAGTTCAATACGGGGTGACACAAATTTATGGAACGGAATTTCATCTGGTTTTTTTTTCTCGTGAGGTGAGCCGATTGGAATGACTTCGACTATACATTCGTACAGCCATTGGCCTACGTTGTAGATGCGATCTACATAGAAAAGTCTTGAGATCGGTAATTATGCTCATGACAGAAAGCAGGAATGGTGTGATAGAGATTTCGTGGCTGCTGAATACTCCACATTCGACCGTTTCGAATGCTCTGAAGCGCTTCCAAGAGACAGGGACCAAGGAGTATCGGCCAGAAGGAGGTCAACCGAATAACACACGCAATCAAAGAAGGTTCATAGTCGGATCGGAAGAGACCCTCGAACTAAAAAGAATTCCACGAGGAAAACTGCAAAAGCTATTGGAATTTTGAGGGAATCTATAAGAAGGATTATCAGAGAGGCTGGACCGAAGGCGTGTAAGGAAGTAAAAGGTAACCTGATTACTGGGCGAACGAAAGGCAAACGGTTGGAACGGTGCAAGAAGCTGAGGAAACGTTTTGCAGCCGGACGAATCGATAGATCTTGTTTTCGGACGAGGGAAGGTTCGATATCGAACGAGCTCACAATCGTCGAAATGACTAGTTATGGTTGAAGCGGAAGCCACCACTAAAGGAGAGGGTGATAACTAAAAGGCAAAAACCAAGGCAAATGATGGTCTGGGAAAGAATAACACACACTGACGAGACTCCATCCATCTTCGCGCACGAAGGAGTCAGAGTTCAAGAACTCCAGTATTGCGCTATCCTGGAAAACAAGGTTCTCCCTTGGGCCCCACGGTATTTTGGAAAACAGATGTGGACCTACCAACAGGATGGCGCCCTATTTCATAAGTCCGAAGAAAAGCATGAATGGATTGCGACAAACTTTCCAGACTCCACCTCGGTGGACCTAAGTCCTCAATTTAAGTCCTCAAAAGGCCACTGGCCAGGAATTTCAACTGATTTGGACACATTAGACTATTCTATCTGGGGAATACTGGTCATACGTCTGTCTGTAAGTCTCACTCTACAGTTGAAGCGCTAAAAAGGGATTTGACAAAAGCTTGGAATAATCTTTCCATGGACATCATTGTCAGAGCAGTGGATGACTTTTCAAGGCGATTAAAGAAGTGTATCGAAGCGAATAGCGGTCATTTTGAGCAGCGCTATTTGCTACGATATACAGCCTCCTAATATGCACAAATAAGGTCATTGACATTTGATTAATGCGCAGAAACCACGGACGAAAAATCCGTTCGGTAATTTTGTGCCACTCTGTAATTGCGGAGAAAACACGTCTATCGAGATGGAGAATATTATTTTCATTAACTGACAATTATTCTGGTGTTCTTTAAGAAATGTAACACTGCGTTTATTACTGAGATGACGATGGTGACTTCTTGGTAAATTTGATAACGCACTTTTGGGCAGCAAGTGGAAGGCAGGGATAACAATGTGGAAAGAAACTAAGCAAGAATTTACCTGTATTAATTTCATTCTTTACCAAATGAATACACAGAAATGAGGGTGTAATACTTAACATAATTCATCGTGACTGAAGTTTGAGTTTAGTGACACACCTTGCACTGAATCAGTGCCTCATCTTAGGAACCTTAGGAATGGTTTTCGAGAATTTACAACATTACGTGCTTGAGCTGCCAAGACACAAAATATCATTTTCAGAAATAAAAACATTGGGAACCGTGTTTTTCAGTGGTCCTTCCGCCGAACATTTTCGAGTCTCCTGGCAGTGCTCGGACTCAGTACAAGCTGCTCTGTCTGGGGTCTGTTCTTCTTCAAAGCGTCCTACGCAGTCCTATCGATTTGATCTACAGTGTAATCTAAAGCATACTTAGACGATTTTGCAGACAAAACTTGTGCTTTTGAAGTGTCTGGAAGGGAGGCGTTTTTTTTTGTATTATTTATGTTAATGTGTTGAGAAGATACAGTATTTGCTAATAACTCAAACGCGAAAGGGAAATGAGACTCTGCCCTCAATTGCGCGCCATGCTAACAAGAGAGGTGCAAGAGGCCCGGCTAGCAGACCGTAGTGAAACCTTTCTGGCTTGAGTCTCTGTTTGAGTAGGTACAACACTACATATTTCATTATTGCCCTTGGCTCCAAAATATAGAGGTCCCAACATCACTATATGCGTTCCTGCGCTCTGTCGGCGACGGGGTGGCCGATTGGGAAGATGGTGGACTGTTCGGCGGAAGGTCGAGGGTTTGAGCACCCATGTTGTCTTTTTTTTTTTTGTTCCTTGGAGTAGAGAGCAGTAATGGAGTACATGGTGCAGCTCCTACTCAAACAAAGGTTCAAGCCAGATAGGTTTCATTCCGATCTGCGAACCTTTAAAAAATTACCAATACGATTAGTTAACGCAGTATTTATGGCACCGGTTGTTGCACCTCTCTTGTAAGCTATACGGCGTGAACTCCCCACTCAACCTCCTTTAAATTTAACAACAAAAGCTTCGACACTACTCTTGTACACAAATAATATTTCAGCCACGGAATACATATATGTCTGGTTATTTTAAATTTAGTTTTGCTTTTTTTCCAAATTTCTGTTGAATAGTTAAGGTTTTCGTCATTTATGGAATTCAAGTCGTCTCTAATCCAATAATAATGCAGAGGAGGAAACCCACAAAGCCTTGTAGCACAGTGCCTTGTCAACAAGTCACAATACTTCATAACTACGTAGTCTTTTTCTCTGGCACACTGCTTCAATAAAATCGCATGTTCCGTCGAACCAAATCGAAGAGTGGCTTATCGCATGCCGCGCTGACTCAACAAAAGCTTCCAACATTCATCCGAACCGGATACATATGGTTGTCCGAAGCTGTCCTACCCATTCGCTTCAATCCCAAAAAATTTTCATTCGATGACCCAGAATACCTCGAGAAAGTCTACACGATTTCGCAGCTTTGTGACTCACTTCTCCGTAATGTTCCTCCCAACGAATAACTCTGGTCTACTGAGGGAAGCAGTACGGCAGTTCGGTGCCACTGTTTTCGTTGGAGTAGATATTGACGTCACCTTACATGAACTCTGGGCCACAAATTGCCTGCAGACTTCCTTTTCTTTCCCACCGTTGATGTAATGGGTAAATCGTTTTTCATATTCTCTCAGAAACAGCGTAAAAACCTTCCAGCGCTACCTAGCCATTTCCGAGAATTAGATTTTGTGGTTGTCAGATTCTGATTTTCAACATTCCAACTTTCTTTCTGAACTTTGCTGATTCGCTCAAGAATATGCTGCTCTTAGCATATTTGAAGTTATTGTCCGTTTAGGGTTTTTTTTTTTCGAGAAAGTTGTTAATAACCGATGCTTGCATATCGTAACGCATGTTTACATGATAAAAATCTTTGTTGTCATGAGACGTGCATGAAATGGTTGCAATCAATTCCATCAGGCTTGTAGCAGAAATCCCATATTTCTACCGGAATGCCAAAAACTGCGTGAAATTAAGAACAAGCATCACTTGACTGTTCCAATGTACATACTATTGTATGTACGTCATGAAATACCCTCTATCAGGCAGTAAATTTAGGTTGATACAAGATCCTACCAACTCAATTAATTAAGTTACATCAATAACTTAGCGACTGATTCGAAAAGTTGGACAGTTTAATTAGAGAGACCCTACACTCTTGCCATTTTCTTTCAAGAATGTATTGACTTCTCGTTTTCGAGAACCGTTTTGACTCATTTGGGATGGAACACTTGAAGTCGAAAATGTCTGCAGAAGTTCGATGTCGAATACACTTATATGTTGCTTGCTTCCGATTCTAAATATAGCAGCGTCTGGTGTCAAACCTTGCTGAAGTGATGCAAATTCTAGGCACATTACGCGTCAACGTCAGCTGAGGTAGCACGAAGCTAGCACAAAATTTGCACATGTTGGAAATTTGCTGCAAGTTCCGTGTTGCCGAGTTCTTTTTGTTGGTTTTCTGAGTATGGCTGTCTGATATTGTACCCAGTAGTGATAGCAACAAAACTAACTGTACCTAAATACAGGGTGGCCAAAAATTACCCGTGCAGCAACTCTTCAACGCTAGAATAGTACGTTAAGATGGTATGAACTCGGATTTCAGCGAGAGCTTCCGGATCCTTCACTATTTGATAACAATTGAGCAGTTTCCAAAATATCCCTGACGGCGCGGACACAAGCGCTCAGAAGTAGGAAGACGATATTTCAGGATTCTCGCACAGAAAACTGAAATTCTATCCCGTGACAGGAGTCCAGAGCAGCTGATTCTTGCGAGTAAAAATTTTTGATGCGAACTAAGCAAATCCTTTCCTCCAACCCTATCTTGGTTAACAACTTGAATTCATCCGAATACAATGTAGACGAGGGCGATTCTAAATGCTTGATAAATTTCTACCAAGAAGGTGTTCGGGCGTTCTCGCTCTAATCATCAGGGCAGCCCAAAGCACAGCATCTCTATTGTCTCCATCAGAGCTTTCCAACACTTTAATCATGTTCCTCGTGGAAGAATCTTTGGGCCTAATGTTATTCGTTTCAAGGAAGGTGCAGTGGTAATTCTGGCCACCGTGTACATATCACTGGATAGCCATTCTTTTCAAGACACTCCCTTTATTTACGCTGATTCATTCGCAAACATTTTTCCTCAAGACCTGTGACTGGGTAACTGGCTCGCTCTCCTACAAGAGGTGTCGCTGCGCTCGCATCAGCTGAACGCGAGCATTCACTGGTCGCATAAAATCACAGTTTCAAGTGCCCTCATGGCTGCGCAAACAATGGAGAGCAGTCCTGCACTAAAATCCCTTCGTGACTCCTCAGACCTTTCGCTAATTGACGAAAATAGGTCTTTCACACATTGCATGCCGTTTCATGTACAATACGCACCTCCGCAGATTTATTTTTCTACTCCATCCTTTTAATTTTCCTTTTACTTCTTCCGCACATTTGATATTTTTTACTTCATAAAATTCTAGAGTTTATAGACCAGCATTTCTTTTTTCGTTTAAACCGTGACCATCTCTAGAAATGATGTATTTGCCGTGAATTATTCTCATCTGCGCGAGATCTCAATAATAATTTATGAAGCTGCTTATGAGAGACTATGTATGAGAAATCTATAGCGCAATCTTCCTTGAATCATGAGAATATCCTTAAAAGTTTATCGTGTGATCTGACAACACCACTTTTCCACATTTTCAACGCTTACTATTGCCCCTTTTTTCAACACTCTGGTAAGGAAAATGCAGCACAATGTATGAAGGTCCTCTTCTGGAACTCCTTTTCTCCTCCGGACTTTTCGAACTGCTGCCCCTGCCGCTCATCCATGCCATGTCCATTACAGCCTTGTTACTCTCAACGCTTGATGGCGTCCTTCCAAAGAGGAATCGGACACGCTCGTCCTGTTTTTTGTCGACGGACGCATTATCTCTGCACTGCTGCGTCGCTGAAATCTGATCCAACGTATTTTTATGGCAGCTGCGCTTGACAAATCCTATTTACCGCAGTAAAATCTCTATTTGCGCTCGTGTACACTTTGTTGGCGATCTTCATGCAAAGGAATGTCTTATCAACAGTGGAAATTGCAATGTCAGTGCTTCTGCAATTTTGATATAGGCTGTACTATGAGATTTATGTCTTTTCTAAAGATTCGGTTCCCACCTTAAGCAAGAAAGAAATTTCAGCATATACTATTAACATTCTTGTGTCTTTATCTGTTTATTTTTGCATTCACGTTTCTTCATTCATTAGGCAACTCACTTTTCGTGAACATTTGCTGAAAAATTACAGGAGCTGATTAGTAGGAGAAGGTGGGACAGAATTTTCTGACAAGATGTGAAAACAAAAAAAGTAGAACTGTAAAAACGTAAAAATGACGGCGTTCTCAGAACTGAGGTAGCTTAGGTCTCGACCACCACAAATAATTAAAGTTGTCTTTCTAGCTCCTCTAACTAGAAGTTATGCACTTTCAAAGCTCCGCGCCCTAACCTGCGGCCGTTGCTTTTGGGAAAACCTAATACCAAAGTGGATGAGCAGGTGCATTACCTGTCTCTCTTACTTTACTGAAAATGTATAGGGTGATGTATGTATAGGGTGATCGTTCACTTACAATCACATGATTACGGCTTTTCTGCCGAAATGCCCCACCGTCCAGAAGCGAAAATTTTTCGTGGCGTGTTGCCTTTTAGTGAAGGAGTCAAAATTTAAGCACTCTTTTTACCCGCTCTCCGAAAGCAGATCATCGCAACTCGCAACTAGAATTATCCAACTGTCTTATTCGATGGAGTCTAATGTCCTTTAGGCATAGTCATTTGCAATAACCTCACTGAAATTATCTAGATGTCGTAAGTGGAGGTGAATCAGCTAGCCAATGAGTCACTTTTGAATGCTTTTCCGTTTTTAAGAGCTGTAAGAATGATCGCTGCATTTAGACAGGGATTAGAGGGTCGACCCTGTCTCTCTTGCCTGAAATTCATTCGGTGAATGAAATTAACTGCTCAAATGTTGGCCTTTCACAGTTTTAGAGAAACTTTATTCACTCTTTCATTTTCACGGCCTCCCGGAAAGGATATATGTTATACGTTTTCTAAAAACACTTGTAGTTTAGAAATGTTCCCCTGGAGTAGAATTACGCCCTTCATTCCTAGCGAAACAAAGTGCAAGTAATTTCGAACGTAACTTCAGTAAGAGTTCTAAGAATTCAGCAGCACTGGCACTCGACGCATGAACAAATGAAGATAAAGTGGCAAAATCGAGAAAGAAAACATTTTCGCGCATGCTGCGCACATCATCTGCTACTCTAGTGTTCAAAACATTCTGGGGACCAGCTCTCGTTTGCGCTGAGGTACCTATACTTTTGACGATTTTGAGAAACTCAGGGTTACCATTTTCGAGGCACAGAATACCCATCGGAGTGATTATAAAGATTCTGGGGACAAGTTCTCGTTTATGAACCAGTTCTCGCCTGGTTTATGGCGAAATATAACCCAGTTGAAAACGGGGATATTGTAGCGGAATCGATGTTCGATGTTTTCGCGCAAACTGCTTCCATTCTAGCCTTCTACATACTCTCACAGATTGCTACCTAGTGCTATTTAGCGCGAGCGAGGGGAAAATTAGGATAATTGGCCCCATTGTGAGCATTTGCTGTTTTTTTCTCTATTAATGGAATTAGGGGATTAAGTTATTTAGCGTGGAAGCATGTATGTTTCTAAAGTTCATCGACAATAGTTCGGCTGAGCAATGCAGTAAAACCTTCTCCTTTCCTCCTGAGTCGATTTGCAGGATTATTTCACTCTCTAATCTAGTTCCAGCGCTAATGGAATTTCCAGGAAAAGTTGCCTCGTCACTTGTTGATTCATCAGAGGCAAGCCTTCACAGTCCCCTTTCGTTGCTGCAACACTCGTTTCTACGACTTGCCATGCGGTTATTGCTTGTTGTTCTACATATTCATGACGCTTCGAATGATGCTACGTGACATCTCAGGGGTAGAAGACAACCTTTTGCTTTTGCCTGAATGATTACGAATGTATTGTCCGACATGTGAGTCACTTCACGCCCGTCACTTCCATTCGCACTCTCCTTGCGAACCCATCACGTTCGCAAAAACCGAGCAGTTCAGTGTTTCCCGTGGTTCCTGCATTCTTTCCTCCCTGCAGAGACCGTTAAGATTCTGAACGTTGCGCAATCCCTTCGTGAGAAGAGGCCAATGCTTGAACTATCGATGAAGTGCGCTTATGACCGAGGAAATTTTTCGCGGAATCGGCGAATTCAGCAGTGTTGTAAGGACGCCGAAAAATTGATGGTTGCGGCTGCTGCTCTTATCCGATTATAAATTGCTTGCTCATTGAGTTTTCGACCGACTGGACTTCTCAGAACTTCTCATCTTTATTTCCAGTGTTAAACCAAAATATTTTTTCACTCTTCCTGCCATAAGAACATGATTCGGACCTTCTTGCCTTACTTTAGTTTCCTCGAACGACCAGTCGTAGATTTCAGTGCACTCTCGGTAACTATATACGTACATGATACTAAGGGCTCAAATATTTAGCAGGAATGGCGTTTCCACTACATCTTTTTGGAGAAGACCTAGAAAGCCATTTAAGCCGAGCTCGACATGTCGCAGTCAAGCCTCATCCCCTAAAACAATTACTAGCAATCCCATTAGCGGGCAGAATACACTGATGCTAATCGCTTTACAATTGCCTGGCTTTTTGAAGGGCGCTGACTGTCTGGGGGCCAGAGTGGATCATGGGCAACGAAAAGAAAAGACAACATTCAGTTTCAAAGAACGTAGGGAATACGTTCGGGAATACGAAAGTTCCTTTCATTTAAGGTTGTTACAGCGTGGGATTCTGAGAGGTGAATTCGAATCTCGGCGAAAACAAAACTTCATTAGTCGACTTTGCATTCGTTTGGCGGTATTTATGGTTGATGAGCGTCAAATTTGATGCGGCGATACGCAATGCAGAACGAAGAGGAGAAGAGAACTCTTGGCAGGATGCGAATGTTCCTTTGATCATCGCCGCATCGAGCCATCGCAAAAACT
Source organism: Ancylostoma caninum (assembly GCA_037903475.1). NCBI lineage: Eukaryota > Metazoa > Nematoda > Chromadorea > Rhabditida > Ancylostomatidae > Ancylostoma > Ancylostoma caninum. Next base: position 698,629 of record JBAJFG010000061.1, on the reverse strand, counting down.
TTGTGAAATTTTAGGCCGACGCGTCAGATTCGACGCGCATCAACCATAAATAGCGCCTTTGGGTCTGCACACCTTCATAATTTTTTCTTGCTCACCTACTACTCTGCTAGATGGGAAACCTAGCTTTTTTAAGGCAATGGTATCGGCGAAAGCATTTCAAGTTGAGGTATCCTTACGGCCAAAGCCATTAAAGCACTTGTAAACTTTGATCGCTGAATTGAGGGTTTCGATCATGGTGAATCTCACCAGCTTGCCAAGGCGGCGAGCACGTTCTCTCCATCCATCGTTTTGCCGTAAATAAATCTCAAATAGGGTGACCTCTATTATGCGGGAACTCTCTTCTTCGAATCTTATTTTGATCTCCATCTAGGTATTTACTCATGGTCGTAACGTCGTCCCTTGAGTCACGTCCACTTCTTCCTCTGTGTCGAACTTATCATTCAGTACCCATAATAGTGATCCATCAATGTTTTCGCAAGAAATCTCCTAAGACTTAACTTAAATTCACAACCTCGTATTGAACCTCAAACCCGTCCAGGTTCTATCAAACCATATTGAAGACAGTACCCTGGAACCGCTTTTTCTAGAGGATTCACCACCGTTATAGTTGAAGTAATATCTACGCTACCTTGTCATGCACTGCCGACTCACGTTCTTGACCGGGTTGCAACACGTCTTCTACACAACCAAAGTCAGCGCATGTTCGAAATTTAAAACTGGCGCGCTAGGTATCGACAGTGCATTTGGAGCCGACGCGTCAAATGATCATCATTTTCGGGACACAATGAGCTAGCTTTTTCATGGAGTTCCCGTCTGCTTCTAGCTACATCACTACGTTTCTGACAAGTAGTTGAGCGCTTTTCGAAGGCCTCTATATTTAATTTGACTTGGAGGGGAGAATTGAATCCACAGGTATGTCAACATAGCGAGAGGCAAGCGGTGTCAACTTCATTCCGGATGGTGTTCGATAAGAGATTGCAGAAAGTAAGCCAAGGTACTGTGAATCAGCTACAATTCGCCCAATCACCTGTTTAAGAGGTATAGAAGGGAAATTCGGCAATATTCTGAACGTATCGTTGATCAAAAATTCAGGAGTTTTCAAGAAAGAATTCAGTATTTGAACCTTATAAACAGCCGTCGTCTGAACACTCATGAGTTCCGCTACTGGATGAATGCCCAGCTGGTAATAAGGTAACACTGTAATAAGCAACTATTCCATCCAAAAAATTGTCATTAACAGAGTTATGTTGGTAAAAAGCGAATGATTTGTAACCAACAATATGTGCAGCCCCACCGAAGGAGGGTTAAAGTTGACGTATGCGAATATAGGATGTATTGAAAATAAAAGTTGTCTCAGTTTTCGTACCTTTTTCTCGAGAAAATTGCACTGCTCCTGCATTCGTTTTGTGCTTCTTTAATTCTTCGCTTTTTCTTGGGTCATTTACTCCCTACATTATAAAAGTTAGTTCATATTTTGGAGTAACTATTTTGTTTTTTCTTCTCGTAGATCTCTCGCAAATCTTTACATCTTCGATTCGTCCCAAAAATTGAACAAGCCCTATCCTTATCCACAAACTGTATATCATCCTCAAAAGCCTTGCACTTGCCCCGCCATTAAGCGGAAATTACTCTGGAGATGTGCCATTGTCCCATTAAGCACAGCCGTACCATAGCCGAATCAATGGCTCTGCATCTCACTGACTTCCTCGCTCGCCTTCTGTGACTCGCCATTGTTTTTCGCCTCACGCGACATCGATTGTTGATACGTAAATTGCTATTTTTATTCTGCTATTAACTATGTACGGCTATAGCTGGTGACGACTTAGTGGCATGAAGGAGAAAGCGCTCGCTATTAGCGGCCATGTAGAGAAAACTGCTGTCTCCCGTGAAAGTGGCGTAAGCCAAGGAGGTAGCAATCAAGCTCGTATTTTCGCCTATGTCTGCCTCCTGGAGTGCTGTTCCGAATCGGTTGTTGTTCGGCTCTCCGGCGTGATGTACGCGAATCACCCTATCGAGTAAACAACGCCACTCCGGGCAAAAAACTAGTCATACAACAGGATTTATTGCAGCGGTCGTTCGCTTCGCACATTTCCTGGGTATTACGAGTCGCACAGCTGGCCTTTTCACGGCTACTGCCCTGACTCCTCCTTCAGTTGCCCTTTTGCAGTGTGATTGGATTAAACTCGCTTGAACGCACAATAATTCGAATTTTCTGCTGCTGCTCTTCTCTTCGGAGGATATCCTTCACCCAGTTTTTGTTCCCATTTTTTCCTTACATTTGAACGACTGATGTAAAAATGAGAGAAAATTGTAAGAATTAGTAGTCGCTGAACGGTTTCAACACCGTCTAGGATTATTTTTCAATAAATAAAATGAATAGCTAGTAACTAAGAATAAGTAAGTGAAAAAAATTGCTATTGTATCATATGATTACATTCATCTATTGTTCTAGTTTATTATTCTATTAGATTATTCTCATTAGTCTGTTATATCTATTCAAAATAAACAAATTATGTGGCATATATGGTATTTGCGGACATTTAGATAGTCATTTAGACAGTATATATTCATAATGATCACTCTAAATATAAATGCAGTCGCATAACATAGGATTCATAATGATCACTCTAAATATAAATGTAGTCGCATAACATAAGCAATAATATGGTATATGAAATGATTCTGAGTGGTATAAGTAGTTAATGAAGTGAAAAGATGTTCACTGGTATTGGTAGTTATTAAAAGTACTTACAGAAATTTCAAGAGAAACAAGAAAGTTCAGTGTTAAACATTGGAAAAGCAGTGAAACACTGAAGGAAAACTGCGAAATTTTTCTAGTTTGAAAAAGAAAAGTTGAAGGGAGCATGCGAGAGAGGGGTAGAGAAAGAGAAAGAGAGAGAGGGACTAAAAAGGAAGAGAGAGTGGGCTTCAGATACCACTAGTTTGTTCGTAAGTATTATTATACTTATACTTGTAAAGCAATGTCGGAGGAGACTGCTGAGAGAAAAAAAGCAGAGAGAAATAACATTGAAGCTCGAGAACGTCAGGGTAGGCCCCTTCAGCACATGTATAAGTTTATCTACTTATTTTTTACTCATACATCTATTTATTTCTTCACTCATTTGTTTACTACCCATATTGAAGCGCCCTAGTTATGACAGGCCTGGTAGGGTTAAGTGGAGGCCTTGTTGTTGTTTCCCATGTCTAAAGAGCCTTAAACGTTCTGGGAAAGGGGATTAAAGTACGGAGATGGAAAAAACGGGTTCAAATTCGCTCAGAACAAACATTTTTCGCTTGCGTTCCCACCAACCGTTCTCATTGTTTTCGACATCCTTTGTTTTACTCCATGCCTTCCGTTGAACAAGCAGTTATTCAACTCAGAGGACTTGTAGAGTTCTCGTTAGGCATTGCCTAAGGCGCTCAACTAATGCCACTTAAGGTTCTTGCTTCAAATGTGGGAATGCTTCAGATGCTTGGATGTCCGGAAAACTCGTTCCGCTAACAACGGTTTTGCTTTTTTCTGCTGCTAGCAGCAGATGTTTCCGCCTCCGTTTGAAGAGAACACTTCTGCGCACTTGACTAGACGCTCCAGCCACACACGTGTCTTGTTCCCGCAAGTATTCCTAAGATGCTGTACTTCCCCATTAGTTTCTTTGGATGCTCCGCTTTTAAAGGGAAGGGATGCAGCTGCGCAGTTGCTCATTGGTGCTATTGTTCTCCGAACTTCCTTGAGGCTTCCCTCGGATTCAACTAATACGTGGAACAAAATGTGACAGTTTTCCTTGAGAACGTTAGCAGTTTTCTCATGCAATTCTGACCTGATTACACGTTTAGACCTTCATAGATTAACGTTTTTCTTTTTAACCTCAGTTCCGCACTCTCCACGTCTCGCTAGCCCTCTTACTTCCGTTCCAGGGTGGTATGCATTGTTGAGATTACCCAGGGTAAAGCGCGTTTCCTTTGGGTAATCTGCGACCTATTACTCTGGTAATTCTACACCGGCGGTTTCCACCTGATTTGCTGGGAAACTCCGTGTAAATCGTGATTTTTGCGAAATTCCGCCGGTTTCCCCTCAAATTCCGGTTAAATCTCGTGTAAATCGTGCATTTTCAAAAAGGCCGGACGATTCCGCTTAATTCCGGAAAATTCCGCCGGTGTGTGAGCACCAGAGTATGCGTAAGGCCTCTATCTTTTACACGGATCAACTCTGGCAAAATTCTTGAGTGTTCCTGGGAAGGCTCTAAGCTCCTCTTCAATCTAGAGCCCGTGTCCAATGTGTGATACTTCACTAAGTCTGTTAAACAAGCTCTCACGAACATATAGAGTCTTGTATCTTTCGCTACTCTATAAGAAAATATATTTTTGTGTCTTCTGCTACTCTATAAAAACTTAGCCACGGGTATGTGTATCTACTTGTTTCACTGGAGCATGTTTTCACTGGAGGATTCGATTGATAAAAATTGTTTTCGGCATCATCAATTCGTGTTATCTAAGAACACGTGGATGGATGAATTATGTATACTGGATAGCATAGTGGATAAAAACCAATGCGAACGGATAAATACCCGCTGCGTCTTCCTTCCGTGACAATTTATAAGAGCATGAGCCCAGAATTGGCGAGTTTTTCCAGAAGAGCGTGACAATTTTCGTTATTCGTACGGTCGTTCATATCGCATTCTACACTGTTCGCCATATTTAATGTGGAAGTGTTTGGAAAAAAATTGTGCAGATGAAGACAGCAAGGATATTCCGTGTGCAGTAAACGTAAAGTAAATGTGTGCAATGTGGTGATATACGAGCTACTTCGATGAGAATTTCTTGCGTTAACGGCATGCATGTGTCTTATTATTGCCAGATTATTTGCAATAAAATAAAGAAAACATGAAAATAAAAAAAGATTAATCAAGCTGAGGATGAACGTACATGCACCGCTTCCCGAAGTCGACGGAAACCTCTTTAAGACGAGATGATAAGTGAGCATTTGAGCACACTCACAGCTTTTCTCGCCTCCTACTCTAATAGCTGCATAATTCCAGCGTTGCTTTTCTATCTAGTGGCTCTTCAACTAGCAAAACGGCCTAAATGAATGGGTAATGCTTTTTTTGCAGTTCCATAGGAGGAAGACAGTACAATATGTAGGACATTTTAAGGGGTAGAAATCAATGACGGATTTTTATTTTTGTATCGTCTACTCTTGGGAAGGGTGGTATGGAATGTGCTGAAACAGGACGCGTTCGTAGGACTTCTTTGTATAAATCTGGAAAAAGATCATGTTCTTACTGTGAACCGGTTGCCATTACACTGTATCCGTTTATCATTACTCGAGTACTATCCTGCGTGCTAATGATATTCTACAGTAGCATAGCAAATTGGTAGTGTACACCCGCACTGCTTACCTCCAATGCGTGAATGCACCAATATTCACTCCCATCCGAATGTCTTACGGATTATGAAACCCTGCAATACCTTATCTTATCATTTCATTGAATCATTAGTTACTCTTTGCAGAGTTCCCAATCAAGGAGGAAATTAGTCCATTGGATTCCATCCCTCCCTGGATTCTTTTTTTTTTTGAAAAAAAGGTTGCCATCAAATTTTTAGTGTCGTGGTAAGAAGTATTGAAAGTAGCATGTATACCGATTGGTGTAGAGCAATTCTTGGATCACTTCTAGGCAAAATTTGTATGCGTTTGCAGATAACATACATGACCTTTAGATGAGTTTTATTAACTTCTTCAGTGAGAGTCATAAATGTTCCCGGGATGGTTGTGCTCTACTGGTTCATTTATGGAGAACAGACTCTGTAAGAAAAAGGGCGTTGTCCACACTTCTTGATAGGAATAATCAATGAAAGGTAGAAGTAAGGTAGTCGGATAATTATTTACTTGTTTATTTGTTCGTTTATTATTTATTCATACACTTAATAGTGCACCCTTAAACACTGAAACGTAGGTGGGATTTCTTTGTTCGCATTGCCCCGAAAATGCAAGTAGAATTTGTCCCAATCCAACGGGTCTGCTGATAGCTCTCTTTCTCCTGGAGGTGAATATATTCACTCCGAGATCATTTCCTTGTGTCCTGGGTGCGGTTGATGGACTGCTGATCTAGGGCTAGGACACCAGGGCTTAGTCTGCAACTTATTTACTTGTTTATTTACTTATTTGTTCATTTATTTACTATTCATCCGTGCACTCAAAAGTGCACTACAGAAAACACTAAAATATAAAAGGAATTTCGGATATGTGAGATGTGTAACATGTTACTCTGACAATTCGTCTACTCTGGATAAGGCAGCAGCTCAGGTTTTTTGTGGGAGCGTTCATGAGTCTAGAAACTGATAGGAATCCTAACGCCTTGTTGAGAACGCTAGTTGTATACAAGTGATAGAGGACATATTTAAAATGTATTCGCTTTACGTTTCGAAGAAATCATCCCTAGAAGTCTTAAACTGCTCCAGAGTTTTTCAGCTGCATTCCATCTTTGCTTGACTCGTTGAAAAGGAGTAAGGTAGTCGTCACAACGTAACGAGCTTACGCAGTCTTTTTCATTGAGTCCATTGGGAATTTTCAAAATCCCATTGGATATTTCCAAAATTCCTCCCTACTTTGACCCCTCCCAACGCGTCATCCACAATTTGCAACGCCTCTAAAACGACGAGTCGGTGCCAGTGCTTGTCTCTGGTAAAAAATGATGACGCATAGCTCCGCACACCTACGCAGCCGTCCCTTCATGAGTAAGCCTTTCAGAGGATTCAGCAGTAGCTGCCAGGAATCTCCTAGCACTTTCCGCAGCCCTGCATTTCATTCCAGGCAAAAAAACACGTGGTTAATGCGGCATTCGCCTGCCGCTTCTTCTTCAGCCACTGAGAAGAAACAGCCTCCTCCATTCCGGCCTCTCACGCAATCGTCCCCTATCAGGCATTGATCCGTGCCCGTATTCGACATCAGTATTTGCACAATGCATGTGCGAAGATGCCTCGGTTCGTGTGGTGTCGGAGCGTCGGCTTACACCACACCCGGTTGTTACGGATTGGTTCCATATGCAACCATTTAATAGGTTTTCACCCTCACTTCCACTATTCCTTCCCTCTCGAAGGCTTAGCTTTAAATTAAAGGTTTAATTAAAGGTTCAACATAGTTTCACGAGGCATTATAGAACCTTATTACTATTTGTTCCTTTCAGATAATTGCTATTTAGATGAAGATTGGATGGATCAAATGATAATTCTTGATAGTGTGGCAGGCACAGTGAAGCTGAGCGAGGATCTGCAAATTTTTCAGAATTGTTTCATAAAATTGGTACAAATGTTGCAGTTGCTCATTTATGAGTCATCATTTGAATTGTGGATTTTTGAAACGTTTTCTTCCTACTAATCTGAGCTGAAAACTAGTTTTTTTTTCTAGCTTCAGTCAAGGCCACGCCCCTTTGCCCCACCTCTTCCTCGAGAAAAACTGCTGCATGCGCCACTGAACTATTACAATTGTTATTTTGTTTCCTTTCATTTTCTATCGCAATTCTTAGGCTCTTCCTGAAGTCCAAGGACAATATGGATTCCGGTCAATCCTATGGAGCCATTCTTACCGTAATAAAATCGTGAAATAGAATGCAACTGCGAAGAACTGCTCCATAGGTATTGAAATTCTCCACGGTTAGGAGAAAGCTTTTTTTCTCGATTTTCTTTCATTGACTTCCATGAAAACATTGGCTATGCTAGCAAGACTGATTTTATTATTACTAAAGAAATCTATTTATTTATTCATTTGCTCATTACTTATTTATTACATGGATGAATTCATGTGGACAGATTTAGAACTAGAAACGTATGCGGAGCATCCGTATCAGATTAATCGTGGTACAAATGGGAAAATTGGAATGAAGAAAAACAATAAAATTCTTAAAAGAGACAGTAGGAAAGAGATCAAAATCGAGCGTATGACCATTTTCCCGTCGAGTTTGTGGTGATGGTGTGACTACGTCCACTTGTGCACTTTATCTCACGCCTCAATTATGGTAAGACGCCCATTTTGAGGTTGTACAAGATTTTCCTTGCGTCCAAAGGTTGACTAGAATCTGTTTTTTTGCACTCTTCCATCGCTTTCCCCTTTGTAACAACAATTCTCGAGTTAAGACGTTCTATCAATACGCCTTTATTTATCCTGGTCAATGTTATTCACTTGCACTTCATGTCACGGAAACGAGGACATTTCGATGACCTCATGAACATGATCGTTACTCTCTTTCCGCATGCTTTCCCATAGCGAACGGTGTAATCCCCGTTCAATCACCCGTGTGCTGTTTAGTTTCAGAGTGATGCATCGTTGACTTCATCATGCACTGGATACTACTTTATATTTTATATTGTTTTACTATTTTTTTTATATATTTACTATTATATATTATTATTATTATTGCGGATATTTTTACTGGATACTAGCGATAAATCACTGACTTGTTTCGTGAATTTTATCGGAGAAGTTTTATCTTACTACCTAAAATAGACAAATTTTCTAGGCAAAACCTTTTTTCTTCACTTCAACTTGTTATGTATGCATAGCTCAATGAGACTAGTCTGCTGGACGAAGAACACTCATTTTTGTCGAAGAAACCCGTTCATTTCGAAGTTGTCGGTAGATTACCAAACTCCCTGTAGCGTCCATGAACCCCGCCATAGAAGCTGCTCGACGCTTCGGATATTCACTTCTCATTAGGCCTCCATTAGTGAGTGTCACAGACATTTCGATGTGTAAATGCTTAAAAAAAGTTGAAATTTGCCATCAGCCTAAGTGCTACGAAAGAGACATAGAACAACAAAAAAATTCTTATTGTTTCATAAGAACTTGTCAGAATTTACTGGAAACGTACCTACTGAACATTCATTCATTTCATCGTTTTCGCCTCGTTCATTTTGCCTTAATAATTGGATTTCTTTCTAGCGAATACTCCATACTGCCTACTTGCTGCCATTGTCTTCATTTTCTGTTGTGGTTAGTGTGCTTTGGAGCGGCTACTCATACGAACATTTCATGAAAATAGGCAGAAAAAGCTTATCTTCCCAGTTTTTAAAAGTTGTCAAATGAAAAAACGAAAAATTGTGAGGAATTATAGGAATGTGCATTGTTCTAAAAGTTGTAAGAATAGAGGTGAGAATTTTGTACTTGTAACGTAAATTTGGTTTCTTTTTTCTGTAATACTATTTTTGAAACATTTATTTGTAATTATCTCAAGATTATAATTAATTTCGCATCTAAAAATAGTTTGTAGAAAAATCGTGTTTTAAATACATGCTTGTGCCCCCAGTCCGCACCCTCTCTACACACCTCACTCACTTTCATCACGTTTATGACCTCATAAGATTGGGAAGTAAATCTTCGTGTTAGAAAAGCAATTAAATTGGAAGAAAGCGGTTTTAAATCATAATTTGCGAAAATATCGCGACGATTGGAGCACTGCCCTCGTTGCCAGCAGTCTTTTCTCAATAGCAAAATACTACTTGCAAAACTTTACAGATGTTTCCCATTAGGACACTTTACTACGCAGTACCGACCTTTAGGCAGGCACAGTTATCATATTCAAAAGCTTGGCTTTACATCGTTTGTCCATATAATCTTCTGTATAATCACAGCGCTAGCACAGCCACAGCTCCTTTCTGGATCGCGCAAGCGTGGATCCGTGACCGCATACCAGAGATGAACCGCCGAGTTAGCATGTATAACTCGATCTCCTTTTTTGCACAGTGAACATATGTCGACGTTCATATCAACGCTGTGCTTTAGGAGAATTTCAAATTTTTTTCGTCCGTTGATACGTTAAGCTACGGGAATAGTGGCCGTTACGCGTCAATCCGTCATTTCGTTAATTCTTTGGAATTGTGGAGCATGCTAAGTAACGCAAGATCTCAGTGAGTTTCTGGCTCTCTGACGGAGCGAACTTCAACGAATTTTCTAGGATTCTCGTTAAATCGCTAGTCCGTTACGTTCCTAGGAAACTTGCCGTTAGCTGTTATTGCTTTAATTCGTTATGTAAATAGCACACGGTCCTGGTCTTAGGTCTTGTGGACTTGCTTCTTCACTTAATATAAAGGGAAATTGTCAAGGTTAAAAGGTCGCAAATGCTCCGGGAAATACGTTGAAGAAATGGAAGGGAAAAAAGATCTCGAGAAAGCGTGAGAATTGTAGACCGTCGAAAGAAAAACAGGCAATACGCACGAATACTGAACTATTGTCGCGTTTGAAACAAACCATGCAAAATAAGCTGCGTATAAGAGAACAAAATAGATGCCACATAACCAATTTTAAGCCTCAAAATCCCCCATGAAAGGTACTTCCTTGCCGTGGTTCCTTCATAGGCTCACTTATGCCCCTAAGCTTGCGTTCGCACGCGCACGCATCTCCATGTTGAAGGATTATCCGGGCTGGCCGAAAAACCCAGCCAGCAGCTGTCCGCGAGAATTTTCCTTGACACATCCTTTCCATCTTCGTTCCGTGGGATGCTGCTTTTCATGCTCTTCCGCCGTTGCTGTGCATTCTTTCCATACACGTACATATTCTTATCGAATTCCCGCATGAGCAGTTATGAGCAAACGATGAAGATTAGACACGCAACCTGTTCTCCCTCACACTCACCCACAAACAGTCGGTCTCCATGTGACGTGGCTGTGTTTGCACATAGCGCTAGCCTATCTGCTTGACCAGCGTGGATTCCGTGCCAATTCGCCATCAAAGCAGCGTTTATGGATTGTTTCATTCTCGCTGCACTCACGGGAGACTGTTGTTAGGATTGAATTGCATTTCTGACACTATAGAAATGTATTAATTATCCAAATGTAATAATTATTCCAATGACGACCAAGCGTTTCCACGATTCCTCAAATTCTGGCTCCTTCCTGTGCACCGGAATTTTTACAAAGGTTTTAATATAAATTTTCATGATGGTTTGGACTAAGTACTATTATGTCACCATCAAGGGAAACCGCTGAGGCCATCAACGCTTAATGATCCCTTGAAATGAAAAGGAATGGGCGCGGCTTAACAGTGAGCCACACAGTCGTCAATGAGTTAAATTAGAAATGGAGAAAGAAAAAGAGAAAAAAATGGGAATCAGATTAGTTATTCCACTTGTTTTTCTGACAAGAATTTTTTTTTTGCATTTTATTCCTATATTATTGAGGCTTTTCTGATGAAACATTTTATAAGACCTAAAGTCATCGTCTTCAGGATTAGGATTCATGAACGCATAACCAATCAATACCAGGCTATCAAACCAACTTTCACTCCTGACTCCCGTTCAGACAACTTAGTGCGTCTTTTCGCACTAAGTTGTCTGAACGGGAGTCAACAACGCTAACCATCATGAGTTTGCTCGCTAATCTTTGCATGAATTCCGGCTAGAAGTCTGCAAAAATGTTGATTCGAAAAACCTTACGTCTAGCCCACCGAGGGCTTCTCTATCCTGTGCTATAGAATATCGATGTTGTTTTAAGCACAGGATCCAGAAGTCGCACACTGCCAAAAATAGCAACGAAATACACGTACTCCACGCTTTCATCGTTCTCATGTTTTTTTTCTTTTTTTTTGCCTTCTGTTGGATTCTTTGATAACTTTTCTTTTAGTCTTTCTCCTCTGGAGGAAAGATAGGCAAAGGTGTAGAGTCTCCCTAGTCTTCGAATTTTCGAATTGGTCCCTGATTTATAATACTAACAGAATCTATTGAATTGATCAGTTTTCATTCCCTTTCAAGCGACAACAGAAGCCGATAGTGTTGCTAAAGTAAGTTGACGCAATTATCGACCTCTCGCTTCTCCTTATTCTTGTGTTCTTTACCTCGATTAAACAGTGTCGTAAATGCTTAGGTTCAAAGAAATCAAGTAACATTCTCTCTCATTTATTTATTATTCTTTATGGCTAGTTGAAAAATGAACATATGTATGATTAATGCAATATAATAATTCTCCCAAGACTAGCTGGCTGATTACGCCGATGCTTGCTTGTTCGTGTGGAAGGTTTCCTTTTTTTCGGAGGATTTGTTGATATGCTCTAACATCACTGGAAGAAAGACGTCCTCAGAAGCCCACACGCCTACCTCCTCTATGAATTCGTTCACTTCAAGCGCACTCCGAGGCGGGTTCGGCGGAACCTCTTTGTAGGAACCCCAGGCGATTGCTTAGGGGGATGATTCCGCACGGCAAAACCCGCAACTGCACAACTACATTCCGGAGCGGGTTATTTATTCGTAGCCACATTCACAAAATTATCTTAAGAAATATGAGTAATGGTTGATAATCTATGCGTTATCATTGCTTTAATGGCACTCACATCTAATATTGCATTTCTAAAAAAAGAAACTAAATGTCAATGTATAATGACTTTTTGCGCTTCGTTATTGGTTTCTGTATTGTATAAAATTTATTATTTGTCGTGGAATACCTACGAGCAACTGGATAGATGTTCTCACATCACCGCTATTTTTGCCAACTACTGTGTCGCGTTTCTCAGAAACGATAGATGCTGTATGCACCTGGCAAATATATTTTTGTACGCTCTTGTCTGATGAATCTACTTGGCAGTTACCAGAAAAGTTGTGGGTGAAGTGGCCTGTTATGCGTTACTAGCTGTAGGGTACATCCTCTCTCAGCTGCGAAGTATGCCATGGACGTTCCCGGCATGATACAATGCTTCTCGCTCATCCGGAATATCACAGTTTTTCCAGCAAAATTTGGTACTTGGAGGTATCTCAACCACTTTTTGTTACTGGAACATTCGTGAATCTCCCACCAGTGAATTTACGATATGTAGTAGGAGCCCCCCTCTCGTTCCTCAACAACCGGGTCCTGAACGACTACACAAAGTTTCCTTTTTTTCATCTGACACCACTGACCAGCAAATAACAGGAGCCGATTATTGAAAAAACTGTGACTTTCCCGTTAGAGATGGACAAAATTCCTGGACAGGAATTGCTGGTTCAGTTCTCTCCACTTCCATTACCTAGATTTTCTTTGGTGCCAAAATGCACTACCTTTGCTTTAGAAGCGTATTCACCGTAGGCTGAAAAGGTTCCTGGCCGGGAAGTTCGTTGATTCTGGCCACTGCCTCACGTCTCAGTCCACACCTACACCACTTCAAGTGTGCGTAGGAGCAGGGGAGGGGGGGGGGGAAGGCGTGAACGTTTACTTATTCATCCCTTTTCGATGTTTTTATGTTTGCTTTTCTCCTGGTTCATAATCCTTCCTTTTAGTTTCAATAAGCAGTATGGGTCCCACAAATGCAATTCTGTGCAAATTCGTCATCTGTCCTTGAAGGAACACACAGTTTTCTATAAATATTTCAACTCTATTGAAGGAAGCCTTTTCCCTTTCCTTCTTGTCAGCACCTCTTTACCTCCTTCCAGTGAAATCACTGTTTTCATACAACTATGCCAGTACTTATATTCGACTATAAAACCTATTTTTTATGAGATTCTCGCTAATGACCATCATCATGCGACCAATAGGGAAATATCATCAAGTTTTTCCTTCTAACATATGTACTTCTTTGTATGCTTGGGGACTTTTCGACAATAGTATTTGATGGGTTTCGCAACTTCTCACCCAGGGAAGTAAACTGGTGCATGTGGTACAGTGATCAGGGTTAGGCAATTCAGTTTTGCTAATTCGACCATTTTCTCAAGAACGCCCAGTCACGGACTTTTTGAATAAAAAGCGTGCCCGAATTTCAGAAAACGGAGAGTTCACCGTGGTTTGTGTGCATCCTGCACAGTGCCGAGTGCTTGCTCAGGATGCGACGGTCGACGTGAAACCGGAATTTCCGGGCTCGAGGCTTTGCTCTGCCAGCCGCGCACCTCCGCTGCCGCTGCTCACCGCGCTCTAATTCCCTGCGCATCGCTCGCCAGCGCCAAGACGGGAACCCTAATTGCCGAGCAGGTTCCGTCCGCGCGTATCGGCACCTTTCCTGGGTACTTGTGTGTGGCGGTGGTCAATACTTCAAGTGAACCAGTTCAACTACGAGTCGTCCGCCCTGGATGCCGCTGCAATCTTGTTAACATTCCGTTATTCTTCACGGACTTTGGTTTATTTGTGGTTGATTTGTGTTTCCTGGATTGAGAACCTGCCATTGCACTGAAAAAAAAAGAGTTCTTTACCGCTAAGGCAAGTGTGTTATTCCATTCAAGCGTCCGCTGTCGAATTCCATTATCCCTTCGCCAACAGCTCCTTCGATTTCGCTTTGTTGTTCTTTCAGTGTTTCGCGGCGGCAAAACCGCAATCAAATCCAGGCAAAGCGTTCACGACGCGGCAATGAATAAACACATGCTTTGCGTTGTAACAGCTGAGCTATCCAATATATGAAAATTTCCTGGATTATCTTCCTGGATCCGCATTCGATTCAATAAATATCTTACCTATGAATATGTTGGCATCTCCAGGCCACGAATAACTTATTGAGATTGCTCGTGTTAACGTATCAAAATCTGGCTTTTCTCCTGCAACCATCCTTTACCGCGGAGTGCCGTTGTCTACCCAACTTTGACCTATGGTTAATCATGCTTTTGTAATCATACTCATGGCTATAAAATTACCAACGACGCATCCTTGTCAGGTTATCTTTATCCGATTAATACGAACCCATGTTGCTGAAATGTCTACTTCTCCTCAATTTCTGCTGTTTCTCACTGAGCTACCTCACTTGGGCCAAAGATCGTTTTGATAGATAGTTCGCTTATTTTTTATGGCAGCATGACGAAGGCCGTTGGTAATGGATACGTAACCACAATACTTGTCCTCCTACAGTTATGTGGGCTGAGAAATCACCAGCTTTACAGGATTTTTGAACTTTTATAATGTTCTCCGCTGGAAATTCGCTGCATTGACTCATTTAAATCCTTTATTTTATTTATATTTTTAGTTAATTTTCACAGATCAACTTCATAATTAATCAAATTGCTGATTTTTTCCGGCCAACCACACCCCTATTTCATCGCCTTCTCCCTTCACTTCCAATGTTCTTTGCAGTGGATGAGCTAGGGAAACATCAGTGTTCCAAAAATCATGATTATTACATGTGGTGAGTGTAAGTGCACAAGCACCAGTTTTCACTCGACGCGTAATCGTATTCTTTACCATGTGGATGTGAGCCAAAATACGGTACCAACCCCTTCCAGCATGGACACTGGAGTACACCCAATACGTAGGATTATTGAAATTAGCAGAAGCAAGCGAGCAGTGCCTCTCATCTAGGAGTCTCGCACAGACCGAACAAAATCCTAAGGAACCTCCGCTCCGTGTTCCTTCTTGCCCTTATGTTCCACATTCTGAAAACTATAAACATCGCAGTTACGTATCTTTTGTTCTGTGTGGAGCTCTTGGCCAAATTGATACTCCAGCCACGCACGTAAAGTTTCCAATAATCTAATTGCTGTAGTGCTCGCGGCCCTCAAAAGTGCGGTAACCCTTTGAGCCTATTGTTTTTATGGATACATTTCCTTCCCATGGACGGTGTTTGCTAGTGTAGTGGCGAAATTGTATTTCTTCATTCGAAAAGGGGCATTTTTGACTGTTAAGTTACCGTCTGTCAAATTGCACGTTTACTGGGTAACCAGAGGAAAAACTTAGGACCTTTGTTTTTTCCTGTTTTCTAGAGCATCATCGGTGCACGTTGTCTTCGAACTTGTTTGCGTTTTAACAGCGTAGTTTTCGATTGCATTTATTACATTGTTCTGAAATCTTTTTTACTTGCTATTGTCTAGCATTTATTGTAGAGTGACTTGATTTTCCCTTTGTTGTTTGCCATGTATTATTTGTATTATTTATCATCATTGACTAGTGTTTTCGCATCAATTCATCCGTGGCATAAGACTTTGGGTCACCCAATATGTACACCCAAAATTCCTCCCGAACCTTAGTGTCGTTCTGCTCCTTATCTTCTGAAGCTCTGCTCCATTTTATCCGCGCGGGCGTCAACCTAGAAATCTTCTGCATCGTTGCTTCAGCGACCAAAACATTCTGCTCCTATCTGGTCGGATGTTTCCACTTCTGCCCCTCTCGCATCGTAGGCGCGGACAGACTTGTTCATGCTCTTGCACTTCCTATAAGTTGTTCTGAGCATAAACGGTCATGAACGCTTAGTAGACACTATCTTTGCTTGTATTGCAGTTTTCCAAAATAGATCGTGATAATTTACGTTTTATTAGAGCAGGTAACGACAAACACCAGAGTACACTATTCCAAGTACTGGCCATTGGAGCCCATCGTTTCCTGTCACCTGCCTCATAACAACTCAATGCAGAGAACCTGGAACACTTAACACTTTGATCGCTTCCCTTTTGGGTGCAGATCTCGGGCTTCTGGAAAAACTACCCGCTTTGAGCAGTTCACAAACTGGTTTATGCATAGCCCACGGAAAATGGTACTAAGGCTCGCAGTACCGACAACTTTTCGTCCCCTCTTCACTTAAGCTTATAATGTTGAAAGACATTCTCACTGCATACAGATTCACATCACATTCCACCTCCGGACATCATGGCGGCCAAAGCACTATGTGCACATTGTTGACGAACTATCAGAGTTTTGTGCCGAGCCCTAGCACCTGCTGTTTTGACAGATTTTCAAGACTTTTTGATGGGTAGTGATGGACTGTTGGAAGTGTTTGCGACGCTTCGTATGATTCATCTTCTATCACCGGCGACTCGTTATATCACATTTTGTCTTCGTTATGCTTTTTTGACTGCACATTGACAGAAAAGTTGCAAAGGGAACTTTTGAAAACTAGAATGTGGTGGATGAGTCACTAAATGGTCTCATTCTAATAGGAAGGGTGTTCTTGTTTGTTTGGTTGAAAATTTAACATTTCTCTCTTACTACATGTACGCTATTGTAAGTGATCGTAAATGGATAAATTCAACATATCCAACGTTAAACCATCAATCTATTAGGTTGTTGGAGAGTGGCCGCTATAGCTGCCACGCCATGATTTGGTCAATTTGTAAATTACAATTTCTTCCTTCGCTTGTTTTCCTTAAAACATGGAAAAAATGTCTATTAATGGAAAAACAGCGATGCCTCCAGATGCGCTACTTTCCAGAAGGATAAAGCTGACAATCACTCACGACATAGAATCTTTCAATAGCTGCTACGTATTTCAGATACTCGTTTTGCTTCTTCTGTAGAGGTAACAAATTTTCCTTATCATCTTTCTTTTCACATTTCTAGTTTTAGGGCTACTGGGCTACTTTAGTCCTTCTACGTTTTGTCTTTTTTGGGATTTGGCCCTTATAAATACATCCGACTGAATGTAAAGTGGAAAAATCGGACATTCATGCTAACATAGCATAAAATTTGAACTTAGAAAAAAATTATGCCCGAGAACCAGACTTTGGCAAAAATTTCCGTTTCTCCCCTACGGCCACTTCTATTATTTGTTTGTTTTTATTTGTCGTTCTACGCTCTGTGGGGCTTAAAAGTTTGGATGTACTCCTGCTTGTGTATGAGCTTAATGGAAACAATGATATTTTTATAGCCAGCCTATATACCTACCTCGTGGACTGAGCAGACGAGTTTTCAAAGGACCGGTAACGATATTTTTTGATCCATCTAGAAGAAGATTCATTAGCACCAAGCGGTTTCCTGGAACATGGCGCCGTCTATCAGCTCTCGTGCTTCCACCCAACATATGCTTGGGAGGATTTACTGTACAAGATGTGTATAGCCAGCGAAGGCCCCACATCCGTATCGCCGTTGCTCCTTTTTACCGAGCGTTCTTCGATAGCACCGAATGCCTCGCGAAGTGTTTCTTCACACATTCCTCGCGTAACACATCTGGCACATCTCATCTCGCCGACATAACGCCTTATGAGGCATATACAGCGGCCTACAAGATGAGTTCTTGTCACGGGCCTGGTATGAATCCGGATGCTGTGATCGTACTAGACAACAGGCTGAATTTACAGAGGCTGGTTTTCATCCATCTTCTACCCTGGCGTGGTTTTTTTTTTGAGTTTCGAATGTTGCAGTATCAAATCAGGCTATAGAAGTGAACATTAAGTTTTTCTTTGTGCTTGTAACGAATAGTTTTTCTACGCCAAGGTGTGTAAAATCACCTGGGGCCGCATGCATCATTGAGACTGCCCAGGGTAAACGTTTTGAAACACTACAAATTCACCTATCGTTAGCACAGGAGTCAACAAATTTACCTTGGGTAATCTCAATGATATGTGCATCCAGTCCCTGTATCACCTGTACTTGTTCTCGTTGTTCTTCCTGTAGATCAAGCGAGCACCAGTTATCCTTCCTTCAATCCCACATGTAAAATACTGATCAGTAATTGGTTTGGAATTTTACATTTTGGACCTTCTGTGAGCAATTACAGCTTGAAATAAAATGAATAAGAGACAATATCTCGTTACTTTTCCTATTATATGGGGGAGCGTAAATTCACTCATTCATAAATATATCTGTGGTTCTTCCGGAAGCGACTAGGCCACAACTGAGCTTCGCACAGAAATAGTGAGGATTTATTTATTGCAATATCCTGAACAGACTGATCTTTGACTGAAGCCAATGGTTTCTTTTTATTTTCTACTCCACTCAAAGTTGATGGTTTCCGTATCGTCGGCAATTTCATTGTATTGCTGTGCGCTACACGTTTTTCTACGGACTTCAGTCACGCATGTGGTGCGCTGCAGTGTCCTTGCGGCCCAAAAATGAACGCAAGACGGACTGGGACTTCCGAGATGGGAGCTGTTTCCTGAACAACTTTTGACAACTAGCAGATTTTACAGCACTGACACCCCATCTTAGTGATGCTAAGCAATCTATTCATCAAGTATTAGATATTTTGTGCTGTTACTAGTGAGCGTTGTAATTACTGATATCAATATATCCAGTGTTAAACATTATCTAACATCAAACATTCAGATATATTGATATCAGCAATTACAACACTCACTAATAACAACACAAAATAATATTAATATTCCTGTTATGCTTATCCTTCGTTAAAGTATTGATAATTAGGCCACTCCAGCTTCAACTTTCAAAAGCCCCCTTCCCATGGCTTACCTACACGATTTATTGAGGTTAAAAAGGATGATACAAATGAAATGAGCGGATGCGCAGACAGTCAGAGAGGTGAGACCGAAATAAGAGAGATTTGTACTAAAACTAGCGCTAGTCGCGAGTCAGACTTTTGCGCTCATTCGCGGTTCATTTTCATTAAAAATCTTTCCATGCACTTTTCGAATGAAAATACTGTACGCACCTAGTGCAAATAGCCCTGAAATGCTGCACGGATCTGGGCTCTCACATTATTATGAGTTAGTAACGATCATTGTATTCCTTTCAAAGTATACGAACTTCTGGTCTGAATGGCACTTCTAACTTCCTTTGATTTTCTGTTCCACCTCTATATCTTTCATCTCATTGCGAACCTTAAAGAGTTACTACTTGCTCATGTTTACCCAACGTCAGCTTCGCGCTTATGCACGTCTTTATAGCCGCCTTCTAAGGCCCGCATGTAGGAGGAATCACCCGTTGTCTAGTCAAACAAATATGACTCAGTGCAGCCACAACCCCAGTTGTGGTATTATTGTTTCGCTACATCGATCGCATCGAATATTCTAAATGGGAGAGGAGTGAGCTTTTCGCTTATTTTCAGTCTTTTATTTGATGCGCTGCATTTTATTATAACCCTATTTCTAAATAAGTAAATATTTTCTCTCATAAATAAGTACATATTTTCCCTCATAAGTCCCCCATCCCTGCTGTTTTCCAGAAACGCAGAAATCAGGAGTTGATTTTGTCCTAAGTAGCTATTTTCCTACATTGTTTTTGTTTGTAAGGGTTTTTTTTAATTTGTGTAAAAATGTTGGAGATTTCGTCAGCTGCAATGAGTTCCACGCACATCCTCAAAGTTTTTTTTACCATGATCCTATGCCAGCATTGGTGAAAAAATATTTTAAATCACCTGGCGTAAATTTTTGAGAGTATTCTCACAAATGAAATGTTCATCTTTCGTTTCAGGAGTATAAACCCTGGATATCCGCTTGTGTAAATGAACTCGCTTCGGGAGTGTTTTTGCCTCCACTCTGCCACCGATATGTGTGGAGGTTATGCGGAAAAGAACTCGCTATTCATGAAACCGACGGAAGCCTATCTGAGCTGCCCGACTGGTAAACGGGATGGTGCGCACAGGCGCTTCACAAAGGTGTTGCGTCTTTTTCATAAGATTTTTCTCACTTAAATCTTGTTCTTATTCTTGAACACTTACAAAACATTAATTGTTAATAATTTCGAACGTTTCGACATGCATAAACTGCCTTTTACCTTTATCACTGTTTATCTGTTCAATCTCGGCCTTTTCCGTGAATTCAAACCTCCCGTCGTCGCTATTTTCCAACTTCCTTGTACTACTTTTGCTGGACGGGTAGCTGTTGTGGAGCAGGGCTAGGGGCAACAAAAACAAAGAAGAATTACTATATACCGCCGACATATTCATGGATATGGGCGCTGGAAAATGGCTGTTTTTCGAGGAACTGTGTGGTATTGATGTTGTCAGGATAATGATCCAAATGAATCGAATATCTCTTGGCCGTTTCCTGCCTTCCAACCAGTTTTTGTTTCTGATATCCCTCTGATTCACTATTGTTTTTGCTTTTCGGATTTGGAAAACTCTGGAAAGCTTCGTATTTCAATCACATTTGTTATACGTATTTATGTGGGGTAATTCGGCTATTATTTATTATTTAAAATTATTAAAATCATTATTTAAAATTTCGTGCAGGCAAAAGCATGCCCATTATTCCAACCTCTCTAAATCTATACATATATAGAGTGCTCCACAGTTTTCTGTTTTGGTTTTCTGTAGAATACCTTCTGTCTGATTCCACCTCGAATTTTGTCCGTTCTGAGCATTTTCCTCCTTCGAATCAGTCCTCCTTGTGCTTCGAAATGGGAATGGATGCCGCAGAAAGCTCTTGCCTGGATTTACTTTTTTAAATCTTTGAAATGGTCTATGCCGATCATGGTAAACAGATTGAATTTTCGCGAGATAGTCGTACACTCTCATTTGAAAGAAGTGAGAGGAGAAAATATGTTTGGACTTTTATATAGGCTTTCTTAGTGTCCACTTTGCCTTTTTTGCTCACTTCACATGCTTAAATTTTATCGAGTCTCACATCATTCTACCGCTTTCCATCCTTCTGGATAATCCAAGACTCAACGTTTTCGAAACGAGATTCGGATCCTTGTCGTTCGAGTCGTTCAAATTTCAAGAACACAGAATAAATGCTAAAGCAATATGGAAAATTTCAAATTTTCACTATCCTCAGTAGCTGGAAAATTTTAAAAAATCAATTTATTCATTGGATTCGGTGTCGGCAAAATCAAATCAATGGTTTCCGTGCAATTTCCATATTTATGCAGGCGATCGCTTCAATGGCTTCGATTTATTTCTCCACATTTTTTAAATACAGTCGTCGCTCAAATATGTGTACTTGTGCATCAGAATACCTTTACTATTGCATCTTTGACACGGTGGTCTGTCATCAGCGCCGAAGTTGCCCCCCTCCCCTCCGGTTTCCTTTCTCTCACTCCCCTGTCAACTCCGTGAACGGCATACAAGGATTTGCTGCTCTTCTAAAGTGGAAGAGTTTCTAAAACGGAATGTGATGCCCTTCATTCTAAAACGGAATGTGATGCCCTCGCCTCTTCATTAGTTGCCACTTCTGGCTGGTATGAGGCATCCAGGTAAAATGCCCTGATTTTTACTAGGAAAACTCGCCCATTTTGGAATGGCGGGTAGACCATTACTTATGCTGTAATGTTGATGAATTTCACCCTATGCAAAAAGAAAAGGAAAGTGAAGAACGACTGTAAACGGTCAAATGCTCATCTGCGAAAGAAGCTTTCGTGGAATTTTGAAGGCCTGCACACTCACTAATGGTTGCTTTCTGGCACTGTAGCCAGAACAGGATATGCTAGACGATTACGGCAAAATTCTTTAGCTTCATTGTCTTCTTCCCTTGATTTGTATTTATTCGTTATTTTATGTTTAACGCACTACGAAATGGTGTCAATTAATATAACAGCTAATTCAAAACGAAACCTTCCGTATTTTCTTGAGTAAGAATTAAAGTCACCCGGGAGCAACACGTAAATCTCATTGTAAATCTTACTGCGTATTAACAACCTTTATTGACATTTTTCATCCGTATATATTTAATGAATTCAGCTGAAGTTTTCTGACACTGTCGCGAATATGTAATGTCTTCTTCCTCCTAAATGTTTGATACTTTTACTGTAGCTTAATTTAGACGCAATGCACAATAATTGTTGTCAATCGAACCGTAGCCTTGTTACCTTTTAACACTTATTCTTTCACAGGTAAATAGCGTATTCGCTCAAATCTGTTAGCGAGAGGAATAAAATTGTAATAGTAACGACAACGAATCGCTCTCGAACATTTATGAGTTAACAATCAACGCTGTAGAAGGCTAACCTCCTGTTTCTATTGAAGCTACATTTGGAATGGGTGCTCTTTAGTCACTGTACTTTGAGAGTATGTATTACCACATTAAGTGTAAAGATTCTGACCTCTCGCTTAAATGCACGCAGAAATTCATTTTTTGACTTTCTTCTTCTGATAAGGGCAACACTAAAGATAATTTTCAAGTCTGAAACTCCAAATTTTTTGGAGTCTCCAGAAATTCTACGCACGTTGTATCGCTTTAGGCAGCTGCATTCTTAAAGGCAGAGGGCCACCTCGTTCTGCCTGTTGGATTTAACAACATATCCTAGACCTTCTCATCATGTTGATCCTCGGGATATACATCAAAAGACACAGAAGCGACGAAATCCCCATTTTTGAAAGGCTCGAACTGGATAAAAATTTGGAGCCCGGAGGCGGATCGCTCCAAGCTGTGCTGGCTGCCTGCCACGGCTGCCGCGTTGATCAACGAGTCTTGGCGTGTTCAATCGATAAGATCAACGGCTTCACATGTCAACTCGGGTTGGTAAACTGTTACAGACCTCGTCCTGGAAGACGGGTTTATAGACCATTCTGAGACAATTTATGCATACCGTTGGAACCATAGCGCCGAGCAGATGCAGAATCTGCTGTTAGCTGAACTACGAAAACGAGGTGGACCCCTGCCTTTAAGATATAGTGGACTAAACAGGTATCTTCCTGTCCCCGAATGACTTGTGGCATGACAAGAATCAGCTACATATTTCTCGAACAACTCAGTTTTGCAATGGTGAACTGTGTTTCCCGCACTTCACTTCACCTTTCTCGTACTCTGCTGACCTACTTTCCTTCAATTCTTCCTTTCCAAAAGTTGCTCAACGCTCTCTGCTCAAATCATCCATTTGGTCGCTCTTGTTGCGTATGCTGTGTATTTGCATTGTTTAGATACGTCTGTGTGGCATACGCTCTCCCATTTTCCAATTTCTGTTATTTTCCACTCTTGAAGACTCAAAACCATGCAATATCCTAAATGCACTAAGAAAATAGGGGACGAAAAAGGCAGCATTATCGACTTTTTTGTCGTACCCTGTCCGCGCTACTAGACCAACGTGGTCTACGGCAGTGGATTAGAAACATTTGAAAATCGTTTTCTCATGAGTTGTGACAGAATTAACCAATGTATCCTGTAGCCATCGCAGTCGAAAACTGAAGGTTATGCTAAACCTACACTCCTTCTCAAAAATTCTTGCCTCACGCTGAACCGCCCGCTAGCTTAGCCACGTCACACCACGTATGATAATGCATAGGTGATGCGGCGCGGCGTAGAAGATGGACGGTGAGGCGTGAGGCAAGTATTTTTGGGAAGGACTGTACATCTATATTGCATCATATTCCGATCCGGTCGGATAACAAAAGGTACGCATTGGTCTTCGTTATCCGGCGATCGATACGTATCATTTGTTACCCGACCGGATCGGACTCCGATGAACTATCGATATAGCTTAAAAACTCGATGCCGAAAGTTTTCATTTTTGGCCTTTGGATATGTTATAATAGATAGCTTACTCATTCCGGATATTTTCGACGATGTCTCCACCTTAGATTAAATGGGATTACCTAAGATTACCTTAGATTTTGTGCAGGCAATATGAATATGGAAAGTTCTCTGTTACTAATATTCTTAGTTTCTTAGAAACCTTTTAAGAAGATAAGAAAGATGCGTTGGTATCTGGTGTCTACATAAACAGAGGGAGAGGGCCACAAATTCCAGCAACCTCCTCTCTTTGTTTCTGTTTTAATTGTTATAAATAATAGTAGAATGTTTAGTAGAATATGCTATGTACTCCTGAGTTCTTCAATTGGTCTTCGTTATCCCGTTATCTGTCCGTGAATTTTCGATCTTTTTTTTCTTTTATGAGTTGTTTTTTTTTCTTGAGATCGTGCCCCGTTCCTTGATCAAGAGCGTCATCCTCAAAAGCTGTGAGACTCATCAACTTTTTTGCAGATGTGGTCAGCATGGTTGATAGTCATCTACACAATCACTTGTTTACTAGTGATAGGAATAATCGCCATTGGAGTGTGGTTCGTTCGGGTGGACATGCAGCGGTCGAAGATGATATCAGGTACACCACTATGCCTATCGCCTGTTGTTGAAAGGAAAATTTCCGATTAGTAAATCCTTCAGAAAAGTACGTAGACACGAGTAAGGCGACAGACGTCTAGTGCTTGCCCCTGCCTCATCTCAGCTACTTCCATTGTGATACTCGAACTGTGCCTGGTATTCATTCGACTGTACATAAAGATTGTCTATTTCTACACAGTTGTATCTTTTTTTACTACCCCAATACCTTATCGAGAGGGTCGAGAGAAATTTTTTACATCTTCGATGTTCGAAATCTAATTTCTCTCTACGAATGATTCTGAATAGGTCATTGTCGAACAATGACCTATGTATACATGAGAGTCGTGAAAGGATATCACATTTGTTGTCTCCTCCTATAAAGACTCAATTCCTTGGAAACTGAAAATTTGAAGTACTCGAAAGATGTCCCCATTACAGCCTGGACATTCTTTGAAAATCTCCAATAGACCTTAGTACACTCTGGACAAAAGAATTCAGTTTCTCTCATGGAAAAATTCGTTCATGTCAAAAATACGAAAAAGACTATGCGTCTGAATTAAAATCCTGAAAACACCACTGAACTTGATGTGACTGCAGAGATAAATCGAATAGGAAGCGGGCAAACACCTAAAAGCATGAAGCATGAATCAGCCTAACTATATTCTCTGCAATAACTATTTAACCTGCTTGCTAAATAGTTGTAGAATGAAAAGCTAGTAGAATAGTTGATTTTAGCACTTCTTCGCTGAATATTTGCGAAATGGAAAATCGAAAGATTCTCGAAATG
Source organism: Ancylostoma caninum (assembly GCA_037903475.1). Lineage (NCBI taxonomy): Eukaryota > Metazoa > Nematoda > Chromadorea > Rhabditida > Ancylostomatidae > Ancylostoma > Ancylostoma caninum. The sequence continues at coordinate 673,273 of JBAJFG010000061.1, read as the reverse complement.
TGTATCATGCGACCAAATGAGATATTTGAACTCAAGGTAGAGTCTAGGGATTCGAGCATTTTATTCATAAGAAAACTGACCTTGAAAATTCCGATGTGTCTAATTAGAAAAAGTGGAGCTGTTAAAAGCAAGTGGTTTTGTTCAACCATTGTAAAGCCACTGACGACTGATGCTTTGTAGACTTCCTAATATACAGTGGACGACAATGGCGGTGGCCCATCGGCGGCCCCGAGAAGGAATTCGCACGCACCGGTATCGGTGTCGTCTGCCGCCGGAATGCTATTCCCAGGCGCCTTCGGTTCGGTCGAAAATCCTCAAAATGGGTAGAAATAGCATAACAACAGCAGAGGACATTGGTTAAGGCGCGGTCGCGCGACGTCCTTCTCAAGGCCGCGGACTTTATTGTGGTGGGACTTTGTCACTGTTTGCTTCAAGGTCCTTGTACATGAGCCATTTCATGTCTATAACAAACGAAAAAAACGAAATACCTAAGAAAAAAATATTTGTGAACGACAACTGAAGGCAACATCAGAAATCTTGGAGGTTTAAAAAACGAGAAGAAAAAGAAATACAACGAGGCAAAGGATAGTTAATAAACCGAGGGACTGAGGGAGTTCCCCAGCAATGCCTTCAATGATCTTACACTATCGGGAATTAATTGCCTTTTACTTAGTCTAAGGTAAGCTGAAGCAGCTCTAACTGAGAAAAACTCTACTCTGCAATTCAATTTCGCTCTCAGAACAATTATTTTGGAATATCCTCCTCTTGTGATAGAGGACCTGAACTCGCAGAAATCGTGAGGACCGCATTTTCCATGCATGATTTTGTGGAACATGATGAGATCAAATTTCCTCCTTCTGGACGCGAGAGAATGTTATTTCAGATTAGCATTCCTATCTGCTGCGGAAGGAATTTTATCATAGAGATAGCCTATTACTCTAGTCATTAATTTCCTAGTGAAACTATTCTCTACACTTTCGATTTTATTGATGAGTTTCCGTTTACGTGGACTGGAAATAACAGTACCATATTCCAGTAGCGGACGAACATAGGTCTTATAAGCTCGTATTAGAACGGCAGTGTTTTTTTGTAGTTAGTGCACGAAAGATATTGTGCACTACCCTAGTAGCCCTAGAAATTTAAATCCTTTGTTGTCGGGAAACCAAGGTCACGAATTTGTTCTGCTTTTTGGAGAGGAGCCCCGCCGAGCTCATAATCATGACAAAGATTTTTGGACCTTAAGTGAAGCAGTCGAATTTTCCCTTTAGAAAGTGGAAGGCCCAATTAAGCGACCACTCATGAACTAACGTTATGGCCTGCTGTAAGCATCTATAGTTATTATTATTGGAAATAGACCGGTATATCCTAATATCTTCTGCAAATGCACAGAAACTAACGTTAGAGGAGATAATGAGTCCGGGCACCTCATAGGACACGGGTCTGATTCGCACTGGATTATAGAAGAGGCAACTTTGGGCCTATTTCATGTGCTGATTGCAACTATCACCACTATTTTGCTGATTAATAACAAAATCATGTGCATTACTGGGACTACAAACCTGTTATCACATTTTGTAACCGCTCTTCCTACTTGGCATCCTTTTCCCTTTTTTTTCGCCATTTTGGCACAACACTTGCTGACCTGATATGTATCATTATCTCATTTTTTGATTGGGAATTTGCGGCTAACAGTTCATAGCAGTGCTACGAAAATGAAACAGCACGCGAAAAAAAGTCACTCCGCATCTGTGCCCCAAAAATTTCGATTTTTTTTCGCTAAAACTTTGCTTAGGAAGGTTATTTGATGCCCATAGCACGAATTGTTTATCGTACATGTCGTACCCGTTTTGCATCGAAACTCCAGTCCAGACTCTGATCACAGTCATCATCATCATATAGCACGAAACTCCCATTTTCTCGCCGGAATAGCTAATTTCTCTAAAATTCCCGTAGTATTTCTGTCATACCGATACAGAAGCGGGAATCTGACACAAGATGAGTACAACATAACCGCAATTTCATGGGTATTCTGTATTTCAGGGAGACCTGTGAGAAGAGCCAGAATTGAAAAAAAATCGACAAAATCAAAAAAAAATATGTATTCATGTAATATAGGTATGGAATTCGGAATTCGTACCAGCACCTCCAACTACCCCCTTTCTGCAATATTCCAGGGAAATTCAAGATTTCGAGCTCGGGGACGTTAGAGGGTCTGCTGAAATACAATAGTACCCATAGTTCCAGTGCCGCTATGTTTTAAATGTTTTGAATTGATCAATTTTAGAAATATTCTTCGAAATTTTTCTCATCTATTTACTGGCGATCGAAGCATATTTCTGCCCTCCATCATTTCGCCCTTTCTTCAGTTTCCCGTAGACGAAGCCACGTGTAATAATTATGCGTTCGAGACTGTTCTCTCACCGCGGACAGTGTAGTGAACGAGCTTAGGTCACCAAGTCACCAAACATATCTGTTGTTATGAATATTGTGAATAATATGTGAATTTAGTCTCTGGTACAGTGTCATTTGCAGCTGTAGGGGTACTCCAGTTTTTGACCACATCGTGTTTTCTCCTAAAACAACCAACCTAATTCTATCAACATTCGATGTAGAATGAACTCTGCCTCGTTTCTTTTCACTTTTTTTATTAATTTCCATGCATAACATTTTAACGAGAAATTAGAAAACGTCGTTCTAGAATTATAGATTGAATAATAATACTCGCAATCGTTGAATATTCCACTTAGGGAGCAACAACGAAAAATGTAGATCCCATGTTCGACGTTCAGTGAATCTTGGCATGTCGATAGTATCTCGTTTTCTTTCTTCTGAGCCGTAACCAAGATTGATATAACACTTTATTCGGCTAACGTTTCGGCTTACTCGCCTTCGTCAGAGCCTGGAATGTAAAGAACATATGTAATCTACCCCCACAAACGTCTCATCATCTACAGAAGAATCCAACATGTGTTAAACAAAAGCCAACCGACTGGATTAAAACTATGGTACTATTCGCTCACCTTGTACGCTGCCAAGCAGGATTTTGGGGCCACCGTCAGCTAGACACGCGTTAACGTTAGCGGTATGGGGGGGACCATCAACCTAGCGGCTGATAAGTCAAAACCCGCATAGAGCGAGGAACGGCGCGAGTTCATTGGTTATGGCAATGCACTCATCTTTCCTATTCATTTTTGGCGATTTCGCTGAAATCCAAAATGCCTCTAGTGTTTTGCGCACTGATATCTCCACCTCTCGTGCAAGGATGCAGACGTCTACCCCTAACACCTGATCGTTCCTGCCCACCTCTCTAGCACCAACGCATTCCTTGACCAACTACGCCATGCGCAGTCCGGAGAGAATGACTTCATGGAATCCTTTGACGTCACATCGCTTTACACCAATGTATCTACAAGCGCGGCGATGGAAGCTGTTTTTGAACTCCTTTCAGACAAAATTGATGCGCTAAACTTATACGGTTTCACCATTGGGCAAGTTATGACACTCGTAAAAGAGTGCCTCAACTGTTCAGTATTTCGATGGGCAGGGAAATATTTTAAGCAAACTGGCGGTCTGGCAATGGGACAGAGGCTCGCACCCACGCTGGCCATAGCTTTCATGGCAAAAGTGGAGGATCCTGTGCTAGAACGACGACTTACTTTATACTGCCGTTATATTGTCGATTGTTTCATCGTTTGCCCCACACGAGCGGAAATGGATGCTTGCTTTGATCTACTCAATAACAGGTCTGAGCATATCAAGTTTACCCGGGAAAAGCCCGAGGCGAACTGGCTAGCTTTCCTCAATGTTCAGGTATGCCTAGCCAACGGGGACTATAGAACTAGGTGGTACAGAAAACCAAGTAGCAAAAACATCTTTATTCACTACCTCTCGGCCCACCCAGTAAAAACAAAACGCGGCGTTATTGCTAAGATGATCCATACGGCTAGAACAGTTTCTTCGGATAACAGATTGAAAGCCGATTCACCCGATATGGCCTTCCAAACAGCGCGATCTAACGGTTACCCCACTAACAACTTTCTCAGATCAAGGTATGGCCGCACCCGGGTAAACTCACCTGGATTGGAAGGAGACAAAAAGTACCCTTTTGTCTACCTTTCATTTCAGACCCTTTCAGCAAGGCAGTAAGAGCATGCGTGCGTAGGGCGGGTCTAGAAGACTCTCTGAGAGTCGTAGAGATACCACCTACAAACCTAAAGCAAAGGCTAATAAGTAATCGCGCCTATGGTCGCTTGTGCTGTACCAGAAACTGCATAATTTGCCCAGCGGGACGAACAGGTGACTGCGTGACATCGGGGGTCATTTATCTTATAAGTTGCAAATTATGCGGGGAACAGTACATAGGTGAGACCGGCAGACCACACGGGATTAGGATTCAAGAACATCTGGATGGCTTACAAAAATCAAAACTTTCGACTCCACTGGGCACTCACCGGAGGCAATGTCATGACGATCAGGTGTTTGGGGTAGACGTCTCCATCCTTGCACGAGAGGTGGAGATATCAGCGCGCAAAACACTAGAGGCATTCTGGATTTCAGCGATATCGCCAAAAATGAATAGGAAAGATGAGTGCATTGCCATAACCAATGAACTCGCGCCGTTCTTCGCTCTATGCGGGTTTTGACCTATCAGCCGCTAGGTAGGTGGTCCCCCCATACCGCTAACGTTAACGCGTGTCTAGCTGACGGTGGCCCCAAAATTCTGCTTGGCAGTGTACAAGGTGAGCGAATAGTACCATAGTTTTAATCCAGTCGGTTGGCTTTTGTTTAACACATGTTGGATTCTTCTGTAGACGATGAGACGTTTGTGGGGGTAGATTACATATGTTCTTTACATTCCAGGCTCTGACGAAGGCGAGTAAGCCGAAACGTTAGCCGAATAAAGTGTTATATCAATCTTGGTTACGGCTCAGAAGAAAGAAAACGAAAAATGTATTTGCAAGTAGCGAGTGCTTCATCATTTATTGCCGCTTCAAATGTCTCACTACCAGACTGTTATAAGATCCATGAAGGCGTGATCATGTGAAACCTAATTATCCAACCAAACCTCATGTTCTGGTGTTATGCAGTCCATAGCATAAGCTATTACGTCAACGATACTGGCATGTGGCTAACTTTTCCAATCCCAGCCCTGTTGAATAGGATATGAATCAGATTCGGTTCCAAATTATCACAAATATGTAGGTATGATGGTTGAACATAAATCCGAAAAAATGGTTGACAAGCGCGAAACGTAGAGTTAACGGCACCATCGACGCTTTAATAGACCGGGGCGGAGCTTGATTGCATTTGCTTCCGCTGGAGTCATTTTTCTGCTACAACTTTTTAAATAGGCCGTTTTATAATCGATCACAAGTTAATTGGTATCGCTGCACTTCATTTCGCTTGGTACATACGCAAGGGACAGGTCACTCGATGCTCCAGATGATTCCACAGGCCACACCACAATCACCTCTGAATTTCTATAATGCAAGAAGACATGTTCCTACATGGGTCAACCTTTCTGGCTTTGCTCCATTAGGAACTCCTTGGATTTGTTTCGTTTACCTATACGGAGAAACGGTTGTTTATTATAACACTTAACATGGCGTACATGGCAGACATCAACTGGATGGTCGCACTCTGTTATTTTGCCTTTGTATCAAGCAAAATGATTTACACGCTCTGAGATGATCATATGACGTCATAGTTGTTGCAGAAAGAAGAATGGTTTCAGTGGAAGAGATTACAGTGATACCTGCGAGCCCATCAGAGCATTAAAACCCTCCCGCTCCCCACCCCCCCCCCCCCCCTCCCTCCCTCTCCTCCCTCCCTGAAGTCGTTCTTGCTGTCGATCTCCAAGGATTTATACCAAAAATTTCGATTGGGTTGTTTCTATACATATTTATGCTAGTTAAAGATGCTCCTTTTGTTTATTGCTTCCCAAATGAAACACCCAAATAAAAGGATGTGTTTCTCAATTTTGGAACACCTTTAAGTCTATTTCGGAAAAATGTCATACATAGTTGGTGGTAAATGGGAGCTATGGCAGGAATTATTCTAATGGTGAGAGAATCAACTAAGTTGGAAACTCATTGTGGTCAAAAGACGCCTATAATATATGCCTCTATAATAACTAAACAGACTACCAGAGCTCAAAGCGAACTCCACATGCTCCACCCGGATTCAAGGTGTGCAAGTTGTGTTCACTCTCTGTGATCCTAACGTCAATCTGAGCTCTGCTGAGGTTTTCTTTTTCTGTTGGATGTGTCCACCACTTTAATTATGCCTCTGCTTCTTGTTAAAAGTGATATGAACCTTTGTTCTTCATAAAATCACCATTACTCTTTCGGTCCACAAATACTCTTTTCTATCCTTGCTTTGGTGTCTACACACCAGATAATAATATGTTATGGGTACCAGATAAATTTTACTTCCTGGACGGAAGAAGCTGTAATATCGGGGAGGTCTTTAGAAAAGAATGTTATGTACTCGTACAGCTCTATATTTAATTTCGAATACTACTCTATCACTTTCGACGAAGGGCCTTCAGATTCATAAGATCGGTGTTGTCTACGGCACGCAAGTAGCGGTTACTACCATTCTCGGACCGAAGTTGACGATTTGGAAAATTTCCGTTTTTTTACAGTTTCTCTGGTAGATGACACCTACATGATGCCCAAAAATTTGGTGATAGTTGAACAGTGTGTTAACAGCCTCACGCTCAAGGATTCCAAATGCTGTGGATTGTCCCAAAAAGTCGCCGATACTGTAACGAAAAAAATTTCTAGAGGCGTTCAAAACCTTCAAAAGTCAGACGTGAAATTTGACCGGCCGCTGTGGTGAGGTAGTTAAGGTTTTGAACGCCTCTAGAAATTTTTTTCGTCACAGTATCGGCGACTTTTTGGGACAATCCACAGCATTTGGAATCCTTGAGCGTGAGGTTGTGAAGAAGCCGCTCGGAGTAGGTAATACAGCAAAACTTTTAGGAACAGCAAAGGAAATACTCGGAAAGATGTCTTTTTATACTTCTACAAGGGGAATCCTAGGTGGTATCAGACTTTAGTAGTGGGATCGGTTGGCAATGTGGGCATTTCAAAACCAGTTGCCCACAATGCTACAAGAAAATCAGTTAAGATGGAGAAAAATGGTATTGCGTTGCCTCTGCATCTTTAGATTTTCATTAGTCCTAATACCAGCGAGCGCTCGCAGAGTAGAAATGCCTGGTTTCCATGTTTAGGTTTCTAACCACGGAAGGGAATTTATACCTGAAAGAAATTATAATCCTTTGGAATCAGGCCAGCACAGTTGCGCCAACCTAACACTTTACTAGTGAAATCTATTCGATTATTCGATTATTCGATTATTCGAATATTCGAAGACCATGATATTCGAATATTCGAATTCGAATACATTCAAAATTTCCAGTTCGAATTTTGTTCATTCGTTCAAATGATTTCGAGAGCCTCGAATATTCGGTATTCGAATATTCGAGGCCAGTTCTCGAATGTGTTAACTACACCTTATACTATTCTGTGGATAAAGTTCTTGCACATTTTCAAGGGCTACAACTCTTGCGTGTCTAAACGTTGTTGTGGTGCTACGCGGTAGTGACAGAACAATGGATCTGTGATTGGACAATGGTTGAAAGCGACACATGACAGGAAATGAGCAGAAAGTAGAAGATTTGGACTATAGGAAAAGTTAAGAATTCTTGAAAGAACCTTGGAGCTTGCTAATACTTGAGCAAGCTTCAAAGCGCGCTGACAATACCAGTGGCGGACGCAGAAAGTAGGAGGGGGGGGGGGTGGGAAAAAAGTGGGGTCTCCGCCGTTTTGGCGACCTGGACGGAAAATAAAATTGTTAAAAATAATAATTATAAAATAAACAATTGATAAAAATTATATTTGAAATAATGGTAAAAATAAACAAATAAAAAAAATACGTCGGCAAATTTTTGAAACTACTTTACAATACAAATAAAAATCTTGTATTGGTTTATTTTTATTTGTTTATTTTTCTTATTATTTCAAATATAATTTTTATTAATTATTTATTATTATAATTAATACTATAATTACGTCCAACCCCTCTATTCTTTTAATCTTTTGATGCTACCTCAGAATTATGTAAGCGAATTTGATTTTGGTGAGAGATCGGAAAAGAGAGTGGGAACCTAAGTAGAAACTCTAGTAAAGTGAAAGTGTGAGAACACTGCAAGTATAGGAGACTAGACGGCATACCCGGCTTCGCTCGAGTGTTTTAACACCCTTGCAATTTCACACCAATGAGGACAATTGGTAGTGAAGACAAGTTCATTGCGGAGTCTATAATTTTGGTGGTAAACATATTAGCAGGCTCATGTAACTCTCTTCCACAGACCCGTAAGCGAAAAGTCAGTAATGCCATTTCAGTGTCAAATTTTTGGAAAGCAGTTGCCATTTAAGGTTTAGCGTTTTCGACCGATCTAGTGAACACGTTTTTACCCCGTCCTATTCCAAAAACGGGGAAAGAGCAAAGGAACTACTGAGTCGATATATAGAGAATGGCTGTCATATTCGTGTACAGCGCAATGGAATATCCCAGTAGACACGTCTTCACTGGCCCGTGGACGAAAATGGCGAAAAATCATACCAATAGTTCGATATTTCGTGCCAAACTGTTATCATATTCGTGTTCAGCAGATTGACAAACCCCAGTAGACCTGTCCCTACCAACTCTTGTGCAAAAATAACGAGAAGTCAATGAAAACGATAATTTGACATTCCGTGAAAAACGGTTATCATATTCGTGTTCAGCGCATTGGCAAACCCCAGTAGACCTGTCCCTACCGACTAGAGTCATGACCGAATCGAATTAAATTCGAATATTTATTCGAATTTTCGAATATTCGAAAATTATTATTAATATTGGAAAATTCGGAGGTTCCGAAAAATTCGAAAAATCGATGGCCCCGCAGTATTCGAAAATTCAAATATTCGAAACTTCTATGGTCCAGGATTATTCGAAAATTCGAATATTCGAATATTTTAGGCCGAAAATTCGAATAGTTGGAGTTGTTTTGCTTCGCAACTGTTGTTTCAGTTCCATTTTCTCGCTGAAGAACCACTTCAATTGAAATCACAGTCCAATTTCTCATTTCAATCCTAATTTTCCCAACAATCTGCGCATATCTTTGTACGAGTCTTGTGTTTGAGAGGCGCCAACCGCATTTGAAACTGTTGAAACTGCAATTCTGCGAATTATACGACGTTGGTGACGATGATCTCTCCGGTAAAACGTGCGTATGTGTTTTTCTAGATACTTGAAAAACTAGTGGTTCTAACTAAGCCTCTGATTATTCAAGCCTTTCCTCTTGAACTATGTAAGTGAACTGCAAACTACAATAATAATTTTTACACAGCATTCTTCCTTATATTTAGTTTACTTCTGACTATTGCTTCGTTCAAACTCTTCCTAAGTACATAATCGTCAGTTATGTAATTCGGAGTTCACACAATATCTTGAGATCCTCTTATTAACCTTCCTACCAAAACATACTCCGACTTCTTGTTAGAGAAGTTCTGTTGGTTTTCACATTCAACGTACAAGCATGTAGTTGAACCGGATAAACAGAAGTAATAATGAGGAACGGGGTAAAACGCAGTGCGTTTTTGGTATCGCTGACGCTTTTTTGTTAATAACTAGAAGCTCATTCATGATTAAGGTAACTGAAACACTGTACCCTACAGCATCTTTACCGCGTCAATATCTCTACATTCACTACCATGGCTCATTTTGCTTGAACAACAACACAGCGATATTAATGTAAAAGCCTTTTCATGGACGAAGCGTTTTATCCACTTCACGATCCTTTAATGATGATTTCAAACCTTAAAAGAGATAGATGTTTCTTGACTTTAAGAATTTTAACCAATTTTAGTTCTAAAATCGGTGAGGGATCAACTCCACACCAGTACAAGCCTGCATTCATAGGGAAGTTGTGAGAATTTCTAAAACGGCGAAGGAAACTTGCTACCCGAAGAGTTTGATGCCCGTTGTGATTAGGAATCACATCGCATTCTTCGCCTACATACATGGGTACAAAACGTTGTTACCAAATGGAATGTTATTCGAATAAATATTCGAACATTCGAATATTCAAATATTTGGAGATCTCTGGAAGTTCGGAAATTCGAGTATTCGAAAATTAGGTGAGCTCAGAAAATTCCAAAGTTCGAATATTTGAATATTCGAAAATTCGAAGGTCCCTAGAAATTCGAATATTCGAATATTCAAAAAATATTTCCGAATGTAAAACTCTACTACCGACTCTCGGGCAAAAATATCGAAAAAATCAATAAAATCGATTCAGTCGATAAACCATTCGATAATGCCCGGCACGAAGTAGCCTAAAATCTCCGCCGGCTCATGAGGAATAAGCCTTTGAAGTTTGGTCCCGATCAGTTTATCCTCCGCGATTTCTATAAGGAACATACATACATACACACACACATTCTACTTTATATATACAGACTAGCTGCCGTACCCGGCTTCGCTCGGGTGTTTTACTACCTTGGCTACATCACACTGCTGAGGTCAATTACTATCACCAGCAAATTCATTAAAATCTCCATAATTTTGGTGATCAGCATGTTAGCGAAGCCCAGGTGACCCTTTGCCATCGACTTGTGGGCGAAAACTTAGTAAAGCTATTTCGGTGACATTGAATCGATGTATTCGCACAAAGTGGTTGTCATATTCATATTTAGCGTATCGAGGAGCCCCAGGAGACATGTCTTCACCGCTCCATTTGGGCGGAAGAGCCAAAAAACAATAGAATCGATAAATCGATCTCTCACGCAAAATGGTTGTCATATTCGTCTTCAGCGTATGCAGAAACCCCAGTACGCATGTCCATGTCCGTCCTCGGTCGGAAATGGAAAAAATTTATAAAATCAATAAATCAATATTTCGTGCAAAATTGTTGTTATATTCGTACTCAGCGTATTGAGGAACCCCAGGAGACATGTCCTCACCGCTCCATTGGGTAGAAGAGCCGTTGTCTGCCTCATTCCCATGCCCTGTGAAAGCAGTTTGCTGTGAAAATCGGATGTGCTGGATTTCAGAATCATTGCTGTGGTCGCTCGATTGCGTGTTCTTCGCCATGCATGCACTTTCCATGCGGCTACGGCTGCAAAAGAGCTGTGACTCACTCGCCTCCGTTCAATGCGCAGCATCGCCGCGACGCGGCAAGGACTCGTAGAGAAGGCGCTCGTTGTCGCTTCTCTGGACCGACTCCGTGAGCTAAATTCTTTCCTCTCGCCTCCTTTTTTGGCATTTTCTCGTTTCGCTGCTTTTTTGCAGTCTATGAAGGAGAAATGTGCAGCAAAGCCTCGATTGTTTTCGGACCAAGCGTGCGTAATTCTCAACAGTTTTTAGAGAGCGTGCAATTTCCTTGCAGCTCCCCCTACTCCTGGTCTGTACATTTCACTTCTGTTATGGTTCCGGAAAAGTTCCTTATCCTCTGAATATGCCAATGACATTCGCAATCTTGCTTGTGCTTCCCTAGTCGTTCTGGTTCAGTTTTGGCCCATTTGTTGACACCGCTTCCCAACCGCGCATGCATCGCGCCCGCAAAGCGGTTTTCCTACGCTGACTCGTTGGTCTCCTCACGTCCTCACACGTACTACCATTGGGGGTTTGACGGGTTAGAATGGACGGAGTACGGTTGGGACTTGTTAAAATACTCGTGTTGCGTGTCCAAAAGTGTAAAAACCAAAATGTTGGTGCCAGCGAAGGAACCAGTGCTGAGTCAGGAGAACTGCGAGTATGTATAGCCCCTCTAATAAACGATGATAACTGATTGTGAGTATTTGTGCCTATGATCTGGACTTTTCGCCTACTCCTCCGAATACAGCACTATTTCTTGCGCTCTCTCATTCTCTAATATCCTCACAACTATGTTCCTTGGTGAAACACACTACATACAGGATTAAGATTTATGAAAGCATAACCAAGAGAAGCTAGGTTAGCAAACTCACATCCTCCGTCTCCTAAAATTACGTTGTCTTTAGAATAAGCGGTCGTGCTAACCATCTTTGGTTTGAGTTGGCAACGTTTCATGAATCCCAGTCTAGCAAACGTCAGTCGTTACCGCACAGCTCAACTCGCGATGGCTGTGCTACACCACTGATTAACCCACGTCAATGCACGTTAACCCAAACACTGATCCTATAAGGGTCAACGAGAGATGTTGGCATGTCCCCTCCCTAGGCGTGCAATAACGATTCCCTCTCACTCTCCACTACATTCTGTTTTTTGCAACCCATAATTATCCGCACTTCCACGCAATATCGATCTTTTCTACAACGATGCAATTCACTGCATTATTTTCTCAATGAAACGAATCGCTATCGAGACGCGAGATCAGTCTGGGAAAAGAGCTATTTGTACCAGACAGGTGTGCTCCACGTGCGTAAGGCTGTATGATGAAGGACGGGTCGCAGACCTTATATAGGTGTAACACCCGTGTTCGCGGCTTCGCGGCGGCCGAGCGGCATTTTCACTCAGGGTACACCTACTATATTCGGAATATTAAAATTTTTTTTCAAATGATCGAATTTCGAATTTATTCGTCTTTTGAATTTTTCGAATAACTGAATTTTGAACTTTTCATTCGCACACATCGCTAGCACTGAGCGGTCGGCTTGCGGGAGCACTGTCAGTGTGTCCGTGTTTCTGCTCCTTTTAAACCGTTACTCTGTTCCTACAAATCCTATTACACTTTCACCTTTCATTTTCACCCTTTTGTAGTAGTTTACACCTAATCTTGTCTTCTTCGTTTCCCAACAATTTACCGGTTCCGTTTCCTTGACTGTTGCCCCTCGCACAGTTTCTGTTGATTATCGACTACGTTCTTTTATATCTTGACCAGCCATGCCCAGCAATAGATCTGCTACTGCCAAACGTAACAGCAAACAAACTGCATGCAAACAATCATCCCCGGCTCTGGGTAACGCTGCAAATGTTTCCTCGCAAATTTCGCTTCTTAACGGTAACAGTCAGGAAATGGATCTCGAAAATCTCCCAACGGAACAGATATGCGATATATAAGGGCGCAGAGCGCTGACCCGCTGGTAGAGAAATTGCTAGCCGTGCTCAGTGGTAGAATCCGTAAGTCAGAAGCAGAAATTTTTACTGCTGAGAAAAGGGCAAGGAGTATTGTAGTCGCTGGGCTACCAGAGTTAGAGGGTAACACTCTTCCGTCCGAGCGACAGATTGACACTGAGGTGAAGATCACTCAGGTGGTAGACACTCTTGGTGTTGAGTGTCGCCCGGCGGAAGTATATAGGATCGGAAAACACTCAGCCTCCAAGTGCCGCCTTGTCAAGGTAGTGTTCCCCTCCAAACATAACTGGGTAACTGCGTTGTCAAACGCGCGACTCCTCCGTCACTCTAAATTTTCTAATGTTTACATTAGAAAAAGCATGACGGAGGAGGAGCGCGCACGCGACTATCAACTCCGGATTGAAGCGCGTCAAAAGAATCATGGCTTTGAAACCCGTGCGTGGGTGGTCTACAACGGGGAGGTTAAACACATATCGCAACTTCCTCACAAGCAGATACAGGGAAACAACTAGGTCGCCATGGATTCAGACGTCTAAAATGTTTTCTTTCCAACTCGCGAAGTGTAGTTAATAAAATTCATATTCTTCATTCGTTTCTACATATCCATAACCCTGATATCGTTTGCATTTGTGAAACCTGGTTGAATCCAAATGTATCCAATAGCGAATTACTATGTGGTTTACCCTATGTCGTGCACCGAACAGACCGACGTGGCCGCAGAGGAGGTGGGGTATGCATCTTGATGAAGAACTTTCTAACCGCTAAACTCATCCAACATCAAAGCTCTTGCATTGCCGATATTCTATGTATTGATATCGCCTCCGATGATACAAGTTTACGGATCGTCCTTGTCTATCGTCCTCCATCGTCCACAAAGGAGCAAGATCTGCTTCTAATTGATTCACCTTTGCTCTGCCCCTTGTGCTACAGTTCTTCTTGGCGACTTCAATATTGACATTTGTTCTTCTGGAAACACTGTTGTTGAACGCTTCACAAATCTCTTTGACCAATGTAACCTATTGTCAGCTGTTAGTTCTCCAACAAGAGGCCACTCAACGCTGGACCTTGTTCTTTCCTCCGCGGAAACTGTAACGAATTTGAATACCTTACCGCCTTTTGGGAGCTCTGACCATAATGCGATTGAATTTGAAATTTGCTCGAAGACTACCTGCTCTAGTTTTCTGCCCATTCTCAATTTTGCTAAAGTAGATTATAGAGAACTAAATAGAAGTCTTAGAAGTATTGATTGGTGGAAAGTTTCTGAAAACTACACTTCTGCTGACGATATGTACCATCGATTCTGCTTGGTAATGTACGATTTGTTTGCCCGTTTTGTTCCACTCAAGTTCCAGAACGGAACAGCACTTCACTTTCCTAGGCATATTCGTAACCTGTATCTACAGAAGGACCGATTATTTCGTCTCTTCGAGTCTCCCACTACAGAGCCCATATATAGAAACGTCTGTAGAGATATTGACTACCATACTAGGAGGTATTTTGCAAATCGAGAGAATCGTCTTGCTAAAACCAGCCCAAGGGTTTGTATGATTACGTCAACCGAAAAATTAAAGAAAATCAAAAGCTTCCAACTTTGCTGGACGATTTGAACAACTGGTATAAAACAAATGCTTCCAAAGCGGATGCATTGGGACGTTTTTTTGCTAGTACCTTTGCAGATCACTCCAGTGACGATGAAATAGTTCCGCCTTCTACCCCCACAGTTTCTGATTGGATTCCTGATTTTTATGTTCATCCCAACAAAGTTTTCGACGTGATGCGAAAGTTAAAGCCTTCGACGTCAATAACATTTGATGGGATACCACAACTGATTTTCAAAAAATGTGCATTTTCCCTCTGTAGACCACTCACTCACATCTTCAATGTATCCCTTATGTTGGGAGAGGTTCCTACAATATGGAAGGAGGCCCTTGTAACACCCATACCTAAAAAAGATTTCAGCCCACAGCTCTCAAACTACAGACCTATAAGTATTACTCCAGTGTCCAGCAAGATCCTTGAGAAAATAATTCGTGATGAACTTTTGGATTGGTTTATGAAACAGCGTGTAATTCCTCAAGAACAGCATGGATTTTTACCAGAATCTTCTACTACGACTCTATTAGCTGATAGCATTTATGATTGGACATCATCTTTGAATGAGGACGAGTCAGTGGATGTCGTGTTTTTTGATTTGTCAAAGGCTTTCGATAGAGTGAATCACGCTAAACTCATTCTGAAACTAAATCAATATGGCGTGCGTTTAATTACTGATTATTAATTACTGACGTTTAATTACCAATTACTGACATGGTTGAAATCATACCTAGATCAAAGATACATGACCGTTAGAGTAGATAGTAGCTATTCAGACCGCTATGTCTGTTCTAGTGGAGTTCCACAGGGTGGCGTACTGTCACCGCTGCTATTCCTTGCCTACAGTTTTGACCTTCCCAGCATTTTGAAGACGAGTCCTTTAGTCAGAGTACAAGTTTACGCAGACGACATTAAAGTATACTGTTGCTACAGTGGTCGAAATCGCGTCGAAGCACAGGACGCCTTGAGGATCTCTATCGAAAGAATGCTTACATGGTCCAAAACATGGGACCTTCCATTAAATCTTCTGAAGTCGGTCGTAATGCATATAGGAAGTGGTCCCAGCCCAGTTTTTCATTTTAATGATGTGCGCTTGCAAGAAGTTCAAGCGATTCGTGATCTCGGGGTTATAATTGATAGCTCTTTGAAATTTCATCAACATTTAGACCAAATTGTCGGAAAAGCACTGAAAATTTTGTTCACTATTTTCAGGAATGTGCACACAAAAGATCCTAATACCTTAGTGCGTTTGTATAAAACGTATGTGATACCTCGACTTGAATACTGTAGTGTGGTTTGGAGTCCTCACGCCAAAAAAATATATCTGCAAAATCGAGAGAGTTCAACAGATTTTTACAAGGATCTTGTTTTACAGAGCCTTCCCGGATCCCAATTACCCTCTGACTCTTCCTACGTATAAGGAGCGCTTAGAAAAATTGAAATTGAAAAGTTTGCGATACAGAAGGGTTGTTAATGAATTGGTATTCTGCTTTCGCATACTGCGTAGGGAAGTCCGTCTGCAAGCCAGCAAATATTGGACCTTGTGTCCTACTTTTGGTAGGAACGGTATTTTGGTGCTTAACCATCGTAATGTTAAAAATCGCAACTTTGCCGCTTGCTACAACTCATTGTTCTATAGAACAGCAAGGTGGTTTCGCCTGTTACCGGAGGACGTGGTAAGTTGCCGTAACTCTAGAACTTTTCGTAGGAGCTTAAGGAAGTTGGATGTTTTCGCCGCTCTTAATATTCACGACATTTAGATCTGGTCTCACGCTTTGCTCTGCTATAGACAACGTTTTCGACGTTGTATTTTTGTGGCAACGCATTCGTACATCTATTTGTTGTGTCCGTTTCTTCTAGCTGATGCACTATAACCTGCTATACTGCTATGAGCTACGTTTGTGAGAGTTACTCTCGAGTAACTGGAGGAAAAGTGTAGTCATTCTAGTAAGTATATGTCCGTGATAGTGTTTGTTCATTTTTCTTCTGTCTTGTTTCGATGATTTGCCAACTGCAGCAACCTACTTTCTTGCCGAATTTTAATCTTGTTTTCAGAATCTCATTTCTTTTGCTTTCTATGGTGAGTCTGGTTTTTGGGTTGCTAGGGGTGGGAATACCTAGCAGAACCAATACCCAAACCCAGATTTCTCACGAAACTACCAGTTTTCGTGAGAAGTGACGCCTCCCAGCGTTCACATACCACAATTCATATCTGAACTCCCATATATCTATACTACTAATTTGATGCAAGGGACGTGGTGCTGCAAGGCTCTTTTCTCTTCTTAGATGCTTCGGCTAGTCTCGGTAGCCAAAACAACTTCGTGCTACCAATCTCTTTTTTTTCCTCCAGGCACTCCAGTGTAGCTTTTTGCTTGAAGTCAAGTTTGTTTGTGACCATTATTTCTATGTTTTAATGTTTGGTTTCGCCCTGACTAACTGCTTCATACCAGTGGGTTCTATTTCATCGCTTACTCTGCTTTTAGAAAGACTTTTTTCTTTTTATGTAGTTTGGTTCCATGCAATTAGTCTTTTCTGTTTGTACTAAGTTGGCGTGCCCTCGACGCGCATTTAAATAAATAAATAAATAAATAAACATAATCGATTTTTCACTCTTCTTGAATCATCGAACTTTTATTTTAGATTTTATTCGATTTCCTCTCTAAACCGAATTTTCGAATGTATTCGGTTTTTCTGCTGTCGAATAATCGAATGAAGTCGAAATTCGGTTTTGAATTTGTTCCACTGTTCGAGTAATTTGACTAATTCGGAATTGGTATAACGTGCAAAGACATGGGAATTTTGACTTATGGTAGCAACGATCACTTTAATTTACTGTGGATGCTTTGCAAGTAGGAAGCTTCAGTCAATACATTTCTGGAACGCTAATTCAGTGTTCTAGATAAACAATATGAGAAAACATTGACAAACAGGCTGATTCTATCCCTGATTACCGCTCATTTGATAATCCTATTTTTTTACAGAAATTGTTTATTTATTTGTTTATTTATTTGAATACACCATAAGGTGTGCCATGAAAACATTACATCAAACGATTTCAGAACAACAAAAAAGGCATTACTATAGAATTTAAATGACATGTGAAATTCGCTAATATATGCGAAAAAAATCAATAATGAAAACTCAATCTCAAACACGGTAAGATAGTTGAGAAGGAAAGTCGCAGTACACAATACATGTCGATAATAGTGCAACTAGGACCCTTCAGATAGAGTAAAATTAGAGGGAGTAAACAGGTGGACTAAGCTTCCACCATTTTTTCACACGGAGAGGCTGAGAACAATGGCCAGAATAGAAAACCTGCCAAAGAGGACAGTGATATTCTTGAAAGAAAACCCAACCAAGTGAAAGAAAGTGAGGTGTGTGACGTTAGGGAGACCGCCTCTTCCCACGAGAATATTATGTTAACATAATGATTTATCTATTCCTCCAGTGATTTTTCGAACAACTAGGTACTGTTGTGGTCACCCCATCAGCTGCAGGTAGTGTTAATTCGTCGTTAGTCTGTTGTTTTGTTTCGAAAACCTTTACATGTACAGTCTATCCAAAGCGACGAGTCCCCCCAGCCGGCGGGAAACCTCGTGGCAGCGCGACTGCGGCGCGGCCGTCTTGGCAGCGTACGCCGAATTGATCAGCTGTTTAGATCAACACCGCCACGGTCAGTCGGCAAAAAGGTTTGTTTTCTTTGTTTTCATCCATTGTTGTGATTTCTTTTTTTTAATATATCACTATATATTGGACCGTTGCTTGGCTGAGGCTGTTTTGCGACCATAGTAGAAACTACAAAAAAGCATTCAAATTAAAAAAATTTCAAAACGGCCTGATAGACAATAATATATTCAAAAAAGAACCCACAACAATGGATAAAAACAAAGAAAAAACCATCTTTTTGCCGATTTAGCGTGGCGGCGTTGATCTCAACAGCTCATCAATTCGACGTGCGCTGCCAAGACGGCCTCGCCGCAGTCGCGCCGCCACGAGATTTCGCGCCGGCTGAAGGGACTCGTCGGTTCGGATAGACTGTACTGTTCTGCTCATTTATGTATTTCTTTTCTATAATTAGAACAGCTTGAACAAATAAATAAGGACATTGGGGTGTTGTCCTTTTTTGCTTGCTAGAGCTTCTAATCGTGAAACAGTAAACGAGAGGGACATATACGGACAGTGGTTGGTGGTTAGGGTAGGAAAGTATGAACATTGGATGGTAGCGATTGCACTACTGTTTCGTATGCAGCTAAAGACTCATATAGAAATCTAAGGCGGAGTGATGTCCTTGAAGGTATGTCCGGCTGTTTCAGGAGTGACATGAAGGGATGGACAAGAGCAAATTGTTGATATACTTTTGAAAAGTTATACAAATTTCTACCCACTCTGAGTGATCAGATAAATGAAGCCTAAAAAATCGCAAACCAAGCTGATCATTCCTTCATGTTAGATTACTCGATGTTAGTATGCATAGTCTGGGAGCTATCGAAGAAGAACTTTGCAGACACACAATTCCCTATATTCGAAATTATTCAATTTTTTGAAACGAGGCCCAATCGAATACCGAGTAAATTCGAAACTGCGCCTTCATCGAATATTCGAATTTCAAAGAATTCGAAGATAGACTTTTTCGAATAGTCGAAGTTTGAATTATTCGAATTCGAATGTTTATTCGAATTTTCTAGTAGAATGCGTTATTCGTTCCGAAGTATAATAAATACATGTCCCGTTGACCGATCTTCATGAAAGACCATTCGCGAATTAATGCGTGCGTCTAACGCACGACTGACGTAGAGGCCCTAAAGGCCCAGTACTTTCTTAGAACATCAATATTGTTATTTTAATCCTGTTCCTATTTGGAGAAGTAGTAAAGGCTGTGCTTCTGATGCGATGAACTGGTTTGCATGTTTCAAACTTAGATGGCATAGATGGCAACTCAACGTGGGTTGTGTTCATAATTTTTATGTGGACCAAAAAGTGTTATTTGATTTCCCGCTCTAATGCATGCATCGTTAAGTTCAATGTTCTTCTGCACATGCATATCAGTAGCGCTGTTACCTGCGCAAAGTTCTGATTTTCGAAGATGACAACCAGGGATGAGCGGAAGTACTGCGTAGGGACGGAAGTTCAGAAGTCGGAACCTTGGAGAAGTTCGGAACATGGAAATATGGAAGCAATGAAAATAGCATGTATGACTTGGCATAGCTTAACTACTGCTAATCGTTCTAAGATGAAGAGGTTATGAGCTCGCGTACCGTCAGAATTTAGAGGGTTCTGAGCTGCAATTTCGCTCATAGTTGATCACGACATCTTCTCCAGAGCTCATTGTCTCGAGACCCCCCCCCCCTCATTTCTTGCCGTTCCATTCGCTAGAATGTTAACAGTTTCCCTTTCGTTGGAAGGCATTTAAGAAATGAAAATGTTTGCCTACGATCGCTCCCACAGACATTTCGCCTTTCCGCTCTCTCCAATAATATTGGCGAGTCAGAACGCCGGTGACGATAGCACTGGTGTGAACTCGCTGAGCGCAAGCTGTTCCTTCGAGAAATTCATCATTTGGAATACCAAACTCAGTGCTGTTCGAGCGACCACGACGACGGCTGCTATGACGTATAGCGCCAGGTTATCACAAATTCGCGATTTTTTTTTGTTCATCGAGAGATTTTCTCCATGGGAATTTTTTCGTCCTCCTTTATCCTCAGCACTTTACATCCACGACTTTGACCGTTCGTGTGCTTTTTCATCTCATAAACATCGACCCTACTGGTGTTTTGCTTGTTTTTCATGTATATAGCAGATATTGAAAATTTCTTGGTCTTTACTCCTTTACTCTATGTGTTGCCCATTGCGCAAATGAAAAGAGAAAAAAAAAAGAAAAAATGCAGGGCATTCCGGATTTGGTGCAGATCTGACGATGAAGCATTATTTTGTGTGCCAGACTAATCCTAAACACCCGAGTTCAAAGCTCCTCGAGGTCAAGGTTCAAGGTTCAAGAGATCAAATCGATCGATATTGGCGCAAGGCCCACCCAGAGCGGCCCACGTGACACCATCACGTGCACCTTGGTGTGACTATGGCTTAATTCTATGGTCAAATCGTTGTTTTGTCTCACATGTTGAGGTGTTTTGCTTCGACGCTCTGTTTCATAGTCGTCGGGTTTCTCGCTTTATTTTTCATATTATTATATATTATAGTCTGTTTCGGGGAGGCAGTTGCAATGAGCCGCATTCGAGGAGGCGAGTGATTGAAGCAGACATTAGGCCCGTTTTCCCAACTGTCGTCCCTTTTGAAACAGACTATAAATGCTAATAAGAATTGTTTCATGTGGTCGTGATGGATTGTTGATTGAATTCGTTCGTATATACGTGAGACACGCGTTAGATGCACGTTGACAATGTGCTTTTATGAAGAATACGAGTCTCCTCAGGAGGTGCATTTCCTGGAGTGAATCCGGAAAGTTTCTTAGCTCCGCCCAAAGGCTCCTTAGAAGTTGGGGCTCACAAATGGGGTTTTTCAGCAATCCTGCATAGAATCACGTGCATATAACATTGCGATCACCAGCTTCTGGAGATTCTTTTGAGTTGCAATCTCAAAAACAACCTTGAGGTGGGACGCTGCCTTTAAGCTTCAACTTCATGAAAATTTTTTCTCAACAAAAACGAAAAAACGCTACCTTATCCTTCTTATTTAAAATTTCGCGAGATTATCTCAACCGCTAACCCTTTCGCTGCTCTAAAAAATGAATAACTTCAAGTTTCATTATGTCTTCAAGCCGTAATGAAGATTATTTCAGTCTTGGAAAACAAGAAAATTGCATTTCTTTCCGAAAGATGACCACATAGCATTTAACATGGGAGCGTAGAAGTAGATTCGGATCCTGGCTAGATCTGCTTTATATTTTCATTTTTTTTCATTAATTCAGTGCAAAAATGACGTGCGTGTTCCGTTGCTTATTCTTTGGCGCGAAAAGTTCAAGGTTCCGTTATAACTGGTACAAGACCATCTATACCTTTTGTAGCATATTTCATGGTCTTCGTAACTACCTTACTTTACTGCCTTTCGTGAAGGAGTCCATATTTTCACCTAGTTTTTACTTTTGAAACACTTCCTCGAGCATCTTGACGACTTCCTCAAGGATAATTTCTCTGAAGACAAGGAGCTCTGAAGTCCGCCGCCTGAACATTTTACGGGTCTCGTTGCCTGGCCAGCAGACGTGCTTGCCTGCTGGCCAGGCACGCAAGAGCCGGAAACTGGCCAGGCAACACCCGGGAACTGGTCAGGAAATTCAGTCCCGGAATCTGATCAGGCAACCACGAACACCCGGAAACTGGCCAGGCAAAACCCGGAAACTGGCCAGGCAAGACCCGGAAACTGGCCAGGCAACACCCGGAAACTGGCCAGGCAACACCCGGAAACTGGCCAGGCAACACCCGGAAACTGGCCAAGCAACAATGGGAAGCCGGCGCGGCCTGGCATGTGCCCGAACGTCCCTACAAAAATCAGATGACATGCCCGCTCGGAGTGGGAGGCCTCACGAAGCCCCATGCAACTCTACCACCAAAAATCTCGAGGATGAACCACTCCACCCCGGTTTGTGTGCACGAGCCACTTCATGACAGCCCTTTTTGCCTCGAAGATTGAAACACATTTGCAACTTTGAGTCCCTCTTCATTGTGCTGCGTACATGTTGCTGGTTGCAACTCATACGTTAATATAGAGAAAATCCATTTTGACCGAAAAATTGCTCAATTTTTCACTTTATGGGAGGACGTTAAGGACACATCCATCTTGCATAAGCTACACCTCTAAATGTCTTCGCACTGTAGAAAAATATGGGTGGGAATACAAAAATTCCCTACTAACCCGTAATCTGGTCAGGCAACGGGCGATACCCGTAATCTGGTCAGGCAACAGGCGATAGCCGTAATCTGGTCAGGCAACACCCGTTTCCTGGTCAGGAAACAGCAAGTCCGGGAATCTGACCAGGCAACACCCGTAAATTGAGCCGGATCGGATGTTGACCCGTAAAATGTTCAGGCAACATCTGAAAACGTCGGTTCAGCCGTAAACTGGCCAGACAAACTTCAGATCTCCCGTTTTCTGGTCAGTCACACCCGTTCTCCCGTCTGCTGGTCCGGCGGCGGACTTCAGAGAGAGTGCCGAAGTTGCCTTTCACACGGTCGTCGACCTCTCGATCAGATTGCCCCATTCATAGTATACTCTTAACTGAATGCATCCATATTTTTGCGAAAGATGTGCGGGTTACTTGGACTCAAAACTCTCAGCAAGCATAGTTTTGAAGCAACTATAGGATTCGGAAGTGAAGACTTGAGGCATTATTTTGCGTCAATTTTTTATTACGACTGTTTTGGTGTACCCCGTGTCACTTTGATGTTTTAGTGTCTGAAGACGGTATCCGACCATTTTAAAACCGATACGGAAATGCTGTTTTTGAAGAGCGTAGGCTTTCTGCTCTTTTTTTTAACTTAAATAACGGGTTGAGTTCTGAGAAAGCTTTTGATACTGCAGTTTTTTCAAGCAATCTCTTGGCCGGTTTTTTTTTGAATTTCACGAATTTTCAGATTATCTGGCTCTTGCTCCTTTTCCGTGTTCTTATCGCACAGCACCTGTTTGTCGCTTTTCTGCATTAAACCTACAACTGCATGAGCCATAGGGCAACTGCTTGAACAATGACGACAGTACCATCATTTTTCAGGCTGCCGTCATTAAAATGTTATTGGCAGTGCAGCCTTTGGTTGCACTCACCCTGGTTGCTGTTATAGCCACTGAAGGAGGCAATGAGGACAACCCTCATACTGTTTTTCAACAAGATGACGACATACCAGGCAAACCAATCGGAATTGGGAAATCGTTCACGCGCTTCGCACTTCCTGGCGGACAGTTCAGAGTATTCTACGCTGTACTCGATAAACATAATGCAGTACGTACAATTTCTTTCATCAGTTGAAATAATTTTGACCACTCAACACTTCTTTTTGAAAAATTTACCTCATCGTGGTGATAAGCTCATAGGGAAACAAGATAGAGGTTAATGACATTAATGTATCGCTCATAGACGCCGCTCAACAGTAGCGTCATGCATCATTAACTACGTAATATCGGGTATGCTAGCTCCTGATTTTTTCCTTTGTCCCGCTAATAGCAGTTATGTAAAATAGTTAGGTGATTAGCTCATCGGAGGACTACAGATGGCGGCAGACAGCTGACCTGGTAATGAGTGCTGCTATACTTCACATAGAGTATAACATCCTATGTCGCCGTGGCTAATAAGACATCAATTTTGACATGTAGCGATGGTTGCTGGCTCTGTTCCGCTCAAAATAGGAGACAGGAAGGGAGAAAAAGAAGAAAATCCTACCCTGGGTTTTTTTTGACATCGAGGTTCTGCTGTTGGAGAAGAGAATTGAATTTATACTATTAAGCTAATATGATTCACGACTTAAGGGCAATTTATACTGGATGCGTGCGACTGACGCGCGTGCGTCTATGTGATGAAGAATAGGGCCCAGTCGCATAGCAGTCGCATCGCAGTCGCAGCTCAGACGCACGCGTTTACGACCTCGCGGCAGCCGCGCGTTCTTTTCATTGAGGATCTACATGCTGTGTTGACCGGTGTTCATGGAAAACCCCTTGTAAATGGATGCGTGCGACTGATGCGCGACTGACGCACGCAGCTAGTGTAAATTACCCTGTACGATCTAGTTTTTCACGCAGGAGTATCTCCATGACTGAATGCTCTGCACACGAAATTGCCGCGATTCGTTGCGGGCACAGCTTTAGAGCTCGATTTTGATGCCATCTGAAACTACTAATCGTTTTGCTCGAACATTACCTTTGAGCTCGACAGTGCTAAAATAATGCATATATGTATTAAGTTGTAACATAAAATTCCGCTGTTTTTGCATGGGGATTTTAGAACGATTGTAATCAATGGTTACCAATTAGATTTTGCTTATTTCCGTATTCCTTTTAAATTGCATGATCTGGCGAACATTCAGGAACTGTGGAACATATTTTTTCCGTTTGGTTTAAAAATCTGATCAACTTCGGAGTGAACGCTTCAAGAATGCAAATTCGATGATTGTATTAGGTTGAGGAATTATAGATGTCCGCTGCATTCGTTTTCCTTTCCTCCTCTATTTTCCCCAGTGTCACTATTTTTGGCAGGGCATTTGTATTCTTGTGAAAGAGTGCTTCATGGCGCTCCAGAAAATATATGATCTGTTTGTATCCTCCATTTTTTAACTTTTGAGAAATTATTTTTGATTGGTAGCGCACCTAATCAAGGCGGATATAGGAAGTGCGTGAGCCGCCATCGGCCGAATCCTCCTCCGCCGTGTAAAGAGTCGCAACTCTTTGAAACTGTCAGATAATAGAAGAGTGTGCCTTAAAGATGCGGACAAAAAACCATTCCTGCTCAGCGACGCACAGCGGCCTATTTCGACGACACGTAAACCCGACAGTCACGAATGGGAATTGACACTGCGTTTGAGGTAAGATATTAAAGGAACGTCCCATTCAAGGATGATGATTAGTAGTCACAAGTCTAGTGCTGATCCCTCTGCGCAACATTAGGACCGCCAGAACAGCAGCTACAAAACTTTTCCACGACATGGTTAGAACGACACATCGTGAAAGTGACCTAGAAGAGAACCAAAAAATGAGGATGACATGCCCTATCCCACCCGCCTCCTAGTTCATTGGCACTATCAGACTGGCACCTGTTCCTGCCGATGCAGCGTTCATTGAAGGAGAAGAACTTTAAAAACTGCGGTGGAGCTATAATTTGGGTGGGTCGCTACGGCGTCTCAAAGCGCTGCGATTTTGTCACGGAGGCACTCTTTCATTTCTTGGAGGAAGTGGAAGAGTCATGTAATAATTTGGAAATCACCGCTTGGACGGAGCTCTTGTAATATTGTCGTGGTAGGGTTTTTAGTTTGAAGCTCAGACGGACCTTTATAATTCCTCAACCTAATATTTGCACGATAAACAATCTCACCATAATGTTGCATGAGACCAAATTTGCGTGAAGTAATCTCGAGGTCATTTTTATTCTCCCTGTGACTTTCTCTATTTTATTGTCGAGTGGTATACTTGTGAAGTATACTTGTGAACGAATCCAATACATTCGAAGAAATGTTCGAATATTCGAATGATTTATTTATTCGGTTTTCTAAAAGGAGAAAGAATTCGAACAATTCATTAATTCGACAATCTAGAAATACAAGTTATTAAAACAATTCATTCATTTAGGTTTTTCAAACCATAGCTTATTCGAACAATTCGTTTATTCGGTTGAAGAACGGGTGTTCGAACAATTTCTGGATCTCTAAAAATTTGTGGATTCGTATCATTGTCTTACTTGAATTGGGAACTGTTATGACATCGAGGGTGAGTAGCGTGTCGCGTGCGCAAAGGTTTACGCGGTATGCCCGGAAGGCTCTTTGTGAACCCATCCCTCTTTAACAGATCGCCTATTATAAAATGTTAAATCTCAAGACTGGCCTTCGCAGGCGCAATTCATAGGGGCTGATTATGACAGCATCTAAGGATCACTATCGGAATGAGCATCGGTAGGGGAGCAGTGGCGTATACAAAAATGGTCTGTCGGCGTGGTGAATGTGGGAAAGAATTAGGGTCCAAGGCCACATTGGGGAATCGGATGGGAAAATAATAATGGTAAAAAGTGGGTCATAAAAGTGGGTCAACGAGAGATAGAAACTTTTAATCGTGCACACCTAATATTCAAATCGAGTATATCAATTCATTCGGCCTGCAGAAATATTCCACTATTCGAACTATTCACTAATTCGGGTAGTCTGAAATGTTTGGTTTCCATTCATTCGCTCATTGTTAAAAATGGAATATTCGAACTATTCATGTCCCAAATAATTGAAATCGGACTACATTAGAATTATTCAGAAGTTCGAATATTTGAAAAGTCGTCGAATATCTCCAAGTATATCGAGTGGTATCAAGCACACACGCCAAACTTGGTGACCGAAAAACTCGACTATGCCGCACTCCTCTCTGGTATTGAAACGAACTGAAGTGGGATTTATTCCAGAGCGATTAGCAACATCAACCTTTTGCGGAGACTAATAGATTCGGAGGTAGATTCCAGAGCAAGTCCCAAGCGTTTTGTGGAAGTCACACCATTTTGTCGTAGTGTGGGTATCGCCTTAATTTTGTTGGTCGTACTCTCCGGAAAGGCGTAAGGTCGCAGAGAAATTTTTAATAATGCATTATGTAACACAAATCTAGCTCTAACAGATTGCCAGTTATCAGGTCACAATATTGTCTGTTGCGCGAGAACCGATTTCCTAAAGTCAGCGACCTCCAGCACTGTCCGGCTTAGTTCTCGGCCTCGTAGTCCATGGATTTCCGGAGCTCCAAGCTTCTGCTGTAGAAATGGTTGAAGGCCAGCGACTGTTTTGGTGCACACTTCGGTTCACACCTTTTGCTATTTGACTTTTTGCAGAACTTTTGTGTCGAAAATTTCAAAACAGCGGGAACTTATGTTACGACCTAATGTACTGACATACAGTGCGTTTCATAATTACGTATAGGACACTCCCTCCCCTGATTTTCCATTCCCGGATTTTCCGCCGACTGCAGAATTTCTTCTTTAGTGCCATTGTAATCAGCACCTGAAATAACCCTGGCGTCCTAGTTTTGGGCTCATGGCAGCAACCCTGGATTTTTAAAACTTTATTTTTCTATTTTTGCCCATCTCGCAGTGGTGGCACACCTTCGGGGTCTAAAAGGTTTATTAGATGCGTAATCGAAACTACAGAACTTGAGTATTTTTTGAGCTTCCACATTGATTCCACACAGCCTGCCACATCTGCTCCTTGTGTGGATTCTGAGGATATTCACGCCGATAAGCGTCGCGCATCCAAGATTGGCTCTCTCAATTTCTCAGCAACTCATTGCTGACAGCGGCACACTCCAAATTGGCTGACAAGAATCCTCTATGGTCCTGCTTCAGAAATACTGCTGGCTCTCGTCATGAGCTGTTCCTCTGGCTTCGCTAGGTGACAATCCAAGAAAACAACTCTTGCCCGACTTTGGGTTTCTCCGCATTTTCTCTTTAAAACCTGTGAGCCAGTCGCTCAAATTGGTGGGCATTAATCTCGGGTACTTAAAGGCAAGGTCCGGTCAAAATCTTGCCCACCCAGGTTTCTTGCTTTCTGGAATCCAAACCATATGTGTGGCACTAATCTCAGGTTTGAGACCTCTATATGAGCTCTATCGCTAGATATGCAACAAAACGTCTGAGCATTACGGTAGCCGTGAGAAAACGCGCACCAACCGATAAAGGCTGCGCGAGTGCATACTGAACAGTGATGGACGATCAATACATACAGCCTGACGAACACTTCGTGAAACCTTCCCCACCCCATCAAACGGATGGGTCGTTTGAATATGAATTTTTTCCGACGACGCCACAACATACAGCATGTAGGGCGTGTGGTGACTTAGGCGGTTGGGTGGCGTCTTTAGGTTTCTGGGCGGTTGGGTGGCGCCCTTCAGAATAAAACAGTGGTTCAGTGGTAATAATCGTTTATCTCGTTTCCAGCGTATTGCCGGTATGGATGCAACAATAGAGAGTGAGGCTGACGCCCCGCCCTCACAACATATCGGCACACTCAAGGGTGCCAGAGGCAAAGGTTCTGGCGATACGCCAGAACAGGGCGCGCCATATAACGTCATTTGAAAGCACGGACGCCGCAAACCCGCAAACGCCGTACCGAAGTTGGTCGATCGAATACGCTTGTTGTGGGACCTCTTCAGGGATTTTTATATAGTTTTCGCACAAGGCATCGCTGTGGGTTACGAATACAATAGAAGTTCGGGAGATGGAATTTTGCCCGGACCTTGCCTTTAATGATGTCCGGCGCTGTTAGATCAGATTCCAGCCTATGTCTGCTAGAATGTCTGCTCTTCTCGAAAAGGGCAGGAATCCATCAAGTATGGTGACGAATATCTCACAATCGAGGAAGTCTCCATATATTGTTCCAGGTACTGTGGTCGGTCAGTAAATAAAAGGAATAGGCACGGGAGAGTGAAGACCGTCTGCAGTAGGAAATTTTGGCAGGGTGCTGTCGTATCTTTGAGCTGGCTTCTCTGCAGAAGCAAACCTGAGCAGGCATGGGCTGGAATCTGTTTCAATAGCGCCAAACATCAGAAAATGTCGAGAGCAACTTCCGTCAATTTGAGTGACTGGTTCACAGGTTTCAACGACAAAATGCGGATAAACCCGAAGCTGGGCGAGAGTTGCTTCCTTGGATTGTCACCTAGCGAACCCAGAGGAACAGCCGATGACCAGAGACAGCAGTATTTCTGAAGCAGGACCATAGAGGATTCTTGCCAGCCAATTTGGAGTGTGCCGATGTCAGCAGTGAGTGGCTGAAAAATTGAGATAGCCAATCTTAGATGCGCGGAGCTTATCGATGCGAATATCCTC
Organism: Ancylostoma caninum; assembly: GCA_037903475.1. Classification (NCBI taxonomy): domain Eukaryota; kingdom Metazoa; phylum Nematoda; class Chromadorea; order Rhabditida; family Ancylostomatidae; genus Ancylostoma; species Ancylostoma caninum. Next base: position 644,079 of record JBAJFG010000061.1, on the reverse strand, counting down.
AGAATCCACACAAGGAGCAGATGTGGCAGGCTGTGTGGAATCAATGTGGCCCTCGGAAGCTCACAAAAATACCCAAGTTCTATAGTTCCCATTACGCAAATAATGAACCTGTTAAATCCTGAAGGTGTCACTACTGCGAGATGGACAAAAATAGAAAAATAAAGTTCCAAAAATCCAGGGCTGCTGCAGTGAGCTCAAAGCTAGGGCACCAGGGTTATAACAGGTGCTGATTACAATGGTGCTAAAGAAGAAATTCTGCAGCCCTCAGGAAAGTCGGGAATGGAAAATTAGGGGGTGTCCTATAATTATGAAACGCACTGTATGTATGTACGATCACCGTAAATGCTGAAGGCATAAAATTTCTGTCGTGCTCTTTAGTAGAAGAACACAATCTAGGGAAATATGAGATTAACACAACGCTATGGAACTTGGAAATCTGAACATCTTACACATTGGAAATCCTCGTGCTTTATATTGCATCTACACAGTTTCAGCTTGATCTTATACGCGTTCACTGTGTGATTGAAAAATCTGGGCATGGAGAGAAGGATCGCAATTTCGTGCAAGTTACCGTCTCTAATGGAAGGACATCAGCTACTTTTTCTATTCCGGACTCGATAAGGTTTGCTGAAATAGAAACATTTTTCGAAGAAATAACTTCCCAAATTTGTGGCTCAAGTATACGGGGAGTATAGCGGAAGCCTAAACAACAAGTTCCCTGGAAATCCCCCTATGCCTGTTCTGTAGTTCTCTGCTGCATGTGGTCCCCCGTTTCCGTAGTTCTGCCCGGAAATTTTGGATTGAAAATGTCTTCAATACCCTAGCTATTCATTATTTAGGAATTATGGCTTTTCAGCAATGGATCTCTGTTGTATGAAGGCTCGCGCACTGTGCAGCCACTGGAAGTGAGTGACTTTGAAGACGACCAGGACCAAATCATTACAGCAACGGTTTCATCGCGAGTGCTTTTCACAGTATCTGGATCCATTCGCTTCGTCTCCTACGATAGGTCGCAGTATAATGTCATGTGGGCTTATTTGGAGATTTGTTACCTTTTTTTATATAATTCTAACTCAATATTCGGTGAAGGAAGAGGTAGTACTGAGGTCTCCATTATTTAATGTTTCATATAATCTTCATGCTGAATACAGTACCAGCTTCCTTGCTGTTACTATTGTTTTTGAGTATTTTGCTTTGACATTCCGTACACGATGGGTATCGCAAGAGCAATGGTAACGCTGAACATCTTAGTTTCGCACTTCTGTGACTCCTATGACGAATTAACCTGTTCGTGGAATTCTCCCTTTTCCTCTTCTTGGAGTCTCTTCAGCTTCACTCCCCCTCTTTCCCCGTTTTCTCCTTTTCATTGGCCTGTTGAATACAGTTAATCCAGGAGCTACAGTAACCTGATGGCGGAGGCCTTTGCGCCCGCGCCTCATCTCTTTGGACAGGTTAGAAGAGGGGAGCACAGGGATCGCACGTACGGTGATATCAACGGGGGATGCGCAGACAATTAGAGCACCACGTTCAATGTAGTGATGCTTGTGTTCCGCTCCTTCTCCCCTAGACTGCTGCATTCACAAGGGACAATTAAAAATTTTCTGAATTGGCAGCCAAAGGGTTATTCAAGTATTTTCCCAAGTGTTTTGTTCCCACACGGCTGACGAAACCTCCAAATGAGTTGATTGCAAATATCAGATCGACCTGAGTAGCATTTCGCTATTGGTAATCTGTTCAACTCAAACTACGCGCACAGAATTAGAACTAATTTGAAAAAAAAAGGACAAATGGACAGTCCCGATGATCCACAGAGGACTTCAAACGGCTACGCGGCGTAGCACCCTGACTGTCTGCTGCATTTCTCGACCGATAATGCTCTAATCAAGTTCCCTGGTACTCCCTGCCCAATGTTGTCGTGCCGCGGCGCCCGTCCATTCCCACCTGGGCGCTTAAAGTCCGCTGTATAAATTTCCTAATTAGGCGGCGAAACCGCAATGAAATAAACCCGTTCATGGGTGCTAAATTTGGGGGACCATCGCCTTCATTTTCTGCTCAAAACTTAGATCTGGTCAGAAAATTATCGAATTGAGGAAGGTCAGGGGCGTCTCTCAGGAGCGAGTAGTTCATATTTTATTGGGTTGTTCGGAAAGTAATTGGGATTTTTCAACGTTGCTCTTATTTTCTCACAGTCTCATAGTATAAGAACATTGAACAATGACATATTTTCGATTTTGGTAGATCACCTTTTGCCATATTTCTGGCAATTTTATAATTCCTTTCTCCTAGAACTTCTGGTTTTTTTTTCGCAAAAAATCGAGCTACATGAAATTGGATATTCTCATCTTCGGTAATGGTTTTCCCATTCAAGTAGTTCTGCGAGGATCGAAATAAATGGTAGCCAGATGGCGCAAGATCAGGGCTATATGGTGATTGCAACATCTCAGCTCCAATAATTTTTGTCGAGACGCCAAAGATGTATGCGGTAAGCATTGCCTTGGGGGAAGAGCACTCCTTTGCGACTCGCTAATTCTGGTCGGGTTTTTTTTTTCAAAATTGATTCATCTGATTTCATCAGTTGTCGACAGCAGAGTTCCGAATTGACATTTTGGTCCTTTGGAAGCACCTCAAAATATACTAGTCCCAGAGGTGTTGTGTTCCACCAAGACAGTGCTAGACCGCATAGATTTTTGGCGACTCAGCAAAAATTATTGGAGCTTGCTTAGGAATTGATGTTGTATCCACCACATAGCCCTGATCTTGCGCCATCCGAATACCGCTTATTTCTGTCGTTGCGATATTGCTTGAATGGGAAAACCTTTATCAAAGGTGAGGATGTCAAATCTCGTGTAGCCCAGTTTTTTGCCGAAAAAGACCATAATTTCTGTGAGAGAGGAATTATGAAATTACCAGAATGATGGGAAAAGGCGATCGAACAAAGTAGATAACATGTCATTGATTAACTTGGTCTGAAAGTTTTGCGCCAAGATATTTTTTAGGATCTAGAAATCCATAGACTTTGAATCAAAATGCCACTACATGTGTACTGTAGGATATACCTGGCTGTAGCTATACAACAATCGCAAGACATCTCCAAGCACTGGGTTACAGAAAACTGTTGACGAGTTGTGTCCCCCACAAACTGGGTGCCCTGCAAGAGTGAGTGTATGTCAGTCTTTGCTGCTGCGTCCACACAGGAGGAACCTTCTCCACCAACTGATTACTGGAGATGAGAGTTGGATGCCGTATGTTAACCATACACGAGAGAAAAGTTTACTACCGCGTGGCGAACCACCTCCAAAACAGCCGAAAGGAGAAGTGCACGAAAATATGTTTTGCCATGTTGTTGGTAGAGTTCCGACGGAATGCTGTATCGAGAACTGCTTACACCTGGGCCACCGTGACTGCCTAAGTCTACTGTTCTCAATTACAGAAAACTGGCAGACGCAACTTGCCCGGAGCCGGGAAAAATTGACCATGTTGCTCCACTTCATGACAATGCCCGCCCTCATGTGGTAAAGCTTACCCGCCCAAAAATTGCCGAATTAAGTTGGAAGATCTACATCACCCTGCTTATTCTCCTGACTTATCCGCGATGGAGTACCACATGTTCAGAGCCCTGAAGCTGCATCCACGAGAAAAGAAATGCGATGATCGGACCGGACCAAAAAGTGAGATTTCAAGCTTCCTAGGCTCGCAGCTGCCAAAGTTCTCTGTAGCTGATGGTCTAGTGAAGCGTTGGCCATACCTCGTGGACCATGAAGTTCATTATTTTGTGGATTGATATCTGTTCACAATGAACTTAACATTCTTTGAAAAAAGTATGAAATTAGGTGCTAAACCTTCGGAACAACCTAATATTTATGGTTGATGCGCGTCAAATTTGACGCGTCGGCCTGAAATTTTACGAAGTATTCGCGATGTCTCGATGCGGTGAGAATCGAAACACACTTTTGCTCGCGCGGCCATCGCAACGGCAAAACCAGGAGCATTCGTTTCCTGACACGAATTCTCTTCTCCCCTTCATTCTGCCTTATATACATATCACCGCGTCAAATGTGAAGCGCATCAAACATAAATAACACCTCAGTAAATAAGGATTAGAAATTTTTTTCCTTCTACTTCGTTAACCAGCTTCTTCTGCCTCTTGCTCGGACATTCTTTTCTGGACCCTTCACAGATGAGGAACCTTTTTCGCAAAGCATGCAGCCTTTCTTTACCGCTTCCTCATTACCTTCTTCACCGTTTTCCCGCTTTCTGCACCCCTTCCCTTTCCGCTTCATCCGCTTTTATCACAAAACAAAAGTAGACAGTTGATTTTTCCAGCTCACTTCATGAACATTGAAAAAGAAATGTTGTTCATATTGATGATAGATAATCTTTCTCCTCTTCGACTTTCTTCATGCCGTGCTTCAGATTGCCTTCTACATACCCGAGGGAAAAGTTTCTTGGGAACCAGCGTGTTGGCTATGTGCGTCCTATCTCATATCGCCTTCTTACAGCAGGTTGTTGTCGTGTTTTCGGCCAGCAGCACCACTTGACGTTGTCGTAGTAAATATGTGATGCTGTTTCTTAATTTTTAATTTTTTTTTTCAATTTTTATTGACTCCATCGCTTTTCTTCCACTCTGCCTCTTTCTTCTACCTAGTTTTTTTTTTCTATAGGTATTGACGCTATACGAGTTTTAATTGAGAGTGGAGATGACATCTGCGCGAAGTTGACACTCTCAGGAAATCAGGTGAGGTTTTATTTGGTATATGTAGTGATTATTGCCTTCGGAGTGACAATGCAGAAGAAGGTCAGCGGCTGACGCTAGATCTGTTTCAGGCGTAGGTAGGTATAAATTAAGGATGCAACGGCTCACTGTAATAGGTAGAACTATTTCATGAGCCACTAAAAGTGTGGCGTCTACATGCAGAAGCAACATGAACACATTGGCTGCTCTCGGCGACTGCTTTTCATCAGCAAAGGACAGCGATGAATCTAGGCGTGACCTGCATGAAAGCAACTCGCAGCTAAGGTGTGTAAGAGTGCTTTCTAATCCAGACTCGTAAATGCAGCAGCCAGAATGAAATTTAAATGCAGCAGCAAGAATGAAATTCCTCATAGTATTTTAACTTTCTTCTTGAGATAGATTTCTCATTCCTTGTTGTTTTGAAATAAGGTGCCACAGTAATTTTGGCAAGCTCTGGACAACTGATTACTAGGCGTCCCACTCGTCATTGGCTAACGTAAGCTAAGAAACCTCGGTTTCCTTTTGGATGAGCAGAAGAACTGCAGTGTGATACATTTTTCCGTCCAGAGCGAGGCAGCGCAGTAGCAAAAAACATTCCAAGGAGTTACCACTCGCAGGCAGCGTCCTCTGTCTACAGACAAGTTCTACAAGTCTACAAGTCTTACAATTTGTTAGTCACAATACAAGGTGGCAGCGAAGCCCTTGGCAGAAAAAGATCCGCACAATTCCTCCAGTTATTGCATTGGAATAGTGGTCATGTTGCCGGTTTTGTGCATACATAGTATGTCGCTGCTAGCATGTGTGCAACATCCGGCTAAGGGAAAGTGAAAAGGCAACTTCAGAAAATAAATCAACGCGAAAGTTCGGCTGCTTACCTTCTGCCATTCCCAAAAAAAACTTAACAAGAAGTTCGAGTATATTCGTCATTTTTCAGTCCATGTATGACAACCATTAATCAGCCATGGATTCATCTAAAATCGAGCGTCTTCCAAGTCTTCTGAACTGTATAATTCATTCTAACAAATTTAAAAAAGAGACTGGCCAGAGTAGCGATGTTCCAGTGCATAGTTGGTGCAGATCCTCATCAAGAAGGGAGCTGGTGTGGAAAATCCTGCGAACAATGCCTAACGTTCTTCCCCTTATCTCAGCAGAGCTATAAGTTTTTGTAGTTAAGACGATGGCGACAAAGGTGTGTTCATTTCACGAAACAGAAGGGGTTGTCATCAGGAGGGCTGCAAAATGAGATCTGCCAAGATTTCTTACCAGAGACTGTTCCTAGAGAGCGCATTCAAAGGTAGTTTTTTTCTGTATTGAGTGTATGTAAAAGCAGTGTTGTCGTCAGCAATATTTCCGATCGCTGTTGTTACACGGAGAAGGAGCAAGGATTAATTTGCCATAGTTTCTGCAGAAATATGTACATTTGAAGGTGAAATCACCGCATAAACTATCAATAACGGAATCCGTAATTACATTTTTTTGCTCCCGCCCAACCCCTATAATATGTACGTATTGAGAGAGCTTAGTAAAAGCAAGTATATGCCCGCTTTGAAGAGAGAAACGTGAAGTACTGACGCAGAGCTCGTTTCGGTTACCTTAATGTATGTAGCTTTGCAGTCTTAGCCAAGCTTTAGCGTTGTGAACTGACTCACTAATTTTGACGAATCAAATTGTTGTGAAGCACTGATTTTCAACCTGTTCAGGACGAGCACGATGACGGAGTTCAGAATCGGGAGAACCATGAAATAATGGAGTTCACCCGGCGTCTTGACTTGGTTCTGTACAGAGGGAAGCTTAAGAAAGTGATGCTAATGCACATAGATGTTTATCCTGATGACAGCAGATGTGGCTCCGAAACTTCCACAAGTAATTCTTTTCGCGCAGGTTTTTTTTTAGCAATTTTATATTCTAGTTACTGGATATAGCTATCACATTTCAGTACTCATTATTCATGTTCAGGAACTCCATCTCAGGTGAAGCTGCTCAACATCACATGGTCTGCCGCTGATGAAGTGGAGTTGCTGATGCCTGTTTCTATTTTGACATCAGGTTTTCTTCTGCCGATAGTTTTCGCACTGGCATACGCAACGATGAGGTGAATCCTGTCATACCAAGCCGATTTGCTACAAGAGCGGTAATGGATATTCTATTTGTTTCGATCTTCCATCCCTCCAGGCTTTTCGCCTTTGATTTCTAACCAACTGAAGTTCGTGAAACAAATGGAAAGAGACCAGGTCATTTGCTACCTTTTGTCTGCCTAGAACTTTGTTTTGCAGTCGGAGCCGCCGTCAATCCGTGCTGGTAGGAGGTAATGACATTGATGCAGTAGCAAGTACACCATATGAACCGATTGGTTACTTGACCGATGACACGATCTCCACTGAACATCACCAAAATGCAAATGCAGAAGGATTTCTGCTCCAACGACGTCAGCAACAGCTTGTGCAGGGTAAGTTTCTCTTCCACTTGTGCATCTTGTATGAGCTTTATGTATGGTGTTCGAGCGACGAGATTTTTGGCATCAGAGAAATTTCACTATTTATGTTCATCTCATCTTTGTCACTTCCGTAACACAAGCCAAAAAAAATATGAATAAACGTGAAAGTGTTAATGAATTATAGATGGAGAGAGACATATCCTCCAGCATCGCATCAGCATCTCAACCTACTCTGAGGTCCGCCGCCTGAACATTTTACGGGTCTCGTTGCCTGGCACGTCTGCTGGCCTGGCACGCAACACCCGGGAACTTGTCAGGAAATTCAGTCCCGGAATGTGATCGGGCAGCCATGAACTCCCGGAAACTGTTCAGGCAACACCCGGAAACTGGCCAGGCAACAACAAGAGGCTGGCCTGGCCGGGCTTCAGCCCGGACATCCCTACAAAAATCAGATAACATGGCCGCTCGAAGTGCGATGTCCCAGGAAGTCCCATGCAACTCTACCACCAAAAATCTCGAGAATGAACCACTCCACCCCAGCTTTGTGAGCACGATAGAGTTCATGGCAGCCCTTTTTGCCTCGAAGCTTGAAACACAACTCCGACCTCGAGTCCCCCCTTCGTTGTGCTGCGTACATGTTGCTGGTTGCAACTCATATGTTAATATAGAGAAAATCCATTTTGACCGAAAAATTGCGCAATTTTTGACTTTATGGGAGGAAGTTAAGGGCACATCCATCTAGCATAAGCTTCAGCTCTGAGCCAATTCAGAGCAATTCAAGTATATCACCGAAATCAGTGCGGTAAGACGGTCTATAATCTGGTAATATCCCTTACAAATGAGGTGATACTTTGTCTCTAAAGCAGGTAAGTTCCTCAACATGGCTGGATACTTGCGAAATTTGGTGAGAGGCAGGAGTCCAACCTTAACCTGGAAATCTACTCTTTTTTGGTTTTTTTTTCGTTTTTTAAATATGTTGTGTGAAAAATAAATAAATATCCATTGCTTGCCTTATTTTTCCGATTATCATGGAGCTTCCTTAGAATCCAATCCAGATGCAACCAGCTCAGCCGCACTTGATGACGTGGAGGGGCTAGCGAAAACGAGGGATGTTTCGGTTAGCTGCGAGCGCCCAGACTGGTCATGGGCCAGTACCCAATTCGCCGTCATCTTGCTGCCGATACTTTCGCTGATCTTCTCTGTTGTGAGTGTTCTAGGTCCAATTTTGCAGTTTCTTATTCAGTGCTGTGTTCATCTCATTGTAGAATACGTTGGGCCATGAATGGAAGGACGATCAGTGTTTCCATAATTACGCCTGCTCCGTGCCTGTGTGGATTTTCACTTCGTTCAATCATATTTTCAGCAACATAGGATACGTCATCAGCAGTGTGTTTTTCCTTATTTTTGTGAAACTGCGAAAGAGTAAACCTACGGTGAGCTGCATTATTTGGATAAATAGGCAAAAGCGTACTATCATGAGTGATCCTTATTGGTATTGATTTCAGGCTGAGCATGGAGCGTATGCTAACTATGGACTTGAAGTTTCTATGGGTCTTTCGTTGATGTGCGAGGCGCTTGCTAGTTCGATCTATCACATCTGCCCGAATTCAATCACTTATAATCTGGGTTAGATTTATTGTTGTTTACTATTTAAAGGTTGCTTCTTAACCTGGAGATCACCATAAAGCTAAAAGAGAAGACCCAAAAGTAGACAAAATATTTATACTTACAGGACACATGAGGAATTTAAATTATTTTTTCAGATACGCCATTTATCGAGGTAGCTTGTGTGCTGCTGATGCTTAAACTTTATGGTAATCGCCGCATGACCATAACACCTCAACTCGCGAACATTGCTGTGACTTCGGTGCTCACCTTGGACAGTATCGTTACGGTTCGTTTCCAACCACAATTCGATACATTATGCAGAATCCAGCATGTTCTGAACTTCTAAGGCGAGGTTCAGCTAGGGCACCTTAAAGTTGCTATATCTAGAAATTGACTCCACATTATTTTCTTTGCATCTAGACATCCTATAAATAAGGAAGTTATGGAGGAATCAGTCACCTTTGCGAGAGGATGCGATTTGAGGTTGACATATCTCCATGGATGGGACGGGATTCACATAAGGATTGACAACTCTTTATAACAATTATTTAGGTAGAGAGCTTCTCTTTCAGCTTCCTCTTTATAGCTCGAACTTTCTGCGCGGTTTTTCTGAGCATTCAGAGTATTTTCACGAGCGGGACTAGTTGACTTAGGTTTTTTCCTGAAAATTGATCTCCGCAGTACTTTTTCCTCAAATCTAGGGCAAGTCCTTGCAAACAATCGTCTCATAACTTTGCGTACTATGCGTGCAGAACAAGGTAGATCCTCTAGCCCAAAATCGACTTCTCTGAAGCAGACATCCACTTCTGTGCTGTCGCTTCGACACTAATGGCTTCGTCTTAGACGATGTTAAGTGGAACAGTTGGAGATGTCGGAGATGCATGCTGTTGTCGAATGGGAGGGTCATGTCGAATTGGAGGGTCACATTTCATGTGACAGAAAATGAGAAGTAGCAGGAATTGGGAACATATGTTGAAAAAATCGTACGAACTTATTGTCCAACCCAGCATTTTGTCACATGATGTTATTAGGATTTTTCACAGCCTTGAATAATGAGAACGGTGGTGTCAGCGGAACGTTGCAACGATCTTTTGGTATTTTTTTGCTGTTCCAGTTGGTATCCCCCGTATTTACAGAAACGGAACTGGTCACATCTGATGTCCGATTGTTTACGACTTGCTGAGAAGCACATAATTTCCTTCAGAAGAAGCACTTACGTTTCTATAGCATTGCTCTGTTTATTTTGTGCCGCACCACGACAGCTGTACACAAGAAGCGGGAGGATCATTGAATAACGAGAACGGTGATGTCAGTGGAACGTGCAGACGCACAGACAATCAAAGTGTCACATTGCATGTGCTGCGGCGCTTGCGTGCGGGTCCAGGTTGCTGCAATTTCCTGTAGCTGCAGTCTATTCAAGGAAGCTGTCTTAATTTTTTAGGATCTGGTGGGAGCGCTTATTCAATCTAAATTGGTGCTTTCATGAATATTTTCCCTCTTTCAGATGTCCTCCCAGGTGTCGATCGTGCGTGGACTAGTGGTCGCTGTACTTAACGTTGCAACGATCTCTGGTATTTGTTTGCTGTTGCTAGGACCACACCTATCACTTGGTAGGTTGCGTATTTCCTTCTCTAGAGAAATTATACTGCACGTCTGTGGATGTTACACTACACTCTCTAATTTAGATTTCCTCAAGTCCAGCTCAACCCTCAAACCTTCTATGTACTCAGCTGTTGGAACAGTTTTAGTAAACGCATTTGTGACAGCGGCATTTACTCTGCTTTCACGCCATATCGAAACCACACAAGTCGTCACAGTGCTCTGCATCCTGAACACTTTCCTCTATCTCGGCTACTACTTGGCAGTGAAGGTAAATTCTACCAGCGACGTTGTGTGAAATTTTTATACTTTTTGATGCAATACGTACAAAAGTTTCAAACGTCGCAGAAGTTCCGCTTCTGATGCGGCGAAGGTTATTAAAGTGTAAAATAGTAAAGAAGGCATTATTCGGCTAGTTCTCCCCCAAAATTTCGGGAAAAAAATTAAATTTTGCCTAGAGGAGTTATTCAAGGTGCTGAACACAAATATCGTATCGTTCATGTGTCGCAACTCCGGTTTTTGTTGAGGTACAGGAAATATTCTGTAGATACGGTATTTCACAGAATCCTCTCAAATTTTGCGTAAAGAGGCTGTTTTAGGCGCTACTTCCCATAGAACTTTGGCGAAATCTTCCGTGAGGGTTGCCTTAAAGTTGACAAGGATTCCACTCAGGTGGAAAAATTCCAGTAGATTACGCTTATTTTACGTGTATTTGTTTCGGAAATTTATTTCCGAAACAAATACACGTAAAATAAGCGTAATCCAATGGAATTTCGCAATTTTTCTCGATTCCAGTAGATTCCACTGGAATTTACACGTAAAATAAGCGAAATCTACTGGAATCTGCACTTCTTGTATATTCCAGTAGATTCCACCGGAATTTACACGTAAAATAAGCGAAATCTACTGGAAACTGCGCTTCGTGTAAATTCCAGTAGATTCCACTGGAATTTACACGTAAAATAAGCGAAATCTACTGGAAACTGCGCTTCGTGTAAATTCCAGTAGATTCCACTGGAATTTACACGTAAAATAAGCGAAATCTACTGGAAACTGCACTTCGTGTAATTTCCAGTAGATTTCGTGTATTTTTCATTTATTTTCCTGGTAAATTCGTTTTTCACTAATTATTGCCGTTGCTTTTCCACCTTCCGAAATGGGTTATGCCTCAAAAAATTCCAAAAAATTCACTCATCATAACTACCAAAAAGTTTTGTAAATTTTTATGATGAACAGCTGTGTTTGCCGTTTCCTGACTTTAGCAAGGTTAATTATCAGGAGCTCAGCCGCTACCTCGCTGCCATTAACTGGCTCGAGGTTTTCGAAAACTATAACTCTGTATCTGAAATGTATTATCGGTTCTGCTTAGTCATTTACGGTGCACTTGCTAAATTCGTTCCGCTTTCTCTAACTCGACCCCACTTGCCCTCCTATCCCATCCACATACAGAATTTAATTCACCATAAAGCTCGCCTATTTGGACAAATGGTTGATCCCTTGAGGATTACTTTCTACAAGAAAATATGTACTGATCTTAAATTCTACAGTCATTGAATCAGGCCACGTCGCAAAATCCCTACATTGGTCGATGACGTTGGTAATATATTCAGATCAGACGCAGAAAAAGCCGATGCTCTTGCTAAATTCTTCGCATCCGTTTGTTCGTACGATTTCACTATATCAGAACAAGTTTACTCTGATTTCTTGTTACCATCCAGTTCGCTCCATGTTAGTCATGATTGCCCAGGGTTTATAGTTCGACCTGAGCAAGTTTCGACTCTTCTGAAGAAAATTAAAACTTCTGTTTCTGCCCCATATGACGTTATCCCTCCCATTCTTTACAAGAAATGTGCAAATGTCCTCTGCCACCCTCTATCTCATATCTTCAACGTGTCGCTTATGTTGGGAGAAGTTCCGGCAATTTGGAAAGAAGCGCTTGTTAATGCAATTCCTAAGAGGAACTTCTCTAACCTGATATCCAGTTTTCGCCCGATTAGCATACTGCCCTCGTCTGGCAAGATCCTGGAACAAATACTTAACGATAAACTCACTAGCTGGTTCCTACAAAACAACGTTATTCCCAGTCAGCAGCACGGGTTTTTATCGCGTTCCTCCACAGTTACTTTACTTTCTGACTCACTTTTTGATTGGGTAACCGAAGTCAACATGGGTAATTCAGTTGATATCATCTTCTTCGACTTTTCCAAGGCCTTTGATATGGTTGGTTCACAATAAATTAACTGCAAAGCTTGAGAATTTTGGGATACGGGGTCAACTCCTCAATTGGCTTAATTCATACCTGAGTGAAAGGTACATGACAGTAAAAGTACAGAACAGTTTTTCTAAGCGCCATAGACTTTTCAGAGGTGTACCACAAGGGGGAGTTCTTTCTCCCCTACTCTTCCTAGTTTTCACTGCTGAACTTCCCGGTTACTTGAAGACTCATCCCAACTTGAGAGTGCGAATATTTGCTGACGATATAAAAATTTACATCTTTTATGAACCTAACGAGCAGTCCACTGCCTCAGCAGCGATGTCTTTAGCAATCCAGAAAATGATGTAGTGGTCAGATGACATAGGCCTGCCCCTAAACCCCTCTAAGATCGTTGCAATGCACTTTGGTAATACCCCGCAGATTTCGTACGAATGTAGTGGTAACCTAATTCAGTACTTGGACTATGCAAGAGATCTCGGGGTAATCGTGGACGACTCACTTACTTTTGCCCCTCATGTTGAAAGCATAGTCAAAAAAGCATTGGCTTCGCTCTTCATTATCCTGTGCAATACTTATTGTCATGACCCCAATATTTTGTTGCGCCTTTACAAAGCCTATGTGCTCCCCCATTTAGAGTACGCTTCTCCTATTTGGAGTCCATTTCGAAAGAAACTTATTCACAGGATTGAGCAAGTTCAGAAAACCTTCACTAAAATAGTTTTCTACAGATGCTTTCCAAATTCCGGTTATCCTGAATCGCTTCCGCCGTACAAGTCTAGACTCGGAATTCTAAAACTGAAAAGCCTTAAGTACAGACGAGTGGTCAATGACCTAATATTTTGCTTTCGAATACTACGTAAAGAAGTAAAACTCAACGCAAGCAAGTATTGGTCCTTCCGTCCAACGAGTGGACGTACTTACGGTTTAAGTATGCATCATAGGAAAGTTGGTCCTAAACAGTTACCGACTATTTTCAACTCCTTTTTCTTCAGGGTTTCACGCTGGATCAAGTTACTACCCAGCGAAGTGCTGCCCAGTGCCACTTCAAAAGATTTTAGAAATGAATTATCCAAAATTAATGTACTTGATGTTCTAAATATTGAAGATGTTTAGGCTGCGATAGTGTTCATCTTTACGAGTCTCTTCTTCGTGATCTGCTTTCGCTTTCCAGGGATAGAATAATTTCCTCTTTCGCATGTTACTTTTTGTTTTTTTTTGTGTTTCGTTTTGTTTTGTTCGTGTTTTTTCTAACTAGGTCCATTGTTATGTCACTTCTAACTGTAACTGCATGGCTCGGCTTGGTTGCTTTTTTCTCGTTTCTCCTAACTAACTCGTTCGCTCTTTGCTGTGGTACCTCTCTATTAATCTTTCGACCTGCCACTATGATGTGACGTGCTGCAAATATCAGAAATAGATCTCACATTTTGGATGTGGTGTATGTGCAGCCATTCTTTTGCAGAACATAAATTACGGATTTCTTAACTCCAACACCTTCCTTCCCTTGATTGTATCTGCAACGTGGGTAGGGGTAAAGAGCCGGCGAGCATCCCGCTGAGCTTACGCCGGGGGTTCGTACCAGATCAAAGAGTCGCTTCCGCGTCCGCCGCTGAATGGCTAGTCCAGCTGCGTTCTCAGTGCGTGATTATCTCTAAGGTCTTATGCCCTCTCAGCGTTTGCAACGTTTGCAGCCCTATGATTACTTACATTTGCTTTTTCCCTATAAAGCTTAAATACACCACTGCAAATGTTAACTCAGAACCAGTCTGGCTCTGAGCTGTAGGTTATTCAGTACTGGTACCACTATAGATGTTTAGAAGAGACAAATTACACCTCAACGGTTCATCGCAATAAATTAGTCAGTCATGCAACCAATTCAATTCGTAGTTCATCATCTTTTTCTTTTAGTGCTTAGGCTGTCACAAGCTGCCCTGATAATTTGCTTTAAGGTTCATCGACATTTGCATTTCCTGGCAATATCTGTAGTGATCGGCATACCACTTTTGGTGTAAAGAATAAATGATGCATTTAAATATACCATGCTAACATGAGAAATATTCACCAACGGAATCTACGGAGCACGTCAACTGGATGTACTGCGGAAGTAATCTCGTTTCAGAATCGTACTCAAGAGTGGTCGACGATACCACATGCACTCGGAAACATTCGACGGAGTGCTGCAATTTTGCTCTGGGCCCACGGCGGCGCAACGCTGCGTGGCCAGCCGAACCTGGCTGGAACTTGTCGCATCAGTTGATGTCGCAGCAATTTTCGCGTACTTTTCGGCAGAGTTCGCTTATTTTTCGGCGTAATTCGGGTAAATTCCAGTGGATTTCGCTTATTTTCCGGAGATTTACGTGTAACTTCCGGACGAAATCGGGAAATATTTCGGCGAAAAACAGGCGAAACCTGCTTGAAAGCACCCGTAATCTACTGGAATTTTTCCACCTGAGCACTCAATAAGAAATTGTTCTTGGAATTTTTCGAAGAAGGAGAAGTCTATGGGAACTAAAAATATGCGTGATTCCGACAGCAGCACCGCTTTCCCTTGTGGATTTGCGAATGGTGTTCATTACAGACGCATATAGAATGTTGACTTTTCGAGCCAGTGCTTCGCCGCCCAGACATGTGAGCCAGTGCTTCGCCGCCCAGACATGTATAGTATGTTGGGGAAAGATAGTTGGGGAAACGCCGCAGAGAAGAAAAAGGCGGGAAAGTGCGCAGAGATTGGAGATGGTGCAGAGAAAAACAGACACTGTGCACGGATACTCAACTATCATCTCGGGCGAAACAGACTATAAGGTGTCTGTATGCTGGAGAGACCTGGACTGAGGACTAACGCGCGAAAATCGCTGAACGCACAGGCTGCGAAGAGGCTGGCAGTTTCTTTCCGGGAACATATGCGGTGCTGTTTTTATACCTACAGTAGCAGCCATCTATTTAGCGCACTCACGATTTTGGACCACAGAATTTTCCACATATCTCAACCCGAGGATGAGCAATCAAAACCATGTTTGAGTATGTGTTGAGGCTCTATGAGGGCTTCCTTCCTGTTGCTCACCACTAGCACAGAATCAGTTGGAACTGGGTTAAAAATTAAAATTTCAACCTCGTCGGTTCTCTCAAACTACGTATAAAAGTTTTGTATCTACCTATGGGTAAAAATGAAGTAGTGATTTAAATTGAGCGCTTTTATCCTCAACGTTTTGATATGAACGCTACTAGCGTACTCCCCATACTGGCTGGAGCCACGGACCGAAACAAACAGTTGAATTGGTCGAAAATCTCATTTTATTAGATCTCGAGAATAAAGCAAGCGTTGGAATCTTGAGGTGACTACTTGAATGCCTGCCAATAGTACAAATCAAATCGGAGAAAAATCCGCCGTCGAACTGTGTGCTTTCTGTTTGTGGTCACCATGAATCCTTTTTTTTCGCAAATTTTTAGCTTTGTTGACGACCCTTGTTATTCCCTGAGATGAACGACTGCGCATAACCACTGCTATGGAAAATGCACACTAATATCGAGAACAAGACCACATTTTCTTTAGACTCGATGTTCATAACGAAGATATTTCTGAATATAGTACATAACGAAGATATTTCTGAATATACAGCTCTGGACGCAAAAGATGAGTGCCTCGCCATTCAGAAACGTTTTCTTGACGAGTGAAGTAGAAATAAAAATGGAAACACTATGTCTCATCACATTCTCGAGTAGTGTCCTAATAGCTCATTCCAGGCTTGGAATACGGTTTTTATATTTTCAACAGTCGATCGCCTAAAATTGGCAGCGCGCTAAATACAGTAGCGAGCAAAAAGATTGCAACTTTTGGTTTTTCTTCTATAACTTCTTCCAAAGCAGAGCGTGGAAGTTCAAATTTTCATGGGAGTTGTAGATACTCATGGGAGATAGAAACAAAGAATAATCCCTTTACTCCATTCACTTACGTTTTTTAAGAAAAAAAGTTTCTCACAGCAGCCTAAATCTGAAATTTGACACCATCCGCAATGTCTCATAAAATAACGTCTATCGTTATGATCTAACCACGAATAGGTTCCTTACAGCAGATCCGACCCGTATGTACTTGAAAATGTGTATGCGGTGACCAGTGATTGACATCTACAAAGACTATGTGAGATTAATTCAGCTGTGCTCCTCTTTGGGTGTTTCTGTCACCCTGGCTCCACCTATCGGCTCTATTTAAAAGGGAGGGATGCCCCTGATGGTTCTATAAGTCTGGCTAGAAGTGTTTGATTTCAACGCAGCTTATTGCTCCCTCGTAGTTCCGAAATATTCGGGCTTGTTGCCGAGCAGCTAATCGTGCACATCACGCAAAATAAGTTTTGGAATTTTTTCTGTCTCGAGGAGGAAGATATCTTAAGGTTCCCATAAATGGTAAAGATTCTCCAGGGCTCCTAGAATATTGCAGTGTGCGTGGCGACTCATGCCGGTTTGAATTTGATGAGGTAGATCTTGCTAGAATGCAATGAACTCTACGAAACATAACCGGAGCGGGATACTGCGACCTGGCACTATAAAAACTGGCTAATTCAGTTTGAATTAGATGAAACAAACTACACGAGACATTTTTAAATCAAAAGGCTCTAGGCGAAGTGGGAAAACTCGTAGGTGGAGCAAGGGACCACACATACTCGTGCTAGTGACCAGCACTCTTCACTTCAAGTAGTTCTGTTTCGATAAATCTGAGGCGGCATGAATCGTCACGCACGCGGCAATATTCCAGGGACCCTGGAGAATCTTTACCATTCATGGGATCCTCAAAGTATCTTCCTCCTCGAGACAGAAAAAATTCCAAAACTTATTTTGCGTGATGTGCACGATTAGCTGCACGGCAACAAGCCCGAATATTTCGGAACTGCGAGGGTGCAATAAGCTGCGTTGAAACCGAATACTTCTAGCCGGACTTATAGAACCATCAGGGCCATCCCTCCCTTTTAAATAGAGCCGATAGGTGAAGACAGGGTGACAGAAACACCCATAGAGGATCACTGCTGAACTAATCTCACATAGCTCTGTAGATGTCAACCAGTGGTCAGGGCATGCACATTTTCAAGCACATAGGGGTTGGCTCTACTGCAAGGAACAAATTCGTGGTTAGATCCTAACGATAGACCTCATTTTATGAGACATTGAGGATGGTGCCAAAATTCAGATTTAGGCCGCTGTGAGAAGAAATTTTTCTTAAAGAACGTGAAGTCAATGGAGTAAAGGGGTTATTCATTGTTTCTATCTCCCATGAGTATCTACAACTCCCAAAAAAAAATTGAGCTCCCACGGTTTGCTTCAGAAGAAGTTATAGACGAGAAACCAAAAGTTGCAATCTTTTTGCTCGCTACTGTATGTGACCGCCGCTGTAGAAGGACTTGTGGTAGTTGTGGGTTTCGCAAGGGTAAAGCGTACTCTGCTAGGAGGTGCTGAGTGAAGAAGAGACTTAGCTCGCGACTTCACACGCAAACTTCGAGCACTAGCATTCGTCATCAGAGGAAAAATAAGAGGATATTCTATAATGACGGCCACCCACATAGTCATATAATAAATTGAGAGCTGTTATTGATACTTGCGGTGATTAATGGTAATTACAATGTCGATTTACTGATATTGACACAATTGTGATGAAAAGTAGATAAACTAGATTACTTGGACAACCTAATAACTTACAGAAATTCATTTTATTTAACGTGGTTAAGTTGATTTGTTTTAGTGCTGGAGTGCTGAGAAGTGGTGCAAGTTCTCCAGCAGGTGCATATGTGCTTCGGTACTGCTGTGGACAGCTGCGCTGTTCTTCTTCCTCAAAGAGGAGACTGATTGGGCGGTATGCTCTTGCTATTTTAGTGCCACAAACCTTTCGAGCAAAGAAATTGCTGTTGAATTTCGTGCATCAATGTTTATAATTCTTTTTTGCTGTGCTCAGTCTCATCCAACTGATTTCAGCTCACACCGGCGCAGAGTCGAGCAATGAATCGTCCTTGTGTGTTGTTGAACTTCTTCGATTACCACGATCTCTGGCATATTTCCTCTGCGCTGGCATCACTGATTTTGCTGATCGGCGTTTCCAGCTTGGATGACGATTTATGTGCCATTCCAACTAGTGAATTGGCGGTGTTCTAGCTTTTTCTTATTCTGCTCATGAGAAGTTCAAACATTATTTTCTACCCTGATATGGATCTCATCACTAACAGAAGAAGTCACGCTTTGCACACACTACTTATGTATTCGTCTTTTAAGGTGCTGCTATGAAGTATAAACTAATTTCTTATTTAAACTTTATTGTTAGCTCGTCATGCTTTACTTTTTATAACTCGGATCTCATTTAACCTACCGCTACACTCTACGTGAAGTATAACTCCCGTTTCCAGCGTCATCGAATTCCGTATCCATCTATTTGAGCACAGTGGCGTCGCTTCCACACTAGCCACCGAAAATCGATACGTATTGAGATCAGCGTCGCTTAAGCGACAGCGATACAGGGTGGTATACTTCACATAGAGGGTGGTAATGACAGCCTTAGCTGCTACATGAGTTCAAACATTTCTCGACGATCATGAAAAACGTGCCTTTTTTGCATAATGGAAGCAGGGAGAATATGAGTGCTGTAAAGTTAATCCTGTGAACGCTGTAGAAAATACTGGGACGTTGTTACATAATTTTGGCTGTTGTCAGGTCACGCCACCGCTTTGTTCCTTGTTTTCCGTTTTTTTTTTGTTACTTCCTCTCATCTGTTATATTCTGAAGTTGTCTGTTACCCTTTTTTATGTGGATGTTTATCTGCATATAATTTTTCTTCGAACTTTTTGTTGCTTAGATAAAGCGAAGTAAACTTTGTTCTATGCGTGGAGACAACAAAACGTTCAGATTAGCGCAGAACTGTAGCTTTCTGCACGTTTTCGGCATTCCTTCTAGGATATACTTCGCGTCAACTTAGTTCGGTTTTTTTTAAACTTCCCCGTAATTCAGTACCAGTGAGGAAGATTGATAATATCGATGACACCGTTCAAATGGCGATGCTCATCACTTTGGAGATCAACATGTTAATTAAATTCAGCTGAGTTTTCCACATACCCAGAGAAAAAACTGACGGATGAGAGCCCATTTGGATAGCTGGTAAACTGAGTTGTGTCGGTCCGTTACATTCCCAGCACCCGTAGAGATTCATGTCATGGCCAAGCCCAGTGGAGCCACAAATATCCGGTCACACGTGAACTGTTGTTCGTTATCTGTCAGCAGCAGTTGTAAGGACCGGAGAAAGTGAGCAGGAAGAAGTGGTCTTCTCTGGAAGAAAAACTCGCTCGAAGGAGTACATGGCAAGCTCGCTTCCAGTAAGGATCAAAAATTTTCACAGAGTTGAATGGAGTAGATGACTGAAAAGCTTTGTACTAGTTTATCATTCTATTACTTCTATTGATGATTTCCTAGACATTTACCTTTTATTCATAAAATTCCTTCCAACCAGGCCCCCTTTTCGATATAAATTGCAGTTCGACTCCTCCCCCACTTCGTACAACCGTCACTGCTGTCTCCCAAGCCGTGAAAACAAAATCACCTCAAAATAATTTTCAAAAATCGAAACTGTTGGCATGAAGCAAGGAATCAAAAGGAGGCCAACCCTACACCTTTGTACTTGTGTAAAGTCATAACCAAACCGCTGCAAGCCTTTCTTCAGTACAACGGTAGCGGTTCAGAATCGCTGCTCCGATCCAGTTCTCCTTTTCTCACAATGCTTTTCCTATGGAAGGACTACAGTATAAGGATAAATAATGTTTCGTGTTCCAGAGACTAGTCAGTCCAAACGCGTTGATACAATTTGCCTGCACTTCCTATGCATACTAGATGTACAAATTGACTCTTGAATAAAACTCCATAATTGTTGCGGAATTTCCAAGTTTGCGTGCAGAAGGAAACGAAGAATCATTCAACCACTAGGATAGTATGGTCCAAGATTGCTTGAGATCCGTTGAGAAAGGAAAATAAGCGATGAAATGCAGTAGCGCTGAACTATCGGAGATACATGCAAGAAAATGGAAAGTGGGCACAAACAGTCAACTATCGCTGATTTTGAAACAGACTACAATAAATAAATTACAGTAATAATAATAGTAACAATAACAAAAACTATTTTGAAAAAACAGTAAAAATAAACAATTAGAAATGAACCAATACAAGATTTTCATTTGTATTATAAAATAATTTCAAGTTGGCCACCCATTGGTGCGCCACTGGCTGGTACCACTCGCCATTATTTAGTTGTCGCTGGAAAGGATTCTACAAAAATCGGTGCTGTTTTCTCAGGCCTCAAAACCTCCAAAGAACAGCATCAACATCCATCGAATCCTTTCGAAAATATTTTTTGCACAGGCTCCTCGGTCTGCATGCATAATTGAAGAGATGGGTAATCTAACACCTAGGAGTATGAGATCACCCATGAGTTGCAACATGATACAATCTGAGTCACATATGGGCAGGCATGTTGGTGGGGGCCAGACAAGGGTAAATTTGGATAACTTGGCACGTTCACCATGGGTAATCTCAATGATGCATCAGTGCGCAAAACATGGCACGATGGCAACCATGCCTAGAATGCCCGAAATGGAAGATACTTATGTAACGGTGGGTGCCCACATCGCAAAAATGGCCCAGCATAGGAACAAAGATCTTGACAGGACTGCTCAGTTTCACCCAGAACTAGGACTCGTGGTGGTATAACCTACTCGCAAACTTCGCCGTGACACAACCAGGACTCAGTGTGGGCGTGGTCTCGAAGAAGAGTTAAAAGTGGACACAACCAGGAGTCAAAATGGCCTGATAACGCTGGTTGACACATCCAGCACTCAGATTTCGAAGAGCCATGGTTGTGTCCACTAATTTCGAGCGCAGGATGTGTCCACCAACTGAAACCGGCTGACTGCCGGATGTGTCCACTAAATTGGCCCAACGTGACTGGTTGTGTTCACCACGGTTAACTAATCAATGATAAACTTTCGCATGCCTACCTTGCCGTGAGCGGTTTCCTCACTTATTTGTTGTTCCTCTTCCTCTTCGTTTTTCACCGCGATCATTATCTCCTATACTTGCAGTATTCTCACACTTTTACTTTACTAGCGCCCCTTCGGGACGCCAGAAAGTGGGATGGGGCAGCCACTTGGGACATGTGCAAAAGCTTCGCACTTGCCAAATCTCTAGAAAATTGATAAAGAAGAGGAACCAATTTTTAAATGGGCCCAAACATGAAGTCCTTCTTATGAGTTGAGTATGAGTATGAAAAGTCCGTTCTCCATCGTATGGCGTATTCGTATCTCACTACCGGGCGAACGCAGACACGTACTCCATCGGAGTAACTGTATCTTGCCGTTCTCCACACTATTGGACCAAAGCGAAATCGTATCCGAGTGTTTTCCACACTACTGTGCCGCAGCGGGCTTTCTTCCATCGGTGGACCCGTATTCTGGCGTCATCTTCACTGTTAGACCACAATGAACCCGTTCACCGTCGGCTGAATGTGTCCTGGTATTCTCCACTTTCGGTCCATCATCGGTAAACCTGTATCCAGTCACAGCGGACCAATCCTATTTTGGCGGACACGTATCTTGGTGTCCACACCACTGTGTTACGGCGGGCCCTTCCTCCATTTGAGCGCCCGCATTCTGGCGCCCTCACAGCTAGGGCAGCCGGATGCGTTCTCCAGCGGCGTGCTCGCATTCCGGCATTTTCCACACTGTCGCACCAAAGTGAACCCGTACCCCGACGTTCTCACACCATTGAGCTACGACGGATCCTTCCTCCATCGGTGAACAAGCGTTCTCGCGATTTTATCACTTTAGGGCCGTGGCGGACCCTTTCTCCATCGGGGACCCGTATCCTGACGTTCCCCTACACCGCTGGGCCACGCGGACCCATTCTGTGTCTAGGGACCCGTATCCTAGCGTTCATCACACCACTTGGCTACGGCGGACTCGTTCTCTGTCGACGGACCCGTATTCTGACGTCCTTCACACCACTGGGTCACCGCGGGCCCTTTCTCCATCGGTGAACCCGTGTCCTGGCATCACCCACACCATTGAACCACGCCGGGCCTTTCCTCCATCGGTGAACCCGTATCTTGGCGTCCCCATACCACTGGGCCACGGCGGGCCCTTTTTCCATCGGTAGACCTGTATCCTGGCGTCTCCCACACCATTGGGCCACGCCGGGCCCTTTCTCCATCGGTGGACCCGTATCTTGGCGTCCCCCATACAACTGGGCCACGGCGGGCCCTTTCGCCGTCGGTGCACCCGTATCTGTATCATGTTGATTGGTTTCACAATGTCATGCCTTGATATATTGAAGCATTTACTCTTCGATAGTGCAGATGTTCTCGAAACGAACTGATGCCGTGACTAAGGAGTCGCTGCGAAAATTCCGCAAGGGATGCGACAATACCATCCACCAGCTGGGGCAGTCGTGTAGATGCAGCCTCTTCTTGGCTTCCCAGACGCTGCAGTGGTCACATTTCCGCCCATTTCCTCGGGTGGTTTTCTTCTGCGTACATTGTGCAGCCTGAAGGCTTGCAAACATTCCCTCACCCCTATGCTGCGAGACCGCCAGCGAAGGTGATGAAATCACGACCTCGTGCATGCGGGAGAGCCAGCAGTGACGTAATTGCGAGTCCCGAAACGAATGTGCCTGAGTCCCTGAAAATCGGCCATTTCGCCGCACAGTCAGCGTCTCAATATTGCGGTGTCTATGAGTGCCGCCGCGTATCTCTAGCCGCTCTAGCCCCCTTACGGCGCTTTGTTTAATAGACTAGAGTTTCTTTTTATGTTCCCATACTCTTTTTCGGTATTCCGCCAAAATCAAACTCGCTTATTAAGAAGATAGACAGACGGGTTGATAAGGGCGAAGTCGGGGTGATTTAGTCTTTTGTTCAGAAAATATTCATCAGCATTATTTCTTAACAACTTTTTAAAATCGATCTGGTTTGCAATTGAGGCATATAACATAACTATTCGCTGCGATGTACATTTTGCTGGCCTAATATTGTTCTCCGTCTTTAAAACATAAAACACACTTTGGTTACAAATTTAATGAGTTGTATATCTATGAATCCCATCAGTGCAGACGCGGGCTGCGCCACCCGTGCGCTTCGAGGTTGACTTATGGTGGTTGGCTCGAGCACTGGTCGGGTGTATGAGAATGCTATCAAAAGGATTTCAGCTCATCGATTCTATTACATTAGGCTGAGGATTTACAAATGTTCATGGCTATAATTCTCGAGCATGTCAAAGGTTTCCAAGGTGTGTACGTTCGTTCTGAAGGGCGTCTCATGGCACGTCTCTAGAAGCATGATCTGCGCAGTTTCCATGATCTACCGATTTTTAATATTCGGAAAATGGCACATCAAATTTGTAGAATTTTCTCCTGCATTTTATGCAACTTTGTGAAAAAGATATCGCCGGTATGCTCCTTTCAAACACTATAGAACTACTCCAAACTAATGGCCTCAGAAAGAATTTGCCATTGATCAAGAAAAAAGTACCTCCTAGATTGGGCTGCTGAACGTTCGTTATGACAAAAGTTTTTATTTGCTCCCCAAACAGACGTTTATAATCTCTCAAGCTAATACATTGCTTTTTGTACTTTGTTCTGACGTAGGGGAGGGCCATAGTGGTATTAGTAGTCTACTATTTCTAAACTCGTGGAGTGATAGACGTTTTAAACCATGTGACACGCACGTGCGGCCAAGTCCGCACCTTTGGTGATAGAGTATATAGACTGTCCACAAAAAAAAGATCGAACTCACACTCTTAAAGGCAGTGTTTTACATCATATTCGATTCTACGATGTTAACTGGTTCTGAGCCGGCTTGGTGCTGCAAAATAGCCGAAGAACTTTTTTTATGGGACCAATCAATTGTGGTTTGAAATAATAATTTTTAATGCATAGAGAGGATGCGTCCTCGAATCTCCCTCATTCAAGGGATCTCATCCGATTTTTTGCGAGGCTGGGTGGCGCGAACCCAGGTGGCGGAGAGGGGGTTGCTCACGGACCAAAAGCAGCCATGCGTTTGCCTTGCGACGCCTGTAGATGCAGAGAATGGACTCCTTAGTTCGGCAGTCTTGGACACGATGACGAACCCAACCCAGCATTTGGGTGTGAATATGCACTCACGCGCTTGTGTGTATGTGCAAATGCTTAGGCGTTGGCACTATTCTGTACATCGGTTTCAGCCAAAAGCCCGCATTCCAACGAATGGGAAGCATATGAGAGGCGAGTTGGGCCGCTTCCAACGAATATTTATTTAATATTTATTTTTTAATATGTCCCTTCTCGTTTCCGGGGGAAGGTAGCCTACTTCCCTTCATCTGAAAGCCGGCGTCACGCCACAGTGACAGGCCGGCTGACGAACACCCCACGTCACATTATATGGATCAGCTACTGCGAAGCATTGCAGTTAGCTGCGCGGCTCTCGACTGTGCAGTGTGAATTGCATCGCCCAACTGGTAGTTGCAGTCATCCTGATCCACGCTTGAGCGGTTCTGCCTTCAAAGCTACAATTGCCTATAGTTAAGCATTCAAGTTACTCAGTTTACTGAGCATTCAAGTATTAGCTCTAGGATAGAGGCAAAGGTAGTGTTTCGAATTAGATTGCTCGCTGCGTTACTAGAAAACGCAATTTTAGCGGAACAAACAACGAAAACTCTTTCACTAATCTAGTAATTCGAGAGCAGATTGAAAATATTTCGAGCACTCAAAAAAAAACCTTTCCACCTTCTGCATTTTGAATCGACCATCTGTCCATGTCGTTGTCATTGCTTCCCTATCATTGTCGACTGCGATCTCAAGCTATTTTTGACATGTTCATCAGTAGTATGCTTGCAAGAGATAGCAATTCGGACAAGGGGTAAGCATCATGGAAACATGCTGGCTCATTATAAATTACTGTAACCGCGATTCTGCTTACGCAATTTCACAACTCAATGTTGTTGTGAATGTGGTTGCTAAGCGTTGCCAGTGATGAGTTTGGGTGGAATTGGGTAGGCTCCAATCGATCGAAGGTCTGAGCAGCTCTTTCATATAGCGGTAATCATTTTTGTTATCCCCGTTTGGGAAGCGTTCATGCAACTCACTAGAGGAAAATGTCGGACCGAAACGTTGAAGATGTTGGATACCAGAGCAAAGATTGCAAAGAGTACTTGTGGATCTGATTTCATAGAGAACACAGGTTCATGTCAATTCCAACAGAAAGCAGGGGCATTATTAGAGTTGGTGAACACATCCAATAAAAAAAAACTCTAGCAAAAATCAAAGCGACGGAAGGATCACAGAGGGTGAACACAACTTGCACACCCTGGATCTGGGTGAAGTAGGTGGAGTTCGCTTTGGGCGCTGTTTCAGTGATAGTAAAAGCACCAGCACAGTGAATTTCTTTCTAACCCGATTAATGCGATTCTATCACCATTCGATGCAAAATATAGAATAATTTCGGGTGTATGCCAGGAAGAACGATAGCTGGCAATAGGAGGCTGCTATGAACCCATGTGTCAATATCCCATGCAATTGTAGCCCCGCCCTTAGATAGATACAGACGGTTCAGAAACGACTCGCTATTGGTGAAATCCTATGTGGAGAGCATAGATGCGCTTTTGACAAGTGGCGCTTGTTCTACTTTGTTGGTCCTATTGGTTTTTAGCTAACTGAAATGTTAAAACCGCTCCAGAAATGATGTGCGAGTAAGTGTAACGCAGGCGTTCGATCAGTGCGATACCGACTACCAGGTGAATAGCGTGTAGAGAGGAGATTCACAGGCACTAACAACTGCATGTATGCTAATTATCCTCCGCTGCTGAAGATGGTTACGACCTACTTCAACAAAATCTAGTAACGCGAAGGCAGAAGAAGCTTATTTTTCACTGAAATATGGCACATAATCACTATGGGGTGTTGTGTTGTTATCCTAAACCTAAAAAAATCCATATTCGGTCTAGCCCTGAACTAAATAAAGCCTTCGGTCTTTCTACAGAGTAGGCTAGCATGCGTATCGTACGAGATGGGCGTGGCAACCTTTACATGGGATGCGCGGTGCAGCTGGCAGCTGTCACGACCCATCGTTCTTCGTGATCGCCACCCAATAATTTCGCCACTTTCATTTACCATAATGCTTAACATTTTTGAGAAGTAAGCAGAAAGATAGTGTTCAATACTGGGAAGCATTTTCTTCCAATTAGATGTTTCATTTGGAAAACAACAAACAAAACGAGCATTTGTAAGTAGTGGTGCTCATTTTCTACTAGGTTGATACATAATTTTTGCGGCTTTTTTCGCGACTTCTCTGCTCAATAAAAATCAAAGTTTTTCAAATGGTTTTTTTAAATGAAAGCAATCCTCTTCCTCCACTTATTGAAGGAGCTGTCCAAAGCTGGACCCACATTCGCCATAATATGCTCTACCACTTCGGAAAAGGTTGGAATACAACACTGTCATTTTCTCTTCAGCCTTTTAAGAAGAACCATTCAGCAGGGCCAAGTTGAAAGATTGTTCATATTCATAGGCTGCAAGCTCTACAAATGAAGAGAGAAGAGAAAGAGCCATCAAATCCCAGGCGATTGGAATTTTGGGCAACGTGGAAGAGGATGAAAGCTTAACGATTATTCGAGCATAGTTCTTGCTCTCAAAAAGCTCAGGAAAGCATGGTGCTTAGCTGCTTAGCTGAACGGACCCCTACGAGCTCTCAGACAGAAACACAGTTTGAATTTCCACAGATTTTCTGCAACAAAACGAGCAGGCTCCATTTCTGAAGAATTTCGTCAATCGAAGCTACCTCCCTTCCACTGCTCCCGAAAGTTCCTAGTCGTCAAAATTTGATCGTCGAGCTCTTCGTTCTCATTTTGCAGGATTGTATTAGGTTGTTGCGAAAATAATTGCCGTTTCACGGTATGCTTAAAAAAAACTTTTTTCTTTCCCAATTCAACAATTTCAAGCTAACTTGTGCTAGCTCCCGCTAGGGTTTGTTCTGCTCTTTCAGATGCTTCTTCAATAATCTGGCTAGCTCTTCCCTGGGCTTTTTTATAGGGTCGCGATAAATGGTGAGCCGACGCGATTTTCGAGTGGTCATCTTGTACAAGTTCAAACTCAGCCATTCTGCAGCGGAAGCAACCCGTAATATAGCGTTGCTTTTGGCACGGATTCTCCTTCCGAGAGGATAGTGAGGTGCTGGTTCGCAAAATTCTCTTCCGGCGATTTTGATTTCGAAGATAAACCCGGTCGACAAATGATATACCGGATCGTTGACAGACATGTGTAAAATCTGAAGGATTTTATTTTGATAAATAAAGTTGAGTTTGAAAAGAGTTACAGCATTTTGAACTGGGCTGTCCATTTCGGCAATTAATTTCGCAACAACCTGATACATTCCTACTTGAATTCCTTAAATATTTTTCGATCTGGCTTTGCTAATTTTTCTTGAGCCAGAATTTCATTGAGAGACTGTGCTGCATTCCAAACAAAGCATGAGATGCAATTGTGGATACGATTTTTGACAGCATCGTTACTAAATGAAAAAAGAGGATTATTTTTTAAAAAACCGTTCAAGCAGCGTTAATTTTCAAGGAGGTAGTGAGTCGCGAAAAAGCCGCTTTAATTATGAATCAACTTAATGGAACCACTTCCTTGCTGCCTTGCGAGCATATCTGCTTAGAAATGGAAATCTAACTCTTGGAGATGTTTATCCAAGGTAAGTCCTTAGAGATGGCTAGCAGGTAGAAAACATTGACTTAGGGAGGGAGTGCGGGGGGAGGGGTTTTAATGCTTTGATAGGCTCAGACGCAGGTGTCACTGCAATCCCTGCCACTGAAACCGGCTTCTTTTCTATAACAACTATGACGTTATGTGATCAACCTGAATTTGCGAATGTCTCTGTAAATCGATTGGCTTCATACAAAGGCAAAATGACAGGGAGTGCGACCATTCCAGTTTTCTTCGACGGTGCCAAGTCAAGTTTTACATAGAAAAACCAATCCTTTCTCCGTAGAGATAACCTGGTCTTATGAACAAAGGAAATCCAATGGAACAAAGCCAGAAATATGGATCCATGCAAGGACATGTCTTATTGCATTATAGAACTTTAGAAGTGATTGTAATATGGCCTGTGGGATCATTTAAAGCATTGCGTAAAGGCAGGGGTCCACCTCATTCTCGTGGTTGAGCTAGTGGCAGATTCTGCATATCCTCAACATGCTGATTCCAGCGGTATACAAGAATTGTCTTAAAACAGTCTTTAAATCCGTCTTCCGGTAAGGGATCTGTAACAGTTTGCTAACCCGAGTTGACGTGTGAAGCCGTTGATCTTATCGGTTGGACACGCCACGATATTTGGCCAACGTTGCAGCCGTGGCAGGCAGCCAGCACAACGATCGAAATTTGGAGCGATCCGCCTCCGGGCTCCAAAAATGTAGCCAGTTCGACCCTTTCAAAAATGGGGCCTTCGCTGCTTTTGAGCCTGCTGATGTACATTAATGGGATCAACATGCCGAAAAGGTCTAGAATATGGTGATACTTCCAACAGGCGGAGCGAGGTGGACCCCTGCCTTTAACCAGTCCATTGCGTTTGTGACAAGCAAACTGACGAGCAATTAAATCGTGACCGATCACAACACGGCATATTTAAAAAGTTGTAGCAGAAAAATGGTTTCAGTGGAAGAAAATGTAGACAACACTGCTCCAGTCTATCAAAGCACTAAAGCTGCCATTACCTCGACGTTTTGTAATTGCTAACCATCTCCCCGGATTTATGCTCAACTATTCATAGTAATTTTGAGCCGAACCTGATCGATGTCCTATCCAACAAGACTGGGATTCGTGAAAAGTTATGCTTATGGGAAATGGTTATGGGGGGGGGGTAAAAAAATAGTTATGGGAAATTTGACGCGGTAGTAAATGAGGAAGCACTCTTCACTTGCAAACATTTTTTCATTATTGCTTTCCAAGTGAAAAGTTCAACGAATGGGGAAGCCACTATGATTTCGGAACGCCGTTTTTCTTTTCGCGTCTAATAAAAAATAGAAAGTATAAAAAATAAAAATAAATAAAAATAAGAAGTAACAAGAAATGAGGGCAGAGTTCACCCTACATTTTGCATCGAATGGTGATAAAATTAGGTTGGTTGTTTTAGGAGAGAACACAGTTCGGTTAAAAAGTGGAGTACCCGTATAGCTACAAATGACGCCGTACCAGCTATCAAAGTGGACTCTACCTGAGGTCAAGGTGAATACACCTATCCTGAACTTTCGTACCACGGTGGGTCCACCGTTATCCCATGGTTGGCATGCCGAATATCAACCATAGGATAGCGGTGGGGCCACCTTGGGCTACTAGTGGGCCCCTCGTGGGCTAACAGGGGAGCCTCAGTAAGCAAATAGTGCGGGTTCCGTGGCGAAACCTACAGATTTTCGTGTGGAAACAGGGATTTTCACGGTGAAACCGGGATTTCCCGAGTTTATTTTAGTGGATCCAGGAACAAATCGAGGCAGTTACGAGGCAGACCGGGGATTTCAAGGCAAATCGTGGATGCGGCCCCGTGAATGAATCGAGCATCTCATGCAAATGAGGCCTTCCATATCCGCGCAAGGGCCTCCATGGTCCCAAGATCTACTGGGTGCAGAAGAACCTACTACCCAGTAGTCTTAGAGCACAATTTCAAAGATTACTCACGGTACTGAAAAGTTTTGTACGACGGGTTATATCATAGCCTGAGCGCTTACGGCGATGTTGAAACACTGATCACGACCGTCAAGAAAATTGGTGACATTCACAAAATCTAATCCTTGAGGATGGAGAGAGAATGGGTTAACAGCGGGAACAGGGTGGGTAGTTGGAGGTTCCACCGTGGAATGAACGAGTTTGGAGGGGCCACCCGGGGGAAGTGGTGGACCCACCGTGAGATTGATAACAATGGTGGACTAACAGTGGGATAAGTGGGGGTGGATCCCGTGAAAGTGGGATAACTAGGACATAAACGGGAGATAATGTTGGACCGTCGGTTTTGGATCCACCATGGGATAATGGTGAGTCCAGCGTGGTACGAAAGTTCAGAGAAGCAGAGAGAGTGGAGTCAACCGTGACACAAAATGGACACATCCCGTGCTCTTGGTGGACACTACTAGGAGTCAGCGCGCAAAAATAGTGGATACATCCATGAAACAAAGTGGAGTCTGCCTTGACACAAAATGGACACATCCCGTGCTTTTGGTGGACACTACCAGGAGTCAGCGCGCAAAGGTAGTGGATACATCCATGATACAAAGTGGAGTCTACCATGACACAAAGTGGACACATCCCGTCACCTTGGTGGACACTACCAGGAGTTAGCGCGCAAAGGTAGTGGATACATCCATGACACAAAGTGGAGTCTACCATGACACAAGGTGGACACATCCCGTGCTCTTGGTGGACACTACCAGGAGTTAGCGCGCAAAGGTAGTGGATACATCCATGACACAAAGTGGAGTCTACCATGACACAAAGTGGAGTCTACCATGACACAAAGTGGACACATCCCGTCACCTTGGTGGACACTACAATGTCAACCAAAAGTAGACACTACCAGCAGTCAAGGTGAACACATGGTGGACACAAAGTGGACACATGGTGGAGCGTCAGTCCAAGTTGGTAGACACATCCGGATAACAAAGTAGACTCATCTAGAATCGGCGGAAAATAGTTGACACATCTAGCATACCCCGGGATGTGTTAACTTTTTTGCATCCGGATGTGTCCACTTTGTGTCCTGGTTGTGTCATTTTCTATTTGTGAGTACGTTGTCCATGCGATAAACAGTCATGCTAGGCATAGTTTGCTTGGTTATCTCTTAGTGAATTCTACCCCGAAACGTTCGCCTGACCAAACTCCACCTAAAAATCATCTCTTCTCAACACTGGAAAATCAACAGTGGGCGCTCAACACGAATATCGCAACCATTTTGTGCCGTAACCTATACCTGTACGGTCACGCTGAGCACGCACTAGGTAAGGGATCTCGTAGAATTCTTCCAATTATGGCACGAAGAGGCAGTTTAGTTTCTAATCCTACTGTAGGTAAACAAAAACGACGTTACGGTACAAGTAGGGCATTATTCCATTTTCGCGGCCCTAAGTATCTTAAAAAAAAGTTTTTCTGGCTGAAACCTTGCATTGTAGGGTTGTTTGAAGCGCTGAACACGAAAATCGTACCCATTTTATAGCGCCACGCTACTTTTGTAGGGTTACTGTAGGTATACCTTTGATTCGGTCACTCACAAAATCCTCTCCAAACTTGCGTAGAGGGGATATTTTCGACGCTGATCCGGATTGTCAACGTTACTTCGCATGCCACCTCTGTCTCTTCACAAGTCGAGACTTCTTCTCGATTTTCTACCATGCACCTCACAGGCCCACAAAGTGGGGTTATGGTACAAAATCAATGATATTTGTACTGAGCACCTTGACCAACCTATGCAAGGTTCCAACCGAAAAAAATTCTTTTTCTTTTTAAGATTTTGGGTCAATAAGAGTTGAATAGCGCTCGAAATGGATTCGATATTCGTGTTAAGCACTTCAGATAATGCCTCTGTGCAGAAAGCGTAGCCGCTATGAAGAGCGGCCGTTCGGCCCATATACACTGTAGCAGTTTTATCTTTAATGCAGCAAAGAATAACAGGCTTTATTATGAGCTTCAGCAGATGATCACTTGTCGGTGTCGGGAGGATAGATGGCCGATTCTGGTAAGGGTCTTGCAGGCGCACCGCCTGGTCGTCGTTGGCGATGGGGATCTCGAGCCCGGTCAACAGGCCTTCCTTGCTTGCTCGCCGAAGTTGCCACGCCCTTAAATAGGGTGAATCATTCTATCGAACGATCAGATTACTACAGTTTACAGTGCCTAGATCTTTCCTATGAGGAACTGAAGCATGGGAAATCTCCCCTGCTTACAGTGCAAATTCCAACCGGATTTTTCCTTTGAAGTATTTAGCTGAAGTGAAGTATTGCCAACTTTTCAACGAATGAATACCTTAGGAGACGTCCTCAAAGGCTCGACTGTCTGGCTAAAGGTGTAATTCGCGACAGCACAAAAGATTACATACAGCGAACGTCAATCATGATCACTACTCCCGCGGCCAGGAGCGTGGCACCACCTACGTGGCACTGCTGGATGCTGTGGATTTCGTGTGCTACCTGTGCCCCAGGCTACGGAAATAGTGATCGTGATTGACGCTCCCTGTAGATACGTAATTCCATTGCCGAACAATACCTTGCTCCAATCACGACATGGCGAATTCAAATTTCCCTCGCAGCGGCGCGCGGCCCCGCCCACCTGCGCATCTAAGCGTTCTCGTCGGCGGTGACGTCACTCGATCGTGCGTGTATAAATACTCAGTCGACCGTCATTCAGCAGCGGGAGTGGGTGAGTGTTTGGGTGCTGTCTTTATGGAGGTTGTTCTGTTTGCGATGTAGAGAGTTGCTGAAGTTTCGTAAACAGAATCAAGGATTTCTTTGAGGAAGTAGAGCTTATTATACTAGTAGAATTTGGGACGAATGATGATGCATAATTCGCCGTGATTTTCAATGAGATGACTCACAATAGATTTTCGAAACTTATGGGTCCTGTGCTTTGAATTGTTTTGCTGATTACTTCAGTAGGCTTAAGTATGAGCTGAATTGGTAACCTGCATGCTGAGAAGTTCGACGATGCAGTGTATGAGGTGAATTTCTGTAAATGAATTCTTAACAAGAGGTGATTAACATGAGTGAAAGTTTTCGATGTTATGGCAACCTTTATTGTTTCAGAGAGGATTCAGCAAGAAAGTAGAGGAGAATGGCTCAGTCTGGTGGCAATACAATTGTGAGTATTCAGTAGTATCTCTCTTTCAACACTATCGTTATTGATTGTCCGTAATCGTTCAAGACTTGCAAATGGGAATAGGCCAAATCAAACACTATGAAGGACTTTCCGCTTTGTAATTGTATGCTCATCCTACTCTTATTGAAGTAATCTCTTAAAGGGAACCAGGATATGGTTGTGTTCTGTGTCTGTGTTCCATGTGTTCAGTTTCTTCGCCTTCTCCTGTAGAGCGCAAATTTAGATGTAGGGACTCGAAAGCGGTGTTTCGGCGGGAACAGAAGTTTGGAACTTGGTCGTGGTTCCCATTCATTACTGCCTATTCTGACCCAGAAGTGCTGCGAGAATTATATTTGAGTGCTGGTTTAGAATTGCGTTTAGGTGCTAGTAGTCAAAGCTGTACATTTAAACATTCGAGGGATCACTCGCGTGTTGTCGATTCAGTGAAATCTGTGTGAGACATGTATTTGCTACCTCATCCTATCTTTTGGAGATGTTTGACAGTGATTAACAAAAGTGACGGCACTATTCCACTTGTTCTACCCCAAAATCTCAAGATCAAAAATTTCCCTAAAACTTGGTCTAGGGGGTCATTTGACATGCTGATCACGAATATCACATTGATTTTGCATGGTAACCCCATTTGGGTAGGGTTACGGTGGGGTAAGGGTAAGTATGGTATCTCCCAAAAACACCTGAATTTTTGTCTACGGGGGTTTTTTTGACATGCTGATCACGAATATCACATTGATTTTGCATGGCAACCCCATCTGGGTAGGGTTAGGGTAAGTGCAGTAGCCAACAAGATCCTTACCCTACCGTAACCGTACCCAAATGGGGTTACCGTGCAAAACCAATGTGATATTCGTGATCAGCATGTCAAATAACCCCCCTAGACGAAGTTTTAGGGAAATTTTTGATTTTGAGATTTTGGGGCAGAACAAGTGGAATAGTGCCAAAGTGACTTGCAGGGAGCATCAATCCTAGCTGCACCCTCGCATTGGGAGCATTGCCACATCACTCGTTCACCGACGCTGATATACGTCAATCGTTCCAGGATCAACGTTTGGGTTAAGACGTATCAACGTGGGTTAACGAGTGATGTGGCTACCGATGCGAACGGTGTTATCAGGGGTCGTATGCATCATTGAGATTATCGAGGGTGAACGCGTCAAAACAACATCAATTTACCCGTCTTTGACACGGGCCTTGACACATTTACCATAAGTAATCTTAATGATGCATCTAAGCCCACCCCCTTCCTGTAGTCTTCTTTTCTGTGTGTTCATATTTTCACAAGATGAATTCAGGCCGAAATCTACAAAGGAGTAATCCAGGACGTCATCAGTCAAGTGAAAGAGGCATTTCTTGACGAGAACGTTGATATAGATGTGCTTTCACAGCTGAAGAAGGTGCGAAAATGTCTTTTCTTAACTAGAGACGGGTAGTACTTATGGTGCGATTCGAAAATTACTAATTTTAAGAGCAACATCGGTGTTACTCGAGCGCATCCGGAGTTCTATGTCTTCAAATTGTAATATAATTTTGTAGAGCAGGAATGAAAAACTGAAAATAGCATTAGTTGTTCAAGCTTGGAGAGTTTGATTACTCTTGTACATGAAGAGCGATGGCTGGCATCATATTCAACAACTATTACGGTGTTTAAATTAGAACAAATATTCATGAGGCAAAATTTGACAGAGCCTGTTTCCAGCTTGGTTCTAGGAACATCATGATTGACGGCAGAACTGGGTGCGCGGCAAAAGCTGTCCCCCGGCGACGAAATACCCACTGCCATTCCTTGCCGCGCGCCGCTGGGCGACGTCGCTATGCGCCGCCGATTCAAAAAAGTATGCAAGCTCTTGTCGCCGAATCATTGCCGCAGCGAAGCCACCGCGACTCGCTCACCTATGCGTAACTATGTGAGACTGCTGCCGCGGCAAAAGTGTGCAAGCCCCTTTAGGCGTTCACACCATCACGACCGCTCCGCGCGCCGGAACTTCTATGTTCTGCTGCCGCACTGGCTACCAAAAGCCAGATAATGATCAGGGTTTTGTCATTCACATGGAAATCCAGGCCATGTATGACAAATCACACAGAGCAATTCGCTGTGGATAATGTACCACTAAGATCACCAATTTTGAGAAGAGATCTGAATGGAACCACCACATAGACACCCTGCGACACGTTCAGCACGTTGAGCGAATTGCTCTTGTTCAGAAAGAGAAGCAAAAAATGTCAAGTTCTAGTTAAACATTTATTCTTTTCTCTGTTCCGAGGGTGGAACTCACAGGTTTCTTCTCCACGCGACCTCCAGATTTAGACAGACAACTTTAAGTTATTCAGGAATGGGAAGACAAAGTGATAGCAAGCGGTTGTGTGGATATGGAGCCTCGGCATACAACTCACCAAGTAGCTCCTCCTCCAATGCGTGGCCATGTAATGCCTCCTCGAATGGGTACAGTCACCCAAGTTCGTCTCCAGGCTGCTCCGCAGGTTCGTACAGTTCCGGTAAAATTTTTCGAGTTGTGCCACAGAATAGCGTAAAGCCGCATCCAGAGCAGGTGGGCTAGCATATGAAGCCGCTACAGGCAGGGCGAGCTCGCGAGCTTGCTGGAGCAAATTCTACTGGGAGATCATGTACAGAGTCTTGTCGCAGCCAGCGCGCTCAGCGAACGGCGACAAGCATACTCAGACACAAGTCCGATCGAGCGGGACGCAAAGTGGCTGGAAGCGGTAGCCATATCGTGTTCCGCTCGAACCGTTGTCGCAACCCGCTTGCACGGTTAGCGTGGGCTGCTCGCACGGTATTGCGCCTCATTCGCTGTTGTCGCAGCCTGCTCGCACACGGATTTTCCGTGCGAGCGGACCCCGACAACGGTGCGAGCGGACTGCGACAACCAAGGGAGCGGGCTGTAACATGGCTTTCACAACCAAGCGAGCGGGCCGTGATATGGCTGCGACCCACTCTACCGGGGCCCGCTCGCTCGGCACTTTTGTCTGAGTATTTACGCTGCTCTGCAAAGCTCGCCTAGTGTCCAATATTGCCTAGCGACAACAGATTGCTAGGCGTAGCTGTGGTCGCGATTGGTCGTCAATGTTGGTGATGGACCTTTGCATCAGTCATCATTGTTGGGGACGGATCCACTGTGTCGTATCCTCATCAACAACGACCACGTTGCTATATAGTAGCCTTGCCTTGCATTCACCTGCATATGTGGTGTCATTTGTCTGAACAGTTTGTTTCTACTCTCATTTATTTTGACATCTGCAGATGGTATCCCAGTCTCATTCCGGCATGATGAATCACATGGAACACGGAAGACCAATGCAGATGCAGTACGTGCCGCAGCAAGGAATGCAACAGATCCAGGTTCAGGTCAGCTGCTCTATATATAGTGAAAGCACCACGTTAACCTAGCTGCTCCACATTTTAACTTCCGAACCTTGCTCAGATGTTTAAGATCAAAATGGAAGTTCCCACTTCCATCACATCGGCTCAATTCTACCTTATGCATGGTTGCGTGCATCTTTTTCTAAAATGAAAACCGGTGAGATAAAACGTGCAAGACATTTACAAGAATCGCGCGAGTGACTGTTGCACACTGGCATCTGATTTGAATTTGCCCTTCATTTCCTATGTATACTATGGGTATTCATTAGCCTATATCATAATGCACGGCGAGTTCGTCCCACCTAGGGGTGAAACTAGAAGGCATAGGATGTCGTCAAAATTTCGAATGCATGTCTATGTGGAAGTAGGCTTTGGAGATGTTCCTTTTGAGGAGATGTAGATTCTTACTATAGTGATCATTCAGAATATTGTTCTGGTGAAAATTTCGAGGTTTCATTGCCACATTCTATTTGAAGAACATTTTCTGTTGGATTGTTAATACTTAAGCTGCTTTTCCAAGCTGTGATTTTCAGCAGGTTCAACAGGGAGCAGTGCCTGCTAACGTGGCGTTTGCACCTCAGGGTAGTGTCCGAATGGTCCAGACGATCCAACCACAACCTGGACAGCAATACGTTATCGCACAAAGTGGTCAACAACTTGCTCCGGGTGTTGTGTTTCTTCAGCAAGCGAATGGTACTATTTTTCTCTATGCTGATCGTTCTTCTTCTTCTTCTTCGATTGGCTCCCTAAAGAGAGATTTTCCAAGGACAATCCATTCCTGTGACAATGGGTCCAAATGCCGTGCTACAATCGCGCATACAACAAGGACATGGTGCTCACCCGTTGCATCAATTAGATGGTAACGGAGGTCTACTCGAAGAAGATGACGCTAGCTTGGTAAGAATCTTTATGGTTGATTATCGTCCTGCTGATTACTTTCAACGAATTTTCTCGATCAGGACTTTGTGGACGCTCCGTGCTCATCTAATTCAGTTGCTCCGAAAAGCTACAAGTGCAAATCTACCAAGAAGAGTGTAAATGGTACGTGCTACTTCGAATTGGTTAGAATATTATGAAGGGTGAGGGTAAAACCAGTCTCATGAACCACGCTGACACTTTCAATAACTTTAATCGAAATGTTAACCTTTTCTGCCGATATTTTTGATTTCTTATTTGTATGAATGTTCATCTTCGTTGCACATCCTGAATGTACCTACTTGTTATAGACGAGGATGCCTTGAGGATAGCTCGTGATTTGTTGAAAGCGTTGCAGTTGGATGGCGGTGGTGGAGGCGGCATGTCTGACTCATCCAGTGACGAGGAAGAGGTTTCATTCTTTTCTTTTTTTTTGCTCATATTGAATAGCCCCACATGAGGAACATCATTCGTTTTTGTTTTTAGTCCATTATAGTTTGATCCCGACTAAGCATTTCTTGTGGATCTAAACTCTCTGAGGATAACCCTCTGGAAAATGAAATAATTGCGGTCAAGCTACAATCCGCCTTCTTCACAGCTGCAAAAACTTTATTCTGGAAACTGAATGGTAGCAGGTCTAAAAGACTGGCGCAGTACTGCGGCACCCAAGTAAGGGTCTGATTTACGTAGATTCCTCCTCAAGTTTCCAACTTTCCGCCCTGAAGATGCTGTGAGGATATTCTTTATCATGGAAAGAATGGAGCATTTGTTACAGCAGTGAAATTAGAACATTACTCATGGATGGTCTTTTTGAGCGCTTGATATTCATTCCGCATCCACTTCAGCTAGCAGTCGCGTCAGCATTGTTTTCAAGCGCGTCTTACAACTACTAATCCGTTAATACCTGCAATATCATGAAAATCTC
Source organism: Ancylostoma caninum (assembly GCA_037903475.1). Lineage (NCBI taxonomy): Eukaryota > Metazoa > Nematoda > Chromadorea > Rhabditida > Ancylostomatidae > Ancylostoma > Ancylostoma caninum. Next base: position 605,398 of record JBAJFG010000061.1, on the reverse strand, counting down.
CCTTTGCTTAATGATAAATAGCATTGTTGTGCTGATGCAGGTTGATGAAGACGATGATCCCATTCGCCGCATTGCTGACAGAATTGGTGATGGGCAAATCGAAGACGGAGAGCAAGCGGTGAGTGAAACAGCATTTATGGATATACTAAAGCGCTGTCGGACCTCATTCCATTCAGTGTAACAAAATTTTCATTTTCACTTTTTTTCGTTCAGTTTATACTTTATAGATCGTTGAAGAGGATCCACTGAATTCGGGTGATGACCAAAGCGATGACGAGGATTTGGAAACACTCTTCGATGCCGATAACGTTATCATGTGTCAGTTTGAAAAGGTGCTGTTTTTTTAGCAATATATTTTAGTAATATACGTCATTCTTTATGGTTTTGTGCACATAAATTTTGTCACCGCTCACCTTTATTCACTTTGAGCTCTTACCTTACTTTTTGTTCATTTTTTTTTAAATATATTCATGTCAAAAAACGTTAGATGTTATGATGCAATGACTAGAAATTGGGAACATTAGAAGACATATTATCCCTTCTGTTGTGGTGGTATGTTCACTCCAAACGGTTCCGGAGACGCGGCATATCGGTTTTTTTAATGATTCGATCGAAATGGGGCGCCTTGAAATGTTACAGGCTTGATGTGGAGACAATTTCTATGTGGTCTGGTCTTTACAGTGGTGTTACAATACTTTTGTTTTAATGATACGGTGGTTTTCTTTTTTTTTTTTGAGTACCTCAGAACTCGCACTGGTTTCTCGCCGACATGACAGTTGGGCCATTAAAAGAAAGTTTGCTGTTTCCTGTAGTTTTTTTTTCTCACTGACAGCCTTTGCATCTTGTATCTCGTGTGTTCTGCTTTAAAATCAGACTAACTTCATTATATATGCCACTTACACAGAGAGCTGCAGTATAGGAACGTTCATTTCTGAGGTTCTCTTCATCATCTCAATTAGATATTGTGCATGAATCGAATTCGTCGAATGAAATCCATAGAATACGTAGACTTTTTGCGAGTAAATGTGGTTGAGAATCTGGCCTAATATTTGTTACTGTTGTACGGAGAATACTAGGATTCATGTGAGCTAGGAATCTCAGAATACTATATCATTATTGTTAGGTACCTTGCGAGCAGTAGTAGGTGTTGTTCGGGAGACTGAATCACCTCAAACCTCTGCCATCCCTGAAATTCCGTTCTTTTTTTTCTTCTTAAAGCCGTTCTCTTCTCTCCTTCTAAGTGCTGTAGAAGAACTTCATTCGTTCATTTGTGATGTTGTTCTTCTTGTTGCCTTCCTAATTTTTTTCTATATCAATTATTAAATCGGGTTTGATTTTGCATGTCTCTGCTCGATTCAGTGTGAGAATGTTCAGGTTCATCGTGCTCGCAGCAAATGGAAATTCCAACTGAAGGACGGCATCATGCACATCGATAACAAGGACTATTGTTTCCAAAAGTGCAGCGGTGAAGCTGAGTGGTGATAAGGGACAGTGGTTTTTACACCAGTTCCCAGCAATACAGATCGGTGATCACATTGTTTCTTCCTAGATGTCTTATTTCCCTTGCTTTTCAATAGTTGCCACAGTAATAGCGTCAAATCAAGTATATTTTGGCTAGGGTTTAGCGTTTGAGGGAGTAATGTTAATCAAGTAGTTTTTCTCCTCTGAAATTTTGCTTTTGAATGCCTCTTCGAAATGCTTCCATTCCTTCCGCTCAATCATGTGAGTTTGGATGTGTACTACGGAATGTTGCCTTGTACAGTTTGCAGCCGTGTAGTTTGTTGTTCTTTTCTAGAATAGATTCAATCCCTACCATTGCAGAGTAGTTTTGTTCGTTTTCGAAATCCTTGCGACTTCAGAACGCTCGCAGTCAGGGCGCCAACAAATTGCAAGTATCTGTTTACCTCCTTCCTCAGTGCTCGCGAGCAGAGATGAGCTCCATCTTTAATACATCGTTCATAAACTCGTCATCATCTATTTTACTTTGCGGTTGACTACTAGGCCCAGATTACTCCCCCTTTGACATCGTATTAAAATATGCGGTGAAAATCCTTTTTTGCATTCTTATAATGGTGTTATGAGAAGGTAGAGAAATCTGTTGATGTTTATTGGTGAATAGTATCAAAGTGAGAGATTTCTATAAGATGCTAATGGCTGCGAAACAATCGTTGTTATCGATGTATATTAGTGCAGTTTCAATCCTTCCTCAAAGAATTTTCACGTGAAGTCGTTAGTTGTTGATGTTGTAGTTTAATCTGAGTCTAGTAACCAATCGCGGTAGATCAACTGCGAATTAGCTGCTACACCAAGGGTTTCAGTATCACCCTTCCGTGCATTAGGGTTCTCTTTTCTCTTCACATGATTCGCCTATGCATATTTCTCTCACCGAACTGCATTGTTCCAAATTGCTATTTTTCCCACTAGTAGTTCGTCATATCTAATCGTATAAGTCCTTTCGGTTTCCTCTTTGTGATACTTGGGAACGAGTTCAATGGGAAGAATGAGAATTAATCTTCATTGTTTGTTTATGGTTCTGCTAATAAACATTTTATTATATATTGTTGTGTGTGCCTAAAATGCTCGAGTGCATCCGTTTTATCAGACTACGGCGGCATAGTCCTAGTGAACGATGATTTTGAGTTACTTTTTCTTATTGTAGATGGTTTTCACTGCTAGAAAGGCGTTTCTTTTGGATGATTTGCGTACTGTGTTAGATTTTTTCGGCGTTCATTTGGATGTGATCTACGTTGGAAACATGTTTTTCGAAGTAACTTTGCAGTTGAGGTAGGTCTCTGTATTCATCGTTTGCTAAAAGTAAGCTTGCAACGCTGCTTTGGAGAGTGGAGTATCTTCAGGTGTGGAACAATCCATAAGCTGTATCTGGATCTTGCTTCTCTGTTGGTGAGACGCTCCTTGCTCAATGTGTTGTCTTCAATAATGAATCCTGTACTCTATCAAGCATTCTCGTCGCTGCTGAACCACCGATTTATCTCGAGCTCGCAGGGAATAAGGTGAAAGCGTGCTTTTATGAACGATTCAAGTGCTATCTAGAGCGTTTTATTATTCGGAGCATTGCGAATTACTCGCTACCTTATCTGGAAGCATATAAAAAGTGGGACAGCGATTAGTATAACAAGTTTAGTCACGCGGAGCAGTTAAAAATGTTAATTTTTCGAAGCCAGAAATTTACTCATACTGGGTAGATCTTGTGTGACAAACCAGTGATTTGACAGCCTCTAGCAAAAATTATGTGGGAGGAAGCGTTTGCTTACTAGGGCCAGCATACGCGGAACAAAAAAAAAAAACAGTTTGTGAAGAAATAGCTGCAATATGTAGTTGACAGCGCCGTAGTATTAGCATTTAGCGGGCGAATCGTATGACGCCGTCTATATAATGATTCACCGGGGAACATAGTTGAGAAAATATTGGAGAAAGAGAAGGCAAGGAATATTGCAGTATTCGGAGAGACAGACGAGAAAAGCAGATCATAGGCACAAATGCTCAACTGTAGTTCTTTTTGAAACGGACTATAAGCGCGAACATTCATAGGCCGTAAAGTAATAAACACATCTGAGAGAACAACAGTGATCCGTTAATATCTCAATGTACGATCAATCGATGCATTTACGGGCTTTTACGATCAGCCCAGTGAATTTTTATGTATAACAAGATAACAAGATTTCCCGAATACAAGACTGCTACTTTTTGCCATAAATCTCGAACTGGCAGTGGTTCCACCTTCTCTGCAACATTTTGTCATAAATCTTGAACTGACAGTAGCTCCACGTTCTGCAACACCAGCAAGTTTTGTTGTGCAGACCCGATTAGCGACTTCTTGCCACGCGGTTGTCGCAGAGGTTGTCTTCGTCCGTTTTTATACCGTTAAAAGGGGTTTAGTTTTAATCTGGCCACTGATCATATCCTCAGCTTTTATCTACACATATGTGCAGAGGAAATGTAGATAATGAAAAGTTTAGACATACATATATGGCGGAAGATCGGCCTGACACAAATAAGAAATGAAGTTATAGGGTGAATCACGATTATTCGGACCCTGTGACGCCTCCTGACTTCTCCTCTCGAAAGGTTGGAGCATCTGAGAGCAAGGATTCTAAGGTGAGAAGGATTTTCACTCGTGGGTGAGCTAGAGTGACGTACTTCAAATTGTGCTGGTAATCAAGCACGTTTAAAACTCAACCATTTTGCATTAGTTTGCATTTCAAGTTTTTGTTGACGGCGAAGGGAACATATGACAGATGTCTCGTTCATCATTTGCGCGTTTGTTTTATACTAACTTTAAGAAATATGTGAATTTAACCTTTTCCAACAGATCTTTGAACAAGCTTGATGATCAGTGCTATCATAGGTGGGCCGACCTTTTCACCGCCGTAATTAAGGGCGCGGCGGCCGCAGACTGGCTTGAAAATATCGTAATTAGTTAATTGCTTGTAGCTCATTAATGTCGAATAACACATATCCTCAAAATGAAATGAGCGTTCTGATCATCATTTCCTTCAGATATCTCAAAATAGAGTCATTCCTCTTCCGTATTCCACTGGACATGAAAGAGCTAACCGTCCAAAACGCAGACGTACTACGGTTGCCTCACTACTCGGAGAGCCAGAATATACTGTTTGCAAGGTTTTTATTCAAATGTTGTGCCGTACGTGTCCTTTGTCTGGACGATTTATGCCGAACAAATAACATGTGTTTGCTTTTAGCATTGCTTCAAGTCGTTCAATCGTCGATCCAATATGTTTCGACATATGGACAGAGTCCACTGTGAGCGTGTAGTGTTTAACTGCCCTCAATGTCCGGCTGTGTACAAACACGCATTTCATTTCGCTGTAAGGTTTTTTCACAGAAATGTCTGGTAATTTTTGGGAAAGATAACCACTGCCTAGAATCGTTTCAGGATCATCTCCGAGGTCATGAGGATGATCCTCAATTTGCATGTGAAAACTGTGAGAAAAAGTTCATGTCACGTAATGAGCTGCGAAATCATAAGAGAAGAAACTGCATGGAACCTCCTCCCAAGAGGCGTCCCTCCGCTTGTCGTAGGTCAAGACAATATGAGCCGCAGTTAGATGCACCTTTGCCAAGTGAGTTTTTGTCAATAATTACATCAAGTTTCATTTTGCGACAACAGAATTGCATGTTGTAGCAGTCTTCGAAAACAGCATTATGTACATACTGTGGAGACCTTAGGCCGAATTTCGGTGCGGCCATGGCCAGCCACCTTTGGCCGGCCAAAATTCGGAAGAAAATGCTGATTTCAGCGAGAAAACGGCGCCATCATGCAAAATGGCATTGATAATTGTGTTGAGCACCTCAAATAATCGCTTATTCGCAGTCCCAAAAAGTTCCGTGAGATACCATACCTACTGTACACCCACCG